>VZTZ01012372.1:1415695-1456076 GCA_013400955.1 Drymodes brunneopygia
GGGGGGGGAAACGTAAATTTTGTAGGTTAAGATGAGGACAGTTCAATAGGACAGAAAGAGGAGGGGAAATAACAATAATGATTATGATAATAATAAAAATACACAAAAGAAGTGATGAACAGTAAAATTGCTCACCTCATCCTGATCAATGTGTAGCCAGTTCTTGAGCAGTGGCCCCTGTCCAGCTTTCCCCTAGTTTATATACTGAGCATGATGCCATATCCCCTTGGCCAGTTTGGGTCAGCTATACTAGCTGTGTCCCCTCCCAGCCTACTCACTGGTGGAGAGCAGTGAGAAGCTGAAAATTCCATGGCTTAGTGTAAACACTGCTCAGCAATACCTAAGACATCAGCGTGTTACCAACATTATTCTCATCCTAAACCAAAACACAGCACTGTGCCAGCTACTAGGAAGAAAATTAACTGTATCCCAGCTGAAACCAGGACAATTATTCTCTTCATCCTCTTCTCTGCTCCAGTCACTCAGCTCTTTTTACTGACTTTGTCTGGGAGGGTTCAGCAAGGTCTGAGCAGGTGATGTGCAGGATTGTTAGGGTGCAGCAGTGTACCCAAAGGTCAGACTTTATAACTCTTCCTATATAGCAGCACTCCTCTGGGCTCTCTGACCTCGCTAACGAACTCTTCGCACTCTGGTCTACCTGGTGGTAGCTCTCCCAGGCCATTGCTACAATATGAAGACAAAATTCAAAAAGTATTCTCCTGCTGACAGCTTGCTTTATTTCTGCCTTGAGTATCACCTGCTACAAGTATTTATTATTGTAAAAGTGGAATATTGTTCGTTCCCTTTCTTTCCTATGGGTTTATTGATTTGTGGCCTACAATAACACAAGTTTCCTGTTTATTGCATCCCATCTAGCCACTATGTTATATTGCATTTTACCCATATGATAGATATGTAGCTCTTTGTATGTTGCAAGTGATATGAGGAGAGTACTAGCTGCAAGAAGGCTGTGTCATGACCCTGATGGTATCAGAGGGTAATGAGGAGTCACTTGCAGGTTTTTGACTCAGCAAGACAAGTAAGCTCTCTTGATTCACAGGCTTTAGGAAATTTCCTGAAATTAGGATAACCTTTTTGCAGAAAATACAGGCCATTAATAACATGTCAAAATTAATGGCTTGTTTTCAGTGAAATTTAGAATTCCATCAGATATGAAGGTCCAGTTGTTTATCATTGTTTGGTTTTGCTAAATGTTCAGAATTAATATTAGTTTGTCATATTATATAAGTGTGTTACTGTTTGGGTGATGAAATCATATGCCGGAAATTGATTGTATTACTGCTGCTGTGCATCAATTTCTCTTCAACAAATGTTTACAAAATCCAAGAAACTTCAGGATGTTTTTGATAGCCCAAGCAAGTTTTCATATACCATGTGTCTTCTTTGAGCACGAAAAACAGAGTGAAAAAGCAACAGAGAGATATCTGCTAATGCACACTTCATCATTATATTCAGATAAATAATACAACTAAATAATGTAGGAGGTTTGTAAAGATTAGAGAATTAGGGACTAAGAACCCCTTGGAGATCAGCTATTTGTTAAGTATTAAAGAGTAACTTTTTGTGATTCTGTTTCTGTAAGCTGAGCCTGTCAAGTGGAGACTACTAGAACACAGAGCAGTGCTGTGTTTTGTAATTGGTGTGCCAAGCACTATTTCTCTATGGAAATGAACAGATTTTTTTTAATTTGCTATTTTATTGTATTTATAATTAGCCGTCTGGAAAAAAAAAGTTCTCTTTTAGCATCTGCAGTGATGCATTGATTCTTTCATTACAGCAAATACACATGACCCCCGGTGTTCAACTGTAAACAATAATAGTTACTGGCTTCATTAGGAAGCTAGCAGATGGCTTATAAGTTCTCATGGTAGCATTTATCCATTTGAGGCTTGCAGTGTGCAAATGTTTGTCTTTTAAACAGGATAAAACAATGTAAAAGGGACTCTGTGCTTTGTTTTCATTAGTAGCAATTCATTTGTTTTGCAGATTTGAATCCAGGTATCTGAGTGCACTGTCAGTATTTCCTGGCTGCAGGTAAAATACTCTCTGGACCTTACCTCTACCTCTGTGCCATTTTCTGTACCAGAAGAAATGAGGCTAAATACCACTTCCAGAGCTCTGACAGAGCTGTATTTTTCTTAGCAGAACTCATGTTATAAACCCAAGCCTGTTTCCTTTCCCCTTCCCCTTCCCAAGTGGTGCCCTCTTTTATCAGAGAGGCAGTACTGCCCATAGTTTACCCTACACAGGCTGGGGATCTGACCATGACATAGTGCCCTTTTGCCATTCCAAAATATTTACATGGTCAAATTGTTGTGCACAGTTTTGGAATACCTGATGAATAACAGCTCATTTACTGTCATCACCAGTCTGGTGCCTGGAGTGTGATGAACTTCGGGGTGCTTCCCAGATAGGCCGCAGGCAGTTGCAATGATTGTCAAACATAACTGCTACATTTATTATCTCAATAGCCAGAGCTATCTGAGACCAGTTAATATTCAATAAAATTTAGTAGAGCACAATAACACTTTTAAAGCAGAGCAGTGTGTGAGCCTTTGATAGCTTTTCCTGTACTGCAAATACAGCTCAGATTCTCGTTACTCTTTTCACATACTCAGTTTTGTTGGTACCTGGAATCAAGCTACATTATCAAGATGTAGAAGCAGGGGTCTTATATTAAATATGGTGTTAAATACCTTCAGTTTTCTTTGAAAGCACAGACATGTGGTGGTGCAAACTCCCTCAAAGAGTTGCACCACTGTGTTGCAACTGGATCTGCACATGGAGAAGCCAATAATTACTTCATAATTGGTGTTCATTCAGTATTAGCTGCTCATGGTTTCTTCACATAAACATTTGACTGTTGGTTTTTACAATATGCAGGTAAACATCATCCATTTGTTTCAGAAAGGACCATCAAAAATTAGAAACTTTTTATGGGAAAAATCTTATTTTGAGAGTTTAAGTGAACCTGACTGCCTGGGTCTCACGTTTCCTTTTTGTACAATAAGGGCATGAGTATCAAGAAGGGATATTTGAGTAAGCAATGGTCTAGTGAATCTTTAGGGTTTCATGTTGTATTTTCATACTTTATATTCAGTTTTAAAATTTAAAATTACTTTTGTTTGGAAGGATATCTGTATATCCTGGAAGAGATACTAGAATTTTGCTTTCAGAGCATATGTTTTCACTTTTTATCCTCTTCTGTTTTATTAAAAATAGTATTTGCATAAAAACTTCCTTTCTTCTAAGCACATCTGCTCTTGCTTCTACCTCACCTGAAGATCTAACCCTTTGCATGAGATATCTTCAATGAAGAATAAGCAGCAGGAGCTGATGAGCTTTCAAGAAATAAAGATCCTATTTTCATGCAAATATACTAGTAATTAAAATCGATGGAGAAAAGAAAAAGGCAACTCAATATGCAATACTTTGAAATTTAATTTGAAGTGTAATAGTTTTAAACTTTTCCATAAGAACACCCAGATTCTTTAAGTGGTTTCATTTTGAGAACAGTTAACAGAATAATTGTCATTCAGATTAATGGGTTAGTTTTTCTTCTCAAAAGACACCTTTAAAATAAGTTTAGGGGTAATAGTAAGAAGTTTTAAAGGTTGGGTTTTTTTTCCCTGTGGTTTGAAATCAGGTAAATTCCTAAGTGAACTGAACTTTCATTCAAGCCTGTGGGTGAAGTATGGCCGTATGTAAACATGTATTGAAACTAAGGCCTACTACGAGCCCAAAATGACTTCCACTACAGAAAGTATGTCAAGCTGTCTCGTCAGCATTTACTGTGTTGTCATTAACCATCTCACTTTCCTGAAGGAAGCAGTTTATTCAAAGACTGTTTTTTATCAAGTTTAACCATTCCTCTCAATCATTTCAAATCTTACAAATTCAAGAAGGAGAAGATACTTTGTGGTGGTAATGCATTCCATAATTCTATACTTCTAAAGTTACTGCAGGAATTCAGGGAGAATCAACTTACACCTCAGAGAGGCTTAACTTACACCGCTTCTCTTCTAAAATTTGAGATCTTGAGCATTCTCTATTCTCATGACACATGACCACAATTCCCAGTAAAATAAAACAGTTGCCAAACATGGAACCTAGTTCTGTTCATCTTCAAAGCTCTAAGGCTGCAAAGTTCAAATGCATAAACAACTTCTGCCATTTTATCTTATGCTATGTAAATTCCTTACTCCATATATAGAACTCGTCACAACTCCCAAGTGATACCTGCGTCTTTACCGATTAGAAATAAGTTTACTTCTGATGGATTTGGAAAGGCTGGGCATTATATATACATATTCTTTTTTAAAAAGCTACATAATTTAGGTCCCATACAGAAAAGAAGTGGGATATTGATGATTTATTTATTAAGGCTTACATTTGGATGATGTGGAGCAGGAGCTAATAAATAACACTGCCACATAGACCATAGCTGATGACCATTTACTTATAAATGACCTACCAGTAAGTACATTTAGTATATTAATTGTTTTCAATATAATAACATAAAGCAAGGAACTCACAATAAGTCCTTTTTTTTTAATAATACAGTGGTGAGATTGTTTCCATTTCTGCTTCTACCCTCATTTCATTTTCATAGCTTCATTCACTACATGCCTATTAAATGTATTATTATGTTTCTTCCAACTTATTAGAAAGACTTATAGAAAATTTCTGGATGTCTTGAAAGCTTCGTAAAAGAAACAATTAAATGGAAAATTGTCCAGAACAGGGTCCCAAGAAACTAGTCCTCAATGCATTGGGCCTATTTGTATTCATCATTGTACTCACCAAAAGCACAATAATACAATTGATGCCAGTTATGCTAACTGCAGATTGCTCTATTTTGCATATTCTACCAAAAAAGGTTATTAGTATTACAAAATGAGCATTCAAAAGTTAGAAGCTGACAATATTATGAAAAGAAGTGTTAGGAGATTGCTTTAAGAAGGGATAGTAGGAATAATTTGCATCTTAATGTGTGGATACAAAATCTGGAAATCTACCGAAGGTTGATATCTGAAAGTCTTTGAGGAAAAAATCTTAATGAATATATTAGATGTGAAGTATAGATCTAAGATTCATCAGAGCATTTGACAGCACCTTTATATTACCAGTAAGATGATGAAAATATCTAAGATGTGTTAAGAATTAAGCAAGAACAGCCACAGGCTAATACAAGAGAATCATAGAAAAAAACCACGAGCACTGTCCATACTTACTTAGATAGGTTTAACAACATAGAGGAGCTAAAAAAGGCCAACACACAATGGGTCAGCATGGCAGAGATTAGTTCATCCCCTTGCTGTGAAAAGGATTCAGATGGACAAGGAGAATGTTATTTTCTTCTCAGTACCTTGATCTCCAGCAAAAAAACCTGTCAGGGTGGATCCCCCACAATCACTGCTTTCAATCCAATTTTCTCCATAGGTATCTGACATCAGTAGCAAGACATTGCTCTGTGTAGTGAAGGTTAGGACACACTGTGAAAAAAAGACCTATTCTATTAATTTTCTTATGCTGCATTTAATATCTTGGTATTTGAATTCTTTCAATAATGAGGTATCATATCATTTACCTTCTGCCCTAAAGATACTGGGGAAACATGTATGTATCATTTTGGTTTGTGTCATTGAGGAAGGGTCTGTTTTATGGTGTAGCTGGTCATGCAGAGGAAGCAGAAGGTAGTGACCATGTGTGATTGTCTTTTCTGTCTACAAGAATTGATTCTATTTTTATTTCTTTTCCCTACCTCTGTTCCTCCAGAATTTTGTCTGTCATAGATGTTATTCTGAGAGAGGCTGGCAATGAAGCAACCCTTTCAAGCCATAAACTCACATTCTTCATCCTCCAGATTTCAGTTAGCTTGGCCTGAGGCTGCAGAATGCTGTGATCTCAGATCTTCAGATTTCAAATCAATTAAAAAGCAGTATGAAGAGTGCAAATTGTGTTTTATGTGACTAGAATTTACTCTGATTTTCAGACAATGAGAAGCAGGCTAGAGCATCTGGAAAGGCACAGGTTTCACTCTGCTTTGCTGTAATCTAGGTATCTGAAGTAAGAATAACAAAGCAAGATCATTATCTAGTGCAGTTCAACAAAGAGAACTGCCTGAGAGCAAGCATTGGTCCCAGATGCAAAGATGTAAGAATCCACAAACCATCCATAACTATAGACTGAGTTGGCCACTTACTGCTTTTTAAGTTCAGAGTAGACTTAATGACTCTGTGAACTCTTCAAGTAGCATCTTATTTCTTTGCTTCAGCTTCAGTCAAATGTCTTTTTGGGAGCTGTTGTTTAAAGAACAAGCTATCTTGATTCTAATGAATATAGTTATATGTGAAGTGTACTTTACACTTGCTGTTACCTTCTTCACAGAATCACAGAATCATTTGGGTCAGAAGGGACCTCTGGAGACCACCTGGTCTGAACCCCCTGCCAAGGTAGGGTCACCTACTGCAGGTTATTTAAGCACATATCCAGGTGGTTCGAACGTCTCCTGATAAGGAGACTCCACAACCTCCCTGGGCAGTCTGTTTCAGTGGTCTGCTACCCTCAATGTAATGAAGCTCTTCCTCACATTGAGGTGAACTTCATGTATTTTAGTTTATGACCATCATGTCTAACTCCTTCCTCTTCTGTGTTTGTAAACTGAAACAACAGGTGAGAGACAAAACCCCCATGTGACTTATGTAAATCAAGGATTTTGTAGCAATAGCACTGCTTCCAGTCACTGTTCTTGAGAACACACCTTCAGTGTGAGGGGAGAATTCACACTGCAGCATAAACTCAGTATATGCTGAGTTTAGCATATACTGCACTGGTTAGAGAGTATAGCAACAAAGAACATCACTTAGTGCTTGATACATACACTTTTGAAATACAGTGCACTAAACCTCTTTTCATTCTGAGGAATATCATGGCAGTCTTCCAACAAGGGCTGTCCTCTACCTCTGTTGCTCTTTCTGATTTTTTGACAGTAACTTGAAAATTCTCTGAGTAAAATTCATTTTGCAATTCCGCCAGTCATTGATGTGTCTGCTGGCATAATTATCAGTTCACTGCATAGACAAACAAGTAAACTGATGGAAAGAAGTGTTAATCTTTGTCTTCCTGAAACAGATTCAAACTAATATTGTAGTTTTCAATTTTTGCCATGCTCCTTTGTACTTTGAGTCTGGATTTAGCATTCTCCATCTTCTGTACATAGTTTTTGTCCTTTCTAGCTGCTGCCAGATATTGAATGACCAATGGTATTTTCCTTTTTTACCAAATAGTTTGAACATAATTTAATATAATAATTTTTCTAATTACATGATATTGTAAGCTTTTTACTGAACACCACAAGGTCTTTGACACGCTCAGTATAACCCATCGTTTAGGGCATAATCTCTGTTATTTTTTTAACATTCTTACTATTTACGTACTTACTTTTATACATAATAAATATTCACTTTTATAGCATATACATATCCACTTTTTCCCCCCACTGAATTTGAACTATATTGTCCTTGTTTCTGTTCATGATCAGCTGTTACCTGTATTCCTCAGACACCAAACTGTGCACCTTGAAGCTCTGTCAGTTGTCCAGTTCTTTAGTGTGATGAAGATGTGGATCTAATGCTAAGCTCTCTGCATTTGTCACCTTCCTTTCATGTTTATGGCCATTCCTTGACTTTGAAAGCAAGCCAGTTGTTGTCCAGTTGAGAATTACTTCCTTACCTTCTTACCCTATTCATTAATAATGTATTTGGCACTGGATTAAAAAGCTTCCTTAGAATCCAAGTGAATAATATATGCTTCTTTACTTTCCTCTGCTTTTGTTGTCATTTTCCCAAAGAAACAAAGCTCGTTTGTTATGCATGATTTCCATTTTGGTAATCTTCACATCGAAATATTAAATATTCTATTTGTGTGGAAGATCTGGGCAGTCTACCAGAATAGAAATGCTCCTCTTGTATTTTTAGATACCTGTCATAGTGCCATAAGCAATATTTAACCTTTTACAGGCAATAGAGAAATCAATGTGTTTGGTACTGTACCCGATGCAAAAATATGTTTTCACATAACAGAAATGAACCACAGCCTAATAGAGAACAAAGTAGATTACATCAAAAAATACTTTAAGAGGTCTTGAAACATATATTTTGTGCATGACAATCTGTCAGTCAAGTTTTTACATCAGTTACAGTTTCAAAGAGTACCCTGGAGTGCAACTCTGTTGCAATGTGAAAACAACAAAAGAAGTATGAGTCTGCGAAAATGTCACAAACACATGAAATCTAAAAAGTACCCATTAAATTTGATGGAAGAAGAATTACTGTTCCAACCTATTAGGCTGTTATATATTCAAAACTGGATTTCCTTTTAACAGTCTTGCCATTGAAACCCCAATGAATTCCACAGTGATTCATGGTGAAAAGAAGTCTGATTTGAAACTTTTGCCATATGCTACTTTTTGCTTCACTGAAAATTTTGTGGGCATGTTAAAGGTAATATAAAACTCTGTTAGCAACAGAATTTTTTCCTTGCATACCTTGTGTTTCTGTTCTTCGTGATCTATTAGTGGATACAGATTTTAAATAATGACAAAAATAAAGAGGAAAGTGTAAGCATCTTCATTGTTGGCTTCCTGAAATCTGAAAAACAAAGCCTGAGTTTGTGACTCTCCATGCAGAGATAGTTGTGTTCTATATGCAAAGTATGGTCCCATAAACTTGACCATTACTTGTGCAGCCAGCTGCACAAGTTGTTAGAGCCTTAGAGGACTGGTTCTGCAGCCACTCATGTGACTTAGTTCTTTTACCACACTGACTGATGCATCCTGACATTGCTTCTGGAGGGTTTCTGGCCCCTGGTCATTGTCCATCATGACAATTAATCTCTTGGACCACACAAGCCTAAAGCCCCTTGAGCCATTACCAGATGGAGTTGTAACTGGGGGCCAAATAGTGAAGTGACAGAGCTGGCATGTCCCTCTACTTAATCTTGGACCAGCAGATATCCCTCCTGGCATATTCTCTTTCACTCCCTTCAAAGAGGAGACATCGTTTGTATTGTATGTTTAGGGACTTCACTGGTCTCTGAGACTGCAGTAGTTCTTCACAACAAACCTTTGTCCTACTAAGTATTCATTTTATGGTATCACCAGCACACACTGTCATCTCATTATTGGCTCTCATTTCAAAATAATTTATAAATATACTGGAGAACATATCTCAGACAGACCACTGTGAAACTCCACTTTGACCTCTTTTAGTACAAATACTGACTGTTTACTCTGATACTCTCCCTTTTATCTTTTAACCAACTACTTATCCATGCAGGAAGCCCCCCTTTTTAAGCTAGATGCCCTTTTTTAGATAGATGCTAGATGCAAGGTTCTTTAGCCTAATGTTCCTAAGGATCTTCTTAAGGCCTGCCCTCTACTCCCAGGTGGTTCCAGTTCATACTCTGTCCCCTCATCCCTGTCAGGATTATATTGAAACAATCCTTAATCATAGCCTTGTCAGAGCTCAGGTTCAAAGAGTGGATCTGGAAGTGGTTTATGGCTGGGCTTAATGATCTTAAAGGTCTTTTCTCACCTAAATGATTCTATGAATCTACAAAGAGCAATACAGCAGATATTACTTCTGAAATACATACATATGTATCATAACTTGTGATAGGTCTTCTTTTTTTCCAGACATTGTCTTCCACATTGAATCAAGAAGCACACACTTTTCAACCACCTTTTCTGAACTTTGTCAAAGGCTGACACTGAGCTTAGGCTGAATCCTCCTAGCATGCTTAAGGCCCCTTGATTAATGTTCTCCCTGGGAATCTCCTGGACACCTGTCTTGCATTTCCTTGGAGTCCCTTTTATACCCTCAGCCTCATCTCCCTCTGTAAGCTTTCTAGTTTTTCAAATCTTAACCCTAGACCTTATGACTAGCCCTAGCCTGAGGCTGGATTCATGTTGCTTTCAAATCCCATGGGCTAAAGGGATCATGCCACAAAGAGGAGGTACAAATGCAGTATTAATCCTGCTAATGTTTTAATAATCTAATGGTACAATTTACCCCATTAATGCAGAAAAAATACATTTACAATACAGCTAAAATTGTTCCTATAAACTTTTTTTCCCTACTCAGTTTCTGTGGGGCTGTGCTCACCTTCTGCATGTCCCAGTGGGTCCTAAGGTTAACAACTTCCATCTTCCTTAGAAAGATTGCTTCAGAAATGGACGTGTCATTGGCCTCCTGGGTCCTTTGATGGAAAGACTTCAATGTTCAAAGTAGGAGTCTCTTTCACTCTGATTTGGGATCTGCTTGGGTTTTCTTACATCAATCTGCATTCTTCTGTTTGTATGATTGGATGATTCTCTAGTCTGAAATCTGGGTTTAGAAAACCCTAATTCCAATCTGAACTCATGTATTTTGGAAATCAAAGTAGGCTATATCAATATTATCATGCCTATATAATCCACATCGCTCCTTCAAAAAACTTTTATCAGAATTGTAAAGCAGTGTCTTCCTCAACAGAATGCTAACTCTTCTCAAATAAATCAGATCTATCCAAGTGTCTCCTGATTCTGTTTCTTTTCAAAGTTTCTAGTAATTTGCCCTGTATACATTACACTTAGATTCCTACTATTTCCAGAGTTTCCCTGGAACCTTTAAAAAAAATTGATTTTGCATCTGTTGCCTTCCAGAAGCAAAGCAATTTTAAGCAAAGGGTTAAAACCTGCAGTGAGTAATTCAGCTCTTTTGTCCTTGAGTTCCTTTAGAAATTTGGAGTGTATACTATACATTCCTGGTGGTTTTCACTTTATCTATTTATCCCAAAATCTCTTCAATTTCAGACTTCTCTTCAGATGAGTTCCCCACCAAGAAGGGTTCAGGTTTTGGAATCTTCCCAGTTCCTTCCACAGTGAACACCAATGCAAAGGGTTCACTTAGCTTCTCTGCAATGACCTTGACTTCTCTAAGTACTCTTTTATGCTCTGAAAACAAACTAGCCTTCCAGATTTTGGCAAACTTCCTGCTCCTGGTGTGTTTTGTAGTGAAAAGTATTGTTAGTTTTGATTCCTTTGTTAGGTATTCTTCAGGTGCTTTTTGGTCTGCCTTATTATGTTTTCACATTTAACCTTGAAGAGTTTGTAACTCTTTCTTCTTGTGTCATTTGAACACGACTTCAGCATTTTCAAAGATATATTTTTCCTTCTAACAACCTTACTTACCCTGCTGGTTAGTTACACCAGCTTCCTTTGCCCTTTCCAAAGTCTTTCTTAAGAGAAACTATGTACTTTGACTATGGTAGCTTTAAATATGTTCCTTGGTGCCTGTATAGAGCTGACACTCTGAGCTGCCTTTCTCTCCCTTTTAGCAAACTTCCTCTTTCTTACTTTGTTACTCTTTTTTGAATTAAAACAGAGCTGTAGGGAAGAAGTGCCTGGATGTAAGCCCCTAGCTGTTCCTTGACCATGATCCAGGCTAGGTGTTTTTTAAGGAAATTCCTGGCAGGGTTTTCCTTTCCTCAGAGCTGGATCTATAAAGAACAAGGAAATAAAAATGTGGGGAGATATGAGGGAATATGTGCTGTTCTAGGACTTTCTGTGTGCTTACTTGCCCTTGCTTTTTCCCCCTAGTCCTGTGGATATTTAATTCATGCAGCCACCCTCTGCTTCCCTCCCTTGTAGCACTATTGGTTTTAGTGAACAGTTGTCCCTATTTGTATTTTTGTGGCACTCTTACTGGCATCACATCTGGAATGACAATTGTGAGGAAAGTGATGCTGTGCACAGTCAGGTTATAGATATGTCTTGAGCTTCCCTGCTGAAGCACTGGGGACGGCTCTTCATGGGACGTGTTCAGTGACCCTGAAGTGTCACGAGCCTGGCACACACAGGGCCAGCAGAACCAAAGGGAATGGCTCAGTACCGAGGCCTCTGTGCAGGAGTAACCACAAGATTGCAGTGAGTGATTATGAGACTGAGCAGAAGGAAAGTGTAGGGTTCCCTTTTCATCAGCTTCATATAAGGGAATATCAGCCTTGGGTAACTCAGCTGTCTGTCAGGCTCATAAGAAGATCCATTGCTCAGGGTGATGACCCTGCTTGTCTGGATGCACCTTACCTTTGGGTGCAGGGAACTGAGTGTCTGGTCTGGGAAATCTGTACCATATATGTTCCATGGCCAAGACAGTTCAATTACATTTTATTTTTTTTTAATTGCATTTTTAAAAAAATAGTAACAGGCAGGGGTTCTTCTCACTTCCTTTCCATGGCACTTTTAAAGACTTTAGTTCTAAGGATTTCTAACATTTGTATTTCTCTGCAAACCAAATCAGAAACCTTTTGAAGACCTTAGGAAAAGATGAAAATACTTCAGCCAAAAGGTGAAATCCAAAAGTTAGAACTTTTCTCTGTGCCATGGCACTTTCCAAGCGATGGAAACCAGTGAGAAAATTGAAAGCCTACCATTTTAATTTTAAAAAATTGTCAAATGTGAAAATAAACATGTGGGATTAACCCATTCTGACATATTCTAAATTTGGGATCAAAGAGATAAGCTTGTCACAGTGGGTTCCCACAGAAGTTGGGGAGATAAAATTCCTGAGGCTTTGATCAGCTTTGGCTGATCCTGAGCTGTCATTCAGTGGTTTATATCCCTGGAATATATAGTCATGGTTACAGTATGTTCCTCCTTTAGTATGCAGAGATCTCTGGTCTGCAGAAAGTAAAGGAATTTAAGCTCTTTTGTAAGATCACAAATAAAGATTAAGATCTTGCATAGCATAAATACTGGGTTTTATTTATTTATTCTCTTGCAGTGAGGCCCCACTATTATATGGGTGGGATTTCTCCTCTATCAGTACATTTGCTATATCCCACTTCCTGCACTATCCATTTTGAGCTATAGTTATCTTACTTATTTTTGCCCTGTGCATTAGTATTTGCCAGTGGGTGGTCATGAGTACAACAGAAATTCTGTGCAAGCAGCTGGTACTTCTGACAAGGTTTTCTTGGTCCTACTGCTGTTGAATTATCAGGAGAATAGAATTTTTAGAAAGCTGTGTTTGATGCCAAGTATAAACAAAGACTACCTCTATCAGGAAACCTTTTTTCCTGGGTACCTGATGCAGTAACACTAGCTAGATATAAATGGTTTTATTAATAATTTTTCAGCTTCAGGCTTTCAGAATAAAAGCATTAGCTCTTACAGACCATAGTAGTCCTCATATAATCCACAGCTCATTTTCAGCAGCTATCACCTTTCATTTGTCAGCTCAGAAAAATTGACAAACTCAACCCAATGCCTGTTATTGACTGCAAAAGCTGCTATTTTCCTGGTAATTATCTTAGTTCATGCCACAAGTCTGAATTTAAGTGCATAATTCAAATTATTTTGAAGTTACATGAGCATTAGCTGTTTCATTCCTCTGTGTTATGCTTGACAAATTTGGGTCCTATTTAACATTTCTAATTATTTTTTTATCTTCAAGGAAATTATTCTTGTCAAGCTATTCCATTAAAACATAGCTTTGGAGTAAGATTTTACTCATGGAAGCATAATGTTGTCTTTGCATAAGCAGAATTTATGAGTTCAGCTCCTTTCCCCAGTGGATTAAAATTTGACTTTGTTTGCTTTGTGATTTTAGAGGCTTTCAGATTCACTTAGTCCACTTTTAAAAAGTAGTTAAAATTCACTTTTAATCTCCAAGATCTAGAAAAAATATAAGGACTTTATAAATGATAACTCATATTTTCACACCAACATTTATTGGCTCAACCTTTAGGAAAACCATGAACTATCAAATTGGGAATAAAATAATCAGAAGCAGAAATTATGAAAGCACCATGGAAGGAAGAGCTTTGATAAACAAATAGTATAACAGTAACTGATGGGAGAGAGGAAATTCATGTTTGATAAATTGCACTTTAAAGTTTATCTGGAGTTGCATTTCTTCACAAAATTGAGAGTAATATTATGTTTTTACAAAAACTGATGATTTTCTAAATTTGGAATCAGAAGACAGTCAGAGAAGCTGCTCTGTCATTAAAAGACTGACAAAAACTGTTTTTTAATGATGAAAAATCTAGAAATATAGCATTCTAAACATGCTAAACAGTACCCACACCATAAGGTGAACTTTATTTGGATAAAAAATGAATTTTAAATTTATCTTGACCTTGATATGTAGGCTTGTAAACTGTAGATGTTTACAAAATGAATGAGGTAGATGACATGATGAAAAATAAAGGTCAGCTTGGACTAGGACAGATCATGAGTAAAAAACTGTGTTAACAGAATATATATTTATGTAAGTATAATATATATAATATACAATGGTCAATTTTGAGCTTTTTATTTTACCAGGAAAATAAAATTTTGGAAAGACAGGATAACTCAATAAATGTTTTACTTTGCCTCTGTAGTTGACATATGACTGTAATTGTAAATGCTTGGGTATCAATATTGTTCGCTTGACTGCTAAGAAGTTAAACAATGTAAAGGGCAATAATCTGAAATGGGGTTAGAGTTCCAGACAACATTTTGCAGCTAATTTCTTCAAATAGGAAATACCACAGACTACACAAATGTGAGACTCCAGCATTCTACTGCCTGCCCACTGAAATATGTGTAAACATTGTATGGAATACACTAATGAAATAAAACATCTGTGGGTATAGTTTCTACCCATGCTTACGGCAGTTTATGTTTGTTTTATATCTTGAATCATGAGAGTTTGAGTCCCTCATTCTAGTATTGAGCCCCTTTAATACTATCTAACCTTGCTATTATTGTTATTCATGTAACAGCATAATTTTTTTTCTAAAATTCTGTTTAGGTCTTGTCTCTCAGATGTCTTGCAGACATGAGTTTACAGGCTAATTATGTATCGAGTAAATATTTTTATCATCATTATTATGTGTGTCAATTTTTTTTCTCAGTGTCATATTATAAAGAAGGGTAAATAAAGATAAATATTTTATCTCCTAGTAATAAATATTATATATGTCTGTTATGGCAGTATGTCCTCATATCTCCATTTTCCCCCTAACATGGAAGCATCTTATTGCCTTTGCTGCCTTCCATTGTTGTGTTTCACCTTCTGTTGTATTCTTTCAAATCCTGGTAACAAGAATACTGAACACAGTATTAAAGAGATGCTGATGGAAATGTCTCATCTTGCACTGTTTCAGAATAGCATAAAAAGCAAAGATATTTTGGTTTTAATAATCAGAGAGCATGAATTTCACCATATGTTTTGGACAACAAATCTCTTTCTTGGGATTCTTCTCAGGACTGGGTTTATGTGCAATTGTCCACTAGAGTGCAGGCTGAGACCAACAAAGTCGTTTTGTTCCTGTCATAAACTGACTTTGAACCCAGGTGTCTTAATGTACACCGTTAGTACATTAAAGCACTGCACCTTCTAGCTTCAGCTGAGAGTATATATACTGCTATCAAATTTGATGGATATAGCTTGTGAAGCTTAGTGACCTAAGGTGGTGATAATAAAGTATTCTGGAACCTGGATAACATTTTATTCTGTCACTATGGTTTTCTTGCTCTGGTGACATCAACTAATTTGTACTACTTTGTAGGAAATTTCTGTATCCGGCTTTTTAGCCAGAGTGTCCATTTCCTTACACTGCTCTTACTCTTCCCTGTCAGAGTGAATTTCTTTCAGAGACAAAATATTGCTCTATATTGATCCAAGTGTGCTAGCTAATTTCAGTTTCTTGTACTGCATATCAGCTGAAGTGCTGTTCAAAACACTGAAGAATTTTCTAACACAAAATGTACAAATAAATTGACCCCTATAATATCTGCCAACAAGAATCCTCTGTCCTCTAATCCTTTAAAAGACCATTAAAATCAATTTAACAGACTCTGCATAAAAACATTTTTATTCTAAAAAGTTGTCCTAACAAAAGTAGTCAGTTTTCACAAAGTTCATAAAATCCTTAGGATTTTTGGCCTGTTTATTTTTGCCTGTTTAGGACATTCATCTTCTGCAGAAAAATGCTCACCCCAGAGGATATATATACCAGCAGAGTGATTTGGAGTTCTTCTTGCTGTCCCTATAGAACCTATTGAAGTTTTTGTAGAAATAATGGGGAGTTTTTTAGTTTACTTTCCTGTAAAGGAGGAATATCGCATATCAGTTTCTTTTTGCTTCCTCAGTTTTGAAAAAAATAAAGCACATCTGTTATTTAATTTTTTATCTCCTAGGCTGCTGTGAAGGCTGGCTTCAAAAGAGTTTTTCTTCAGTACTTTGAACTCTAAAAACATTCTGTTGTATTCTGAGAAATAAGAATTGGATAAATCTAACTAATGTCTGTCTTCCCTTTACACAGTCTATAGCCCATCCACTTTTGAATTCCTTAATGATCCCTGCTTCAAAAATCACATCCTGCTCTTCGCCTTCTTACCTAATCGTCTCTTTTGTATAGCACAGAGCTGCTGTGGCTCAATGCTAAAACTCCTCATTTACTATATACTGAGTTTGCCATCTGAGTCAATGTCTTCCTAATGTGAATATGTTTTTATTTATAATGATTTAAAAGTTACAATAGCATAAAAAGTATAGATATAAACTGAAGGATAAAAAAATAATCTTAGTAATAGCAAGTGCTCAGCTTGGGCTATTTCAGTTTGAACAAATCATGTTTGTCTGATGTAGACAACTAAAAGCAGAATCTCGTAATAGAAAAGTGCCAGGAAATATTGAAAAGGAATCATGCTGTCAACTCTGCTTATGAAATAAATTAGGTTTACTAATGGTTATATTTCCCCTCATATCTACAGAGGGAGCACAGAGTTCCTGTTCTTCCAAGTTAGGATGTCAAATGTATTTCCTGACAGCTCCAGCTCACTTTTCATTATTGATAAGTTAGAGCAGTGTGGCTGTTAGCTGCTCTTGTGTAATTAGTTCAATGAGTTTAGGAAACAGCCACAATGTAGAAAAGATGAAAAGTAGCCACATATGATATGATAGTGGCACCTGAGCTCCCTCTGCCCTATGCGAAGCTAATGCTCAGGATGTTACAAAGTGAAGGCATTGTGCCTTGTGTTTCACAGTTCCCTTGGTGTTATGTCCTAGAGACAGAGCAGTTATCCTCCCACTGAGAAAGGAAAATGCCTTTGATGCTAATTTGGGGAATTGGGCATATTGACAGTTTGAAAGGCAAGTAGGTTGAAGGGATTTCAGCATGCTGAGGTGACATACAGGACAAACCCAGAGTCAGTGCAGCAGTTCATTTTTTTTTTTTTTAACATGGTTTAATTTTGCTAGTGTATCTGAGAATCCTGAGATATTGTCATCCCCTCTGCCCCAATCCACAGGTTAGCTGAAAGGGTAATTCATCTCTTATCACAGAATGGATTGAGCACATTTACTTAAAACCTTTCATGCTAAATCCCATATAAAGATGTAAGAAAATGATTCTGTATAGGAGCTCTTATATGAAGATTAACATGCTGTAATAATGAAATCTGAAGATACAGTTAAGATAAACGACAGGAAATTATACATAAAAATAGGAAAATTCTCTATAGAGGATATCTTAAGCTTATCATAAACAAAAAAAACCCCAAGAAGTTTGGACAGAAATTCCATTGAGGTTAAAAAAGACAAGCATAAGTGGAATTTGTATCAAGAGAAGAAAAGGAGACACTACTAACATCAAACTGGTTTGCCCAAATATGAAGGAATATGTGTAATTCGATATCATTTCTATGGAAGAGTAGAAATTTCTGTCTTCAGAATGGGTCTGATGTAATGATTACAGATAATGTTATTTTCCAGTTGGAATTTTTGCAAGTTGATACACCGCAAGAGATTTTGGGACTGGGGAGAATTCATGGATGTAGTGTGAAAATCTACTACATCATCACAGGAAAATCTTACCAAATAAAAAGGGACAGAAATAGAAGATAATCTTCGTAGATATTAAAAATAGCCTTGAAAAATAAGGGGAAGGTAACAGAAGAAATAGAAAGCTGTGAAGTATGTAGGCAACTGCTGAGTCCAGAAGCAGCGTGCCAAGGAAGTGAAATTTTATACTGAAAGCAGAGAAGTAATTTCTCACTTCTAATGAGGGAATATCTGTGATCATGACTAGTATGGGTGGGCAAAGAAGGTAATTCCTGTTTTGGAAGGAATCACTAGGATTGCCAGAAGACTTGCAGTCTGAGACTTGGTGTCTCAGCTTGCTTTCCAAAGGACAACTTAGCAAGATTATCTGTGATTTCCAGTTCTGGATGGAGATAGGAAAAAAGATCACATGCAATATCTTCCATTTTTCTAGCACCCATCTTTGTCCTGTGTTCCTGGTTTTAGCTGGGATAAAGTTACATTTTTTCCTTAGTAGCTGGTACACTGCTGTGTTTTGGGTTCTGTATGAAATTGTATGAGATTGCATAAAAACAGGAATTTGGATGCAAGGGCGGGTATGAATGGAAAAGAAGTTTCAAAAGTAGAGGACTGGTCAGAGACAGATACAAATACCAGGGAAAAAAAAACAGAGAAAACATCAGCAAATAACACACAGCGTACAGAAAGAGCAAATCTAGCTGGAGGATATACTGATACCAAAGGAAAAATGAAGTGATCAAGGTACTGCAAAGACAATATTTACCTATAACTAGAACCATAATTATGAATAAAACAAGAAAACAGTCAAAATTAGGAAATCACCATATGTCCATAAAATTTTTATGTGAGATGAAAAATAGTGTACTTTAAAAAATTGATCAGAAGACAGTTTAAAGAGTATAATTTATATTCTCATTTCTGACCCTAGACAGAATAAAGTGCAAAAATTCTGGATTTAGGGAATTTTGCAGAATTTTCTCTAGAAGATTGAGAATGTGATACTCAAAATAGTATCTCACTTGGACAGGAAGGGAGAAAACTTAAATCTAGCACTAGACTCTAGTTTTCAAGGAACAGATGCTATAGAAAGGTAACATAATAAACAAGCCATCAAAATCTAAGAAGAGAGAAGAGTAATGATTTCCTATTAGAACATAAAAAGCATAGAAATACCTTAATTTTGGCTTGATTGATCCTGACAGATACAATGCACAAGATTCTCTGGCATTCAGTGTTTACAAATCTATAAAAAGGTAGGCATCTAACCACAGATTTCAGTGTCCTGAATTTTGGCACCTGAGTTTGAAAATACTGAATTTGCAATGGGCTTCCATCTGTACCATAATTACCATGATATCATCCAATTTGGTTTTAATCAAAGGTTGGTAGTAAGTTGCATTTCTTACCATCCTTATTAATAAGAAGTTCCAAAACTGTATAGTATAAAGTTTAAAATCCTGTTGTAATTGTGACATACTGATGCTTCCTACATAAAATACTACAATATAAAAATCTAACAGTTTATTGCAGTTTATTAATGGGCTGGTTTGCTAACAAGCTTCTGCAGCTAATCCTGTTTAGGTCTTCCAGCAAGGGGATTCCAACATAGGACTTTGTTCACAGTACAAAGCCTGACATTGCACCAAATGTTATTTGAGCAGTGAGGAAGCCATAACTTCATATGCTTTATTACATTATCTATAGAAATTCAGACCTGCAGCATATACCAACAGCTGCATTTGTATTTAATGTGTTCCTCAGACTGTAAGCAAGTATGGATGAAAAAGTTTAACTCAAGTAGAAATTCCTATTTGGAAAAATATTTAGAATATGAGTCTTGCCTAAAAAATTATGTTCTCTAGCTATGAAAATTATTCTCTTCATGAGCAATTACTTCTCTGTACGACGGAGAAGATATAAAGACATACTGTCATATTTATTTGTTTGTCTTTCTCTTCAAAGCTAGTAATTAGTTCCTGAAAAATTCATTCTGTTAGAGAAAAAGACAACAGCTCATTAGTGACTTCTTTTTACTTTTCCCTTAAGTTTTGAGAGTGATTTCAGGGTGGACTACCAAATAGCATGCTCCATATTCTGGCAAATAGCAAACATTACTCTATGAGCAACAACTTATACATATGGTACATTTGGGGAGAGATCTTGCTTGCCAGCAAAGTCAAAAGAGTCTGTTGGCAAGCAGCAAGAAAGCGGGTAGGGGGGTCTGTAACCTGGGGGCTCCCCAAACTCGACTTAGTTTGCTTTTATCAAAATTGACAAAAGGTAGATGTGAATGTTTCATAAGAAGTGAGCTAAAAATATAAGCTTGACAGATGGTTATATATTTAGCATGTCTTTCAAATTTGTATCACTTTTTGTTAATAAGAGCATCTAAAGTATTTGTAATCAGCTCAGATTGTTTATTGACATCTATCCAGTAAAGTCATGATAGTCCACACTCTGGACCTTGTTAGGAAATGAGACACAAACAGAAATAACTTATGAAAGATTACCTGACACTTGAGGCTTTTTGACATACATGCTCCTTCTATGGAACAAGAGAGGAATGTGCAAGGACAGGACTAGAGTTTAGATATAAATCTAAAAGAAATTGGGCCTATTTCCCAATAGGAGAAATAAAAATGTAGCAATGTTTGCAGAAGATGTTTCATTTTGCAATATTATAGGAGTCTACTAACTTAAATTCCACCAGAAGTTTTCCACCTCAGGCCATGTATCACTGCTGTATTAGAAGTAGTAGTAGTTAGTAGATGTTATGGTTTATCCGCAGAATCCTAATTATGAAAAAAAACAAATTTGGCATGGGTAATTGTAGGACTACAATTTTAATTCATACTTCAAGAGTGCAGAAACAAATATACAGATAGTAGAGAACTTTTTGAACTGAATTATGCTATTTTCTTCTCCCGATTAATTGAATCTCTTCACCTCTCTTTGTGATCAGCTGTGGTCAAGCCTTTCATTTCACTTTCAGGCTTATGTTTTTCTGAGTGATGCAACTTTCATTAAATTAATTTTCTTTTTCTTGTATTTAAATAGTTCCTTTTCATTCGTTAACAAACCATACATGAACATTTGTTGTCCATATGAAATTATGCCAATAGAAGCCTTGCAAACTGAAATAGCTATATGTTTTCCCACTCTGAGGGCTGGAAAACTTGTCAGTTGAAGTATAACAGGTTGCTTTTGCCAAGTTTTCTGATTACAAATGAATAGGAATATCTGTGAAATTAAGTAACATTTTTATATTTGATAGTTTGTCAGTTGTCTAAAAAAAAGCTAAATGATAGAGCAATCTTAATATGAAAACATATTAGCAATATGCTCCTCTGTGTTGATCACTGCAGGATCTCTCTGATTTGGCATAGCTTCAAGAATAACTATGAGCACGGCAGGTTCCTTGGCTTAGCCATCTTCTTGCACTCATGTTGGTGTAGTAAGGTACCCACTTGAGCAATATGCTGTGCATATAGTCAGTAAAGACAGCTTCTGAGGTAGGACTGCTGTGTACCCAGTTTCCCAAAAATGTCCTGTTTTCCAACCTGAAGAGTCCTCCTGGATGAAGAGGAAGATTTTTGACCAGGCTGCAGGAAACCATTCTCTCAGCCATGTCTGTTGACCACATTCGTATCAGTGGTGCAGCTCACATGCAGTGCGAACCCATGTTCGTTGTGGGCTTGCGCACACAAACCCCTCTTGGGGATGCTCTCCAAGGCAAGTGTCCTCCTCTTGTCCATCGCTGAGTTCGCTGTCCCTGTCACTGCCTCCAGTGAGCCGAATTGGTCACGTTTGGCTGGATTTGGGCAGTCTTCACTTGATGCCTCACAGCCCCGTGGAGTGAACATGTGTACTTTGCTTCCATTTGAGTGCTTCCATAAAGGCATGCCCTAGTGGCAGCCAGCCAGCCAAGGTAGGCAGCTTCTCACAGAAGGAACACAAACACACCAGACCAACATTTAATATTTATTATCGTACTTCTTATTTTGCATAGTGATGGGTTATATATATATGTTCAGCTACCTGTGCATCCTGGAGACTTCTACGACCTAGCAGCAGCTGGAGGTATTAATAAACCATAACTCAATTTCCTCATCAATTTTATATCCAGAGAACAAGTAAAAACTCCGATTTTTAGACGTTTTAATATGTTAATGTCAAGCTTTAATAAATAGCATTTACCTCAAGAGCGTGAGCAGGGCGAAAACTCCCATGCTCGTGTCAAAGCATAACATTACAAGCAGCATCTGTCAGAAAGTTGAACAGCTCTTCAAGGAACTGGTTTTGGTGTCGCGGAGGCTGGCAGCAGCGCGGGGTGGCGGGGGGATCAGCTCTCGGGCGCTGCAGGCACATCCGAAGCCGGGCTCCCCCGGGCCGCTCGGGGCGCGGCTCGGCACGCCCGGCCCGNGAGCGGCCCCCAGCCCGGCCAGCAGCAGAACGGGAACGGGTACGCGAGTGTGGGGCCCACGGGAGGCCCTCCTGGGCTCCTCCCGCCCGTCATCCCGCGGCTCCCTCTCCCACCGCCACCGTGCTCCCCTCGCACGCCGGCTCGCTGAACTTTCTCCGGGCGGGCCTCTGAGGGCGGGAAGCTGGAACCCGCCGGGACGGGAGGGCGGGAAGCTGGAATCCTCCGGGCAGGACGGAGAGGCAGGGAGAGGAAGGTCCGCGCAGCCGGGGGCTACCCCGGGCAGCGGCGGCCGTGGCCGTGCCTGGGGAAACCCGTCCCGGTGGGGAGGCGTTTCCTGAAGCCCCCGAAGGGCCTGTGGTGAGGGCATGGCCTGCTTTACTTGGGTTTCGTAATCGCTGGGATGGGAAAGAGAGCAGGCAGGGTGTCTTGTGTTCATTATTTCCGGAAATGAGGACCGGCGTGAGTAATATGCAATTAATTAAAGTCAGAAGTGACTCTGTAAAAGTGAAGTACGTTCAGTGAAGGGAAGTGTTCTTGTACTGCTTAATTGAGGCTCAGTATTCATACACAGTGTTTATCTTTACAGGTTTGATGGGTTATCTCCCAAGAAAATTGTGAATATAATTAATTTGCAATGCACTGAGTATTGTTTTTCTGTAAGAAAGACTGAGTTTTCTTTTTCAAAACCTTCCCTTCCAATACGGAATATGTAATGACCGTATCTCAGTACCTGTATGAGGGGAAAGATGAGAAGCCTCAAGTAAAGGAAATCCCATATTCATTTAATCTAATGGTGATCATAAAATACAAGATTTTAAGAAGAAGCTTGTATTGAAGGTCATTAGGAGCCCATATCCTGTATGGCTTTTGGAGAACAAGAGCTTAGCTGAAGATGTTTATTTCTTAATACACACTTCATTTTTTACCTATGATTTCAATACCAAGGTATTGATAGTTTGTCTTCAGTAGTATGCTTGATACTGGGGAAAAATACTGCTTGAATACAGTTGTAACATAATGCACATGACATCAAAGATGAAGAATCAGAGGAAAAACTTTTTAAAAAGGGAGGTTGATCTGATATCCCCCAGTCCTCCAGTTGTACTATGTTGTTGTATTGCTGACTGTCATAATTGTCGTATGAAAAACTTTGAGATGATAAATTCTGTTTTAGGATTCTCAAAACAATTTTCATTATGGTAGACCATTTTTTTAAGTAGCTGAATGACATTTCTTCATTTTTCTGATGGTGTTACAGCTGACTTGAAGCCTAGATGGATGAAAAAGAAGTGAAAAGGGAGGCAGTGTTCTCTAGTTACAGAATCTTTTTGGCTGTTTTCCCTTGAAATAATCTTTACAAAATTTTCTATAGACTACTAATTACTCTAAAATTTAGGTTTTTCTTTCCTCCCATTGTTCTTAGCAATATTCTTCATGGCTTTCAGTGTCTGTTATTTTTGTTCATAAGTTCTTATGGGGTATCCTAAGGGTATGCCTTGATTGCCTGTTTTACAGCTAACTATGGTATCTTCTAGAGTAGCTTTCATTCCTGCCATTCTAGAACTTGCAAATGAGCATAAAGAAGATTATCAGCTGCCCCAAATCCATAAACTAATTTACATGTGTGTGCTTGACTGCTAGCCAAGGCCTTGGCTTCTGCTCAATCAGAAATTAAGTGGTTTATACCCATTTCACACTCTTGAGTTCTTGTGCACTGAGTTGAGGGAATTATCTTGCCAAACACGGTGATGTTAAGTAGAAGTAATTGAGTAAGGGCTTTGGGGGGTTTTTATGTTCTCTTTGATGTAAGCCTTCTGCTTATTTTTAGATATGCTCCTCTCCCTGTGAAGCTGGTACTCTGAGGGAACCTCCACTTACATACAATTCTATATTTATTAGAAAAGTAAATATTTAGCTTTTGTTATGTTTTGAATAAGTAGAGTTGCTAGGGAATAATTTAACAAAAGGAGATCTCATGACCTGTTAGTTCAGAGTACTGCTGTCTTTCTGGAGCCCTTTCCCCAGAATGTTTTATTCAGCGTAGTTCTGCATTGTATTTCATCCCTCTCCAAAGACATCACTGTGAATGTCACTTAGCCAGGAGCGATCATTTAAAGTCCAGTTGTGTTTTAGATTTTGTAAATCCCTTTTTTTGAGATATTTTAAATAATCATATAGCTGAAACACTTCCTTGATGTTTCAGTTAGCCTGTCAAAGTTCAGTTCGGCACAGAGTGGTGTGAGTGCGTGTCTTTAATCTCTTCTTTCTCTGAGCACTTTTCCTTCTTGGTAGGCTATAGCCCCAACCCTTTTAGTTACAGTGATTCAAATCAGTTTGGGCATTCTTAGAATCACATACTTGATTTGTGTGTTTGCTTTGACAACTGACAGTTCTGGGCATTCTTTGCAATATTGTGAAAGTGTGAGAGAGGTGTGTGAGTTATATCAAGAGTGTGTGTTCCTCCCTCCTTACTTTGAGATGCTGGCCTTAAAGATGGTCCTCATTCATTCTAAGAACAAGCCAAAATTGCTAACTTGTTATGTGCCACATACAGACTGTTCAAACCCAGCAATTTATCTGTGGTAAATAGCGCCTTGTAGGCTTCTAAAGTACAGTTTTATCATATGCTGGCATTGTTTTCACTCAAACAGTGTAACCTCTTTATGACAAGCTAACTGCAAACCTCTAATACATGGTTTTAGTTATAAAAATAATGATTAACTAAACACTTGCCTTCTAAAGTTTGTCTTCTGAAAGTGCTGGTACTAGTGTTGCTAGGAGATGTCTTGCTGCTTGCAGTTACCTGTGATGTATTTTTCTGCATGGCTGTACATCATGAGAAGGGTCTTAAGCTGTAGTCTTTGGTAAGAGGAGCCCAAGAAGAAAAGTGCTGTGCCCCTTCTATTTTGATAGGCTGATCATTGTATTTGAGATGTTGTATTGGCTTGGTTTTCAAGTTGTAGCAATGATAGGTGAGGGAGTTTGGGGAAATTTCTTTCAATTTGATCTTTTGTTTGAAATTTTCAAAGCTTAAATGTATGTGTGGAGAGAGAGATGTCTGCCTTTCTTTTCTTTGAGCTGAAAAGCACAGAAATTCTCCTGTTGTGTCTTACACTGTCTGAGCAGGCTTTTACCCATAAGCAGGCAAGAGAAAATGATGAATCACTTTTTTTTCCTTCCTCCTTCCCCCAGATATATCCTTCAGGGCAGAGAAAGAAGCAACCTTTTGTGGCATTTTTATATGTTATATCTAAAGGAAAATAAAGGAAAAGCTCTTAAACCCTTCTCCTGTCAGTTTTCAGAAGGCTTTCATAAGGCATAATCTCAAGAGAAAATTAACAGGGAACTGTTGGAATGGCCTCAGATCCTTGGTGGTAAATGTTGTAACAAGAGGTAAACTTATGGGGATAACTGTATGGTCAGAAATTAAGGACTGCAAAGGGAGTTACCAAATAGGAAGCTACTGAGCACTTGTCATAGGCAGAAGTACAAAATAACTTAGATTAGAGGCTGGCAGTTATCGCAGTCATCATAAAAAAGATTATGTTGTTTGTGTGAGAAGAATGGCAGTGCATGATATACCTGAACCTTAGAAATATACAAGGTGTTATCTGTAAAGGATAAATTGCTCTGTCTTTGAATTGCTCAGTGCTCTGAATATCTCAGCCTTCTTATCTAAAAATGAAATTTGCAGCCTTGCTTGGATGCCTTTTCCTTGAAAGGAAATGTTGCATGTGTAAGTTTCTGGAAAGCACTCAACACTGATGGTTTTACTATCAAAATATTAGTGAATGTGTGGTCTGAGCCACATTCTGATCCTGGTTACTTTAAACTTGTGCACATTAAAATAATACAATTTGTAGTAACTCTGGGTCTGTGGTGTTTGCTAATGGCTGTTTTTTTCTATAAACTATAGTTTCAGCTGTGAAGCAACCTGCAAAAAAAGAGAGGATTATTTGGAATGGCCTGAATATTTTATGGCAGTGGCTTTTCTGTCAGCACAAAGAAGCAAGGATCCAAGCTCTCAGGTAAGAAGGCAACATATAATAATAAGATAACCTAATCTATATTGCATATCGCATCAGGTGTACACGTAGCACTTTCAGGGATTTCTTAATAAAAGTTATTTCAGTGTATAGCTATTCAGTTTTTAACGTAGTCAGCACCTTCTGTTACAGAAATTCTCTTATTGGACCTGACCTCGTGTGTATAATTCCGTGTACATTTGTAGCTTGGAGTTTTATAAATCTTCTTTTCATCTGGAAGTTAAAATACCACATGCATTTTGTCTCCTTTTTCCAGTAAATATAATCAGTTTTAGAGGAGGATAAAACTGCTGGAAGTTTTAGGTTGTAATTTTTTAAGACACAGCATTTTACAAGTTTCCTTTCCTCACCTGTAAGAGTATTTGTTTGTTTGTTATTGGGTTGACTGGTGTTTTCTTCTAGTTTGTTCCTCCCTCAGAATCCCCTTTTCCCAATGCTTCACTGTCCATTCCCATTTTTTACATCTTTCATGTGCCATTGTTCGGTATTGATTTCAGGTGATTGAAACACGCTATTCTGCAGAATTCAGTCATCCGGTTAGACTTCCTTTGTGTGAAAAAAATCAGAAAGCAAAACCCAGAAAAACAATCTGTTCCCTTACTTGCTGCCTTCTGTACATTACGGCACTTAGCTCTCTGGAGGTTATTTACTTGGGGCTAAAGTTTTGTTATCCGAGGGCTGGTTGATAAACACATTGTGTGATTTAAATTAGTACTATTGCCATTTCAACAAATAACATGGGCAGAAAACATAAAAAATGGGACACTGTCATTCTTTAGGAAGAGTCCCTTTTTAGACTTGGGTTGAAGCAATAAAGAGTTGGAGTTAAAAAGTTTGGAATTTTATTGCATGTTTGTGTAAACAAGCCACAAAGGCCTGTGAGGCCTGCATAAGCCAACATTTCTATTTCTTTTACACCTTTCATACCTTTTCTTTTGCTCCTGTTGCTCATACTGTTGCTGGGAAAGCTAGTTTGGGGAGTTAAACTGATGTGTTTACTAGGGTCATTCAGTGCTGTTTCTGCTCCCTGAACTAGGTTCATTTTGTAAGCAGACAAGGAACAGTGCTGGCAGGCTGGGATGGGAACAGCATGACAAAAGGGGTAGCAGAGTTACATCTGCCCTGATTAATTTCAAAGCCCCACAAGTTAGGTACAATTGTACCCTTGCTCACTAGATGGTGTGACTTAATATATAAGTGGAGCTTGTATCTCTTAAATGAAAATTATAGGACTGACTATTTGTTGCCCTGGTTTTACAGGGCCTCATAAGTTGTAATACTGTAACTGTAGTTTCTTATGCTTTTTCTGTAAACATGATCCTTGTTTTTCTTAACCAGCCGGGATTGTTTTGCACTTGTGGAATTGTTTTCATTCCTTTCCCTGGGGTGGAGAAAGATGCTTGACCATGTCTTTGTCCTGTAAACCTTCAGGGGTGTTGACCCTTTTCACCAATCCTTGATTGTCTTTAGAAACATATAAAAATAGGTAAATAAAGAAGGGCGGGGCTTTCGGTCGGTCCTGCCTGGAGATGCAACTGCTGCTCTGAAACCCGCGTGTTTCTTCTGTTGCCAGCTGTGCAACAACTATTCATGTCTCATCTTTGTTGTTGATACATTGTTTTGCATGCTGTTGGTGCTATATAAATCTGATTTTATTTAGGTTGGTGCCTGCATTGTAAATTCAGAAAACAAGATTGTTGGAATTGGCTACAATGGGATGCCTAATGGTTGCAGCGATGACATACTACCCTGGACAAGAACAGGAGCAAATAGACTAGACACAAAATATCCTTATGGTAAGGCTTCTTGTCGTTGACAAGTTAGACTTGTGATGTCTGTGTCTGTGAAAGTTCAGCTGGTAAAATATCGATCAGTTTTTCTTCCGCTCACTTGATACTGTTAATGTCCCATATATGGTACACCAGGATAAAAATCAGAGTCTTTTTGAAGGACTGACTTCCTGGTGAAATAGGTTCATTAATATTAGCCATTTTGGATTGGGTAGTGAAAGCTTGTAAATATGAAGCAGCTCGTTAACACACAGTTGCAGTGTGTGCAGATGATTGCTGCTTCTGTGTGTTTGTCTCCACAGAAATTACAGAGTGTGTATATGCAAAACAAGTAATTGGGTCTAAAATACAGGTATTAAAATAGTGAACTCCAGTGGTTGTGGGAAATTCCATTTCAGGTGTTGATGGCATGGGTTGTATATACTGTGGAGAAGCTGAATATTTGTCTTAAAGTCTGTGTGCTGTGGTTCTACCCTTCTGTGGGTGAGGTGACTTTCATTGCTTGTTTCAGCCTCTGATTTGATTCACATTTACTAAATGGACAAAAGGAATGAACAGCAAGGATGGTTTCATGGTAAATGTGTTTGAATGCTGCTTCGGGTCTTGCCTTTATCTTTGCAGAAGGCATAGTTTGGCCTTCTGTAAGTGTGCTTTGAAGGGCCCTCTGAAATTTGGTGGACCTATCAGTATGGCTAGTTCCTCTGGATCAGGTGTAGTTTGCAGGAGACAAGGAGACTGGGCTGCCTCAGGCTTTCATGCCATGAGTGCTGTCTGCTGTGTGGAAATGGGGTTGAGAGCTGCCTTGTGGCCTGCAATGGCTGGTGTGGGGGGAGAAACCTTGATTAGGACTGGTAAGAGACCATACAGTCCCCGTGCTTAAGTCCCCCTTTGTCTTTCTGTACTCACTCCAGCTCCTGCTGCACCTCTGTCGGAGTTTGGATCTTGGTTTTTTTTTGGGGGAAGGCTTTCTTTCTTTTTCTTTATCTTCAGGAATTTTTCTCCCATGAGCTGTTAATCACTGAGTACTTAAGAGAACAAAGCACATGGCGAAAGCCTTTCTCCTCAGCAGGGCGGAGGGCGGANAGGCTGCCACTGGGTTTCTGCTTGTTTGTTGGTTAATGCCATAGTTGTTATTATTTGTTAGCTTTATTTTAGATATTAGTAAAGAACTGTTATTCCTATTCCCATATCTTTGCCTGAGAGCCTCTTGATTTTAAATTTATAATAATTCAGAGGGAGAGGGGTTGCAGTTTTTCCATTCCAAGGAAGGCTCCTGCCTTCCCTAGCAGACACCTGTCTTTTAAACCAAGACAACCTCTGTGTGTAACACCAATGCAGCAAAGCCACGGGCACAGGAAAAACAAGCTTCTTCTTCCTGTGCTGCATCTCAGCCTGTCCTGAGCTCAGGAATGGCAGGGAGGAGAAGCACAAAAGAGAGAACAAGAGCTTTGAGAATTTCTCCCTTCTCCCTGCATGGGTGGGGGAAAGTCAGCACCAGAGTTCACCCTTTCAGAGAAATACTGACTCTTTTCCAGTGACCAGTATTTATCTCTGCCTACTAATTCTGTTTCTTACTTGTAACTTTCACAATTGGTGTGATAGAGAAATTAAACTTGCATGAGTTTTGACATAGCTTGAGTTCACTCAGAGCTCTCTCTAAAAACCATTTTCTGGTTTTCTATAGCATTGAAATGAAAGATGATAGGCAGTGGCTCAGCGTATAATTCATCAGTTTGATATTTTTGACTTCTTAAAACCCCAGTACTTTGTCCTTATTCACTTCACCAATTTATTATAAAACCTCTAATGGTAACTCTTAAGCTTGAGACCATTTAATATTATTTTTTGTACGAGGTGTATTCCTAATATAGGGCTAAATCTGAAGTCTGCTCCAAACCACTGGTTTTACATATAGTGCTGTGGCCATAATGGTGCAACTTAATATGACTGCTTTTTGTTTATTGGGTGAGGAAGCAGGTGTTAGCTCATTGATTAAATATAAAGCACTGAAAACAGAATATTGATTTTGGTTGAATCTTTATGCTGCTCTAAGGTCTCAGTTCTGAACTAAAATCAGCGTGGGTGGTCTCTGGCATCTGAGCATGTTCCAGGCACTCAAATCTAATCTGACCAATTTAAACTAAAAGTGCTTTGAGGAATCTTTGTACAAGATGATGTGAGAAATTTTTTCTTTTTTTAACTCTGACTGCGGAAGACGTGGGGCATGTGATGTTTAAAAAATGAGCTAACTAGTAACAGGTTGGAGTGCCAGTTGATTTCCAGGAGTTGGTCTAACTACTGCCCTTCCCCCCATTATTTTAGTCTTTACCTCATTAAAAAAAATCACAACTTTGTAACACACAGTGTCTGCTGTGATGAATAAACAACCTATTTTGTAATTCACAGATCATTTAAACTCTAGCAATTTCTTATTAATCCTGATACCACAGTTGACAGACCAGACAAGTATGTATAAAAAAATCTTCTGCTTAAAAAAAACTCTGGTAGATGCAGAGACACATAGAATTGCTGCTGAAATCTCATTAAACTGTCATTTTTCCTTTCTCCTTTTGCTAATCATCACAGCATTTGTGTAAATGGAACTTTTTATCCTTGCATTTTTCTGACTGGCTTGTTCAGAGACAGTACAATCTTACTGTGTGCCCCATTACCTAATCATGGGAATGATGGCACTTTTGTCACTGCAGTGTAGTTTATTAGATAAAGCTGGTAATTGTGCATGTGCCACCACACTAAATTGAAAGATGTCTTCTGGAGCTACTTCATGTATCTGCAGTGCTGCAGGAAAGGGCTGTGGTTGAATCTGACGCTGACTACCTGGTCTTAGGTAATCTTGTAGGCATAAGCACTTAGCTCACTTCCCATCTGTTTTGCACCACTCTGACTAAGCTTTCTCCAGAAAAAAGCTTCAGTATTGTTCTTCCAGTGGTGCTCTGGAGGGCAGGGTGGAAAAGAGACTGCAAGAAAACAGTCATCAGGTATAAGCTTATAATGCAGAGCCTGCTGAGATGGTATGCTTAACCCTCCTTCTTCCCTCAGGCCATACTGGCAGATACGCAACACATACTCTTGTTTCATGCTCTGGAAATCCCTCTCTGGTGGGCTGCATAAGTCTTCTCATTTCTTTATGCACTTTGAACTTTGACATACAAAATAACTGTGTGGTATCATGGGACTTGTGGAGCTTGAGGAAACCCAGGGCTAAGGGTGGTGTGTTGCTGATGGAGCCCCAAGACAAACACGAGCCAGTCTGTGCCAATTGGCCTCAGGGCTAGGGGCCAGTCCCTGGCCCTGTCTGTGTTCTCAGCATAGATATAGTAGCGGATTGGACCCAGGGGCAATCTTTACAGAAGGAAGTTAGGTGATACTATAAGAAATTCATTGAGCTCCAGCAGAACTGATGGATGCATTGACCCTACAGCTCTGTCCAGATTTGCTGTTTCATGGCTAAAAATCTTCCAATTTCCACTCTAAATTTATCTGTGATTAGTTTATAGGTTCTTGCGTTTGCTAGTGTTGTTCTTTTAGCTTTTCTTATTCACTGCAGTTAACCCTTCTTCCTTCCCTGTGCACTTACTGATAACAGTTACCTTTTGAACTTCTCTTGTGAGGTTAAACAAGTCCTGTCACTCTTGAATTTTGCTGTATCTTGAAACCTATTGGTTTGAAATCCACCACTGTCTTTTTTACCTATGTCTGCTGCAATATACTGCATATATCTATCTCACACTCTCAAGAGTGGGTTCTGCTCATCTCACTGTTAGGGGCAGTGTTGTGCTTGATTGGGAAATCCAGGTGTAACCTGAGCTGCTACTATGAGAAGGCATCAAAATGTGGCAGGTAGTGTTCACCTTTCCTTAGAGGATGCAAACATTTGCAAGGCATTTGGATATTACAGGAATAGTGATGTGGATCACCTGTATTGATACCATGCATTGCTTATGAGACTCTTGAAGTGGATAAAGGCTCTTCCTTCTAGTAGTGGTGTTGAACAGTATAGCCTTCTTATATCAGAAAGCACAGTGTGTTTTGCAGAGTGCCATTTTCACAGCACAAAATCAGGATTTTGTCATTGTGTTGGAACTGGCTCCAGGCTGCCAGTCAGTGACAGCAGCAGGGATGTGTCTGTGCACATGAGAGAAATGGAAGGCCAGTTTTACTAAGATGTTATTAAAAGCTCTTCCCGAAGCATTGTGCTCAGTACTATATGCAGAAACTTCTTAATAATTAGGCAAAATTCTGTCTTTCAGAGTCAAAAGTGTGCCCTCTGTTTCTGTTAGATGAATCTGAGGATTTGTTGATGCTATTTACTCTCACCAATCATTTAAAAGACTACATTTTTCTCCTATTAACGCAAATCTTCCCACTAATTCTAGTTGCTGTGCTCCTGTTATGCCCTCTGTCTCCACTGTAATCTAAGAACTTCCATTTGACAACCAGTCTCTAATTAAGAGTTTTAAATTAAAATGACTGGCAAATTTAGAAATCTCTGAGCAATACAGAAAATATTGAGTAAATATGCTTACAAATATTTATACAGGTTCAGATATGAAAAAATATGTGCTGTGGCAAAAAGTATGCTCTAATTGAACAGTACCTGCTGTGTAAAATGAAACAAACTGTTATCAGCATTTCCTTGTGTTCAGATTATGAGCTTTTTGTCAATTTTTTCAGGGAAATGAATACTCAACAATATTCAGGCAAATGTTAGTTTTATAGAAGCTGTTGTTTTGACAGCACAAAATTTGATAAGGCAGTCCGAAGAAGTGTGATGCTCTCTCTCCAATTGGCAGTGCAAGGATGAGGCTTCAGCCGGGAAGAGGGTCTATAGGAGATGGTCTCCACTTACAGCCACTCACTCTTGTCCTGCATGGATTTTTGTCCAATTCTGCTGTCATACACCAAATCTGTAGAAAGTTTGGAGATTTAGAAGCAACAATTCCTCTTGGTCTACTTGCCCGCTAAGAAACGCCCCTGTGTTCTGCTAGGAGTAGAAACAACTTGGAGCAGTTTGGGAGAAACTGTGAAACAGGGTGGGTTAGCTAATGCTGCTCAGGTTTTGAGAGGGGCTTCTCTGGCCTGACCCAGCAAGTTTTTTATGATGTTCATAAATGGGCTGACTGGTTCCCATCTTCACTTCCCAGTTCTTGTTATTCATGGAAGAAAGCAGTGAGGCTGGGGTTCCATTTTTCTTACTGCAATCTGAAGAGTCTGGGACTCCCAACAAATCTGCTGCTGTTATCCTTGCCTCTGTGCCCTGACCACAGCAGCTGCTCTTCTCCAGCACACAGAGTGAGAGAGAGAACAGCAGAAGGGCTGAGGGCAGTGCCAGCCCAGCATCAGTGTTCTGCCTGCCCTTAATGAAGTGACCAGCAACGATCCCTATGCTTTCAAAAAGGTTGAAAAAAAGAGATGGCATTCTACAAATTCCAGATCATCAACCGCTGTCCCCAGTGGCTGTCACTCCAGACTCCATTCCTTAAATTAATATTTTGATACCTTCTGTGACTCTTCCTGTGTTCAGTGTCAGAGGTCCAGCAAATAAAGGGTAACAAAATTCCTAGTCTGGCTCAATTAGTAATTAATAGCATTAAAAAGTCATTCTCCCTATCCCTTTCTCTGATTGCTTCTTTAAAGGGTCTTTAAAGTTCTGGTGGGTCCTAGCATGCTCTTCATCAACATATAAGCCTTTAAACAGTATTAAACACTTTGACTAGTCTTGTGGTTCTTACAAAATTGCTAGTCAGAACACGTTTAGTATGTGGGAAGAGTGCTTCTGACTCTGCAACCCAGTGGGAACATGCTCATGTTAAGTGTTCAATCCTGAAAAATTACCATTTATAGGGTAAGCAAGGGTCTCTTATTTACAGGTGAGCTTGAGGATGAGTACTGCCTCAGCTGTGCAACACAAACCAGCATGCAATGAGAAGAAATAGAAACACCAGCAATTAATACTACCAGTAATGAAGCAGTCATTCATTGGCTTTTTTTCTTTTTTTTCCCCCTCTCATGAACATAGTAGCAGGTGGTGGGAATGTCAGAGAACACGCTTTACTTCTCGTTGCATGGTTATTTCTTCAGCTAATGAAGCCTTCTGAGAATACTTTTCGAGCTGCTTTTCCAGAGTGGAAACCAGTGTTGTGGACTTGATAATATGTTGGCTACATGTGAATATTTTTTTTAAAAAAACCCAAAGCTCTGGAGCCCCTCATAGAGTATTGTAAAAATTCTTAGTTTTACTAGTCTTCTTAAAGATAATTTTCAGAGTTCTGAATACTGTGCACCTGTGAAAGGTTATTTTAAGTTAGCTTCTTACTATCAAAGAGAGAACAATTTGTAACTATTAGCAGGAGCTCTTAACAGCTTAGAAAACTTCATAACACCCCAAATGTAAACTAGTTAGTCATTAACAAGAGGGATTTTGGACTTCTGGATTTGTTTTCTGTCTCTCAAAAAAGCTGGACAGGTCTGTAAGAAAAATCTGGGGACAACAGACCTGTCTTACCTAGTTGATGCGTATATGTCAGAGAGAGGTGAATATGAGTAAAAGAGAATTAAGAGTGATGGGACAAAGCCTAAAAATACTTGTCTGATGCCAGCACCTTCTTAAGAACCATCTGGCATAATATCCCTTTATAAGTAGCAGATGTCTAGGGAGATATATAAAACAAAGACGTGTAAATGATAGTTCCCCAGAATATACTTTCAAATCACAGCAACTGAGACAAAATGGTTTGGTATTTAATAGCCCAGTAGGCTAAAAAAAAGTAATACTGGATGGAAGATGATGACTTCTGGAATCAGTACAAGGTTCTGGTCCTGTACTACTTTCTGCAGTAAGTTTAGTAAGAAATATTTGGTTAGGTGCATGAAAAACATACTCATTTTCTATTTGAAATGGAAACCTGCTGGGTTTGTTGAAGACTTAAGTGTTTTTTATATTGGAGTGATTGGTCTCTGTTTCTTATTGCTGTCTCTGTGTCTTCTGTCCACATGGGAGAGTTGTAATTTTTCTTAACTTCAGATTGTGTGAAGATGGTCAGGAGGCAAAACTTATGGTTTTCCCTTGCTCCTGCTGATTATCTTCTATAAGTTATTTTTGGCCTGATCTTGTTTTTGCTTGGGAAGAGGTTTGTTGTTGAAAGTTTGTAGAAGTCTGCCAAAATAACCTTTTTTTCTCATTAGTGCAGGAAGGAAACTTGTTGCAGTACTAATAATGAAACTTGTCTGGTTTTATGGCTGAAGATTTCTGAGTTTTAGTGAAGGAAAAATATTTACTGAAGGAATTAGTTTTGTTTCTTTTTTAGTTTTGGGAGCTTTTGAAAACATCCTTCTTTCTGGAGGCCTTCCACATTTTAAACTGCTGCCTAGAACATAAATATATTGTTCAAAGAAACTTAAAAGTGATGTTTCTGTCCTGTTGACATAACCCGTAGTTTCAGTTGTGGGAATAATGTCACTCTTTTGCTTAATCCTCCATAACCCCAGAAAAATAATTCCCTGACTATTTATTGTAAAGGCTTTACAAGATTGGTGCAACTTAGTAATATACTTGGAGTTCAACGTATTTTCTGGGTTTTCTAAATGTATAGATTCATATAACTCCATCTCTCATACACTTAATGGCATGTATTTAAAATACAGTGTGACCCAATAGCAGTTGCAGTAGAAACAGTAAAAATAGTAAAAGAAGCCTTAATGTGATGGTTCTTGGCTTTTGGTTGTTTTTCTTCTTTTTCAATTTCCTATTTTCTGTGTTGGTTTCTGGCTTTACTGGTAATGAGAAGGTATGTGGATAGCATAGCATAGGCATGGTAGAAGCCCATACTGAGCTTTCTTTTGCAAGTGTTTGGTCCTTTGTGGCCTGTCTGCATGGGAAAGTTTTGTGTGCTGTAAGTTAGGCTGTAAGTTTGTAGTGCATTAGCTGTTATGTAGGAAATTCCATGCAGACATTTAGCGCATACGGAAAACATTTCCATTCAGCAATGATTCTGTGTGTTGAAGGTACTGCACATAGTTATTTGTGCGCTGAGATCATTCACACAGAGGTCAGCACATAGCGCCAAGGTTACTATGAAGTTGTGCTCTGAAACTTGGTCTGTTTCAGTTTTCACATGGGTGCAAGGGAGAAGAAAATTACTTTTTAAAAAAATCTGTTCTTCAAAACAAGCAGTGGAAAAACTTTTAATGTTGTCTGCACATGCAGGTCTCTAAATGATCTCAAACCCACACCACACTTCAGCATCTGTTTAAGAAGTCAGGGCAGCAGGCAGTTTCTCAGTAGCTAGGTATATAAATTATGCAACTTGGTGTTATTCCTAGGAGTAAACAGGAAGTTCTCACAGAGATCCTAATGGTTTTTTTGGAGCTTCATTGTGGACAACACAGAAACTGTGTTCTTCTCAGCTGTGTTGGTAACACATTAGATATCTGCTGATGTACCCTAGAAACACTGAAACCCTAAGGTGCTGTCTGTCCAGAAAGAGCTATTGTGTTATGGTGGAATAAGGCAGGATGGTCCATTGCTACCTGGCCTATCTCAAATCCATGGAGAAATACGGGACTTTGTTTTTCTGCTTGCGCAGTCTGGCACCTTTTAATGAGCAGTGAAGTCACTTTCATATTAAAGCTGGATGTTTTTATGGCCGAGCGTGTCTTATGTATTCTGGGGGCGGGAGAATCCTGCAGCAGCACTGAGCCATTCTGAGGCCCAGAGGACAGAGCTGCTCGGTTTTACTTGGTGATTCTGCTGCCTTTAAGAGCGCACAGCGCGCTCCTACAACCATAAGACTGTTCCTATCTGTGCATGTAAACACATAAATGAGCTGTTTTATACTGGCAATTAGATACTCCAGAGAGTTGTGAAGCTGTGAGATATTGCTTCACTAAGGGTGGTTGCAATGGCTTGGCCCACAGCCTACGGCTTTGTTGCCTGCAATAGGTGTTAGCAAATGGCAGTGCTAATGCACTTAATGATATTATTACTAATCGGCAGCCTGGTCAGGACAATTGACCTTCATTGATCTTGGTATTTCTGCTTTTATTTCTTTCTCTGCCCTTTATGATAAGCTGTGCAAGCTATTTGCCTTTGAAAAGATGTAAGCAGTTATATTGTAATGCTTTAATTTTAGTTTGACCAATTTATTTTAATGATCAGTATTATGAATTGTTTCTTCTCTTGTTTAATCAGTGTGCCATGCCGAATTGAATGCCATCATGAACAAAAACTCAGCTGATGTGAAAGGCTGCAGCATGTATGTTGCCTTATTTCCATGTAATGAATGTGCAAAGCTCATCATCCAGGCAGGTAAGCAGTAGTGCCAGCTTGCTTTTTTAGGGTTCCAGTGCTGCCTGCTCATTGGTATCTTATAATAGATGTATTTGATGTTAAATTGCTGATGTTAGATCTAAATTAATTGCACTGTCAACCTCATAAGATGCTACTTGTGGGGGGTTTTTGCATCTGAATGGTGCCAAATTTTTCCAGTGCTAATTGCATCTACTGTGATTCTAAACATGCTTCTAATTTAGGTTTGTAACTTCTTAGACCAGGAGCTGCCAAAGAACAACACAGGCTTTGCATATAATTACTGTCAATTTTACTGTGCTCTGGCACATCGAATAGAGTAGGGCAGAAAGAAATAAACTTCTGCATGACAAAAGGTCTGTTGGGAGTATATATACATGAAATTTTAATTCAAATGTGATGCATGGTAGATATTTCAAGATTTTAAAATATCTTTGCTCATAAATGTCATAAGATTTCTATGATCCTACTTTAATTATGTCTTTCATTACAATTATTATAAATCTATGTCACTGCAGCAAGTATGCTGGCCTGAATGTGTCTCCTTTTTTGAGATTAGGGAGTATCTGCAGCAGGCTTCAGTTCTGTGAAAATCTCTGCTTAAAGTAGCATGTATTTAGCTCACTGAGTGAAGTCATGCAGTCCCAGCATGAATTGCTGATCTGGGGAGTGTCTCTCACTACTCATGGCCACAGGAATCTAGGAAGAAAGCAGCAAACAGAACGCTTCTTTATTTTGGTTCAGTATGGTTTGAAATCAAGAGGGGTGAAGAGGGAAAGATGATGGTATTCTGCATTTGTGCCTCATACAATTCTCTTACTTACAGAATCAAAATCAAATGGTCTTCAAGGTAGATTGGCTGCTTATTCTCAGTGTAGTCACTCAACCTTTTCCTTATGCACTCAGGTCAGCACTAAATTGCAATGTATTGATATTCATGCTCTCTGGCAAACACAGGAAGATGTTGATCAGCTGTGAAACGCTTGTGGATTCTCTTTTGAAGCCTTTCTATTTCTCCCCTGCCTAAGTTATTTAGGCAAAGATCATTCAGCAATTTTACACAGCATACATTTGTGAGTAGAGGTGTATCAAGGACTTATAGAGCATGTGGATGAATGCTGCTTCTTCTGATTTTGTGCACCAGACATTACTATTTTTTTCAGTGTAATTCTAACTTTTTTTCTATGTGACTTGTTTAGGCATAAAGGAAGTTATTTTCATGTCTGATAAGTATCATGACACAACAGAAATGACAGCTGCACGACGGATGTTTGATTTGGCAGGTATTATATATAGGTGAGAGAGCTTTGAATTAACTTTATTTTTACTTTGGAATGGAAGAAAAAGGGGGTGTGAAAGAGACCAACTTTAGGGCAAATGTTTTTCTTCTTTGAGTCATGTAGCATTTTATTCCTCTATAGTGTTTGTAGATGGCTTGCTCTGTAGAAGAACTGGGTTTGACAGACTGTTGCACCATTCTTTTGTTTTGTGTATGGTTCAAGTTCAGTTTTGTAACGTTTGTATGAGAAAGTGGTCCAGGACTCATTTTGTTCCTGGAATGCAAGTGAAATTGCCAAGGGGGTGGTTATTTGTTACATTGTACTGGGGAGAGTCCTCACTGACCCTGCTTTGAGCAGCAGGTTGGGCTGATGATCTCCAGGGTCCTTTGCAACCAGAATTATCCTGTGATCTTATGAGCTGGACTGAAACAACCGATTTTTTTTTGTTGTTGTTGTTGTTTTTGTGGATTACTCCATCCTTATTCAAACTTCAGTATCTTTTTGTTGCAGTCAATTTGGGAAGGTGTCAAACAAGCCGCCCATTTCTTGGTACATAAAGCTGTTCACCTTCTTTGGTCAGCTTTTTGGTAAAAGGGTAAAACTTGGAATATTTGCCTTAAAGTAATGATTATCTGAAAAATGTTTCAAGAGTGGGGTTTTTAAAGACACTGACAGAGATACCTAAAGACAATCTGTTCAGCAGCTAGTTTGATAGGAGTAACATGCTGTGGGTGAGGCTAATTATGTAGTCAGGGAGGCTTTGCAACTCTGAAAAGTTTTACAGTATTAATATAAAGACTTTGAAAAATTTGCAAACATAACAATTCTGACACATAAAATTTTAGGATGAAAGATACCTACTGGGTTAAGAAACATCCATGGAAAAACACAGCAGTACTTGAAATTCAGTTTTAGTCCTTCAGTGTATTTCCTGTCTACTAAGATTATTTGACTAAGAAGCATAAATCATTCTCTTGCAAGTCAAATCTTGTAACTTCTCCAGGGTGAGAAATGTTTCTTCCATTTCAGATCGCTATTGTGAACAAAGCGTTCAGAGTTTTTGTGGTCAGCAGCATGTGCTTTCCTGCCTTGACTGTTACTTATCCTTGTATCGATTGCTGAGGATGTAGGTGGTACTTTATGAATCTCTTGAACTGAACTGCAGAACTTAATTAGGCACTAAATCCACACATTGGCATAATCTTTTGTTTACTGGTAGACTGGAAAATATATGCTCAGTCCCCATATACCTTCCTTGCTAATTGCTGTAGCAGATGCTCTAATGATAATAAAAGGAAACATTTTGTAGCAGTATTAATTTCAGAGTTGTAAAGTTACAATTTTTAAATGATTCCCTCTTAACTAGTTTGGGTTTTACCCAGTATGGCATAATGTGATCTATTCCCCTTGCACAAAACATATTTTATTATGCTGACACAAAGCCTGAAAGTGTTTTTCTAAAACCTGGAAGGAAAAAATTGATCAAAATATCAATATTATCAAAATGTATTCCAAATACCTTTTTTATATCCATACATATCCAGAAGATGTAAATATTTTTTCTGGATACCCATATCTGTACCTAGATCTTTAAATATATATTAAAAATATTTG
>VZTZ01012372.1:1456150-1484483 GCA_013400955.1 Drymodes brunneopygia
AAAGCCCAGACCTGGTAGCATGATGCCACCACCTGCAGCTAAGTTGTTAAAAGTCCTTTGACTCCTGGGTAATTTATAAATTCCAATAGCTGAAGAATGTACGGGGTAACGCACCCCATGTGTCTTTTTGTCTTAGTCTTTCTTGTCCAGGTTTCTCTCAGTGTGGTGCACTATAATTGGCTTCCATAGAGAAGAAAACTATGAGAATCCAAGGATGTGTTTTTTGGGATTTTTTTTTATTCCTTCAAAAATTTTGCTGGAACTAAAGCAAGCAAAATGTTTTAACTACTCACTAACTAATATCTATATTTTCCTCTTTTTTTAGGGAATTCAAGCCAAAGTGTAACAAGATCATCATCGACTTTGATTCAATTAACAGCAGACCAAGTCAAAAGCTTCTGTGAATTATGTCTCATTAAGTCTTTAGAAGAGTGTGATTATCCTTTTCTGAAAAGCTGCTAATGCCTTTCATCTTGAAGTTACTTGCAACTTTTTTAATGGTTTCTATTACTAAAGTAGACTTATAAGAAATCCAAGGCACAAAATGTCCCCCTCACGTCATCTTGTCACGTGGAATTGAAATCTACTTGAAATTTTTTTATGCCTTTATCAAAACTGCTTAAAAAGTGGAGACACGTAGATGAAACAATATAAGTAAAGAAAACTGTTCTGATTCTTCCTGTATTCATCACCACATGCTCTGATGGGCTGTCAGCACAGATTTAGACTCAGTTTAACAGCAATACTTGTATCCAGTAGTACAGTACGGGGGAATATGCTAATATATGTTGATCTCTCTGTTGGATATGTGGATCTTAACAGTTGATCCTAATAAAGAACAAAAAATGTTATCCATGCAGATGCTAATCTTCCAGCTAGCATAACACTAATATTTAAAAGGTTTTACGGCTTTTGGAATATGTGGCATTCTGCTTGTGTTACCCAACAAATGAAATGCTGATTTTTCTATTAATTGCTATCTGACTTTGCCATACTTGGGGAGGGTTGAGGGAGGAAGCTGTTCTGAGAATTGTCCATGCCTGAGTGAGCTTTGCAGGTGCTTTCAAATCTATGTTTTCCCCAAGACTCCAGAATTGAATGGGCTTGAGGGAGTAGATAATTTGGCTCTTTCGTTTGGGACTTTTACAGTGATTTTGTTTTCATGTGTAGAAGAAAATAATTTTGTGTTCTTAGATAATCCAACATAAACTTCACCTGTAAGGTAACTGAAACATTTTTTGTCCTTTGAGAAAAACTGAAGATATTCAACCCATATCCATATCTGTGCCAAATGATGTAATTTTGGTTTTAGCTTGTTTCCCAGTGCTGACATAGTACCTCCATTTTCATAAATGTTGCCTAAAATAATACCCTTTTTAATTTTATCTTGAGATCTGGGAATAGATTTGAGTTCCTTTTCTCTAATTTGATTTTTAAAAATTAAATATGCCTAATGGCTTTGTTTAGATAACATTGGTGGTTGTTTTGTTGGTTTTTTTTTTTTAAATGTGGTTATACTTCAATGAGCTTTTATTTTCTCTACAAAAGCTTTGTTTTGTATTTTGGGACATTATGTAATTTGGCTTCATACCAGTATTATTAAAATCTTATTAAAATCCACTACACTGAAGTAGACTCATTATTATAATATTAAGTCATGCACTTGGCTCCAGAGTGCTGCTGTTTTTGCAATCATATGGAAAGCATATTTTGTGCATTTGTGATATTACATAAAGTATAATGTTCATGAACCATTTGACTACTAAAGGGATCACTGTAATGTATTGTGTGTCCATTTATAAGACAATTTCTGAGTTTCTTTTTCCTACAGCTGTTTCCCACATCAAAATTGGTCTGTGGCTTAATGCCAGAAGAAGAAATTTGCACATATGTGTGCGGGGGGAAGCATGAAACCTGAAAAATTACTATAATAAAATGTCACTAAGCCAGTTTATGCACACCTTTTTCTTTGGTCTGAATGACTAAGTAGGAGCATTTTGAGTTACATGTGTCTGACAATAGGACCGAGGGGAGAGAAGAAGCAAAATTTTGGGGTTTTGCTGCAAAATTGCTATTTTCTTCATATATAATTTCTAATCTAAGTTCAGATTTAAAATGTGCATGCATTGTGATTCGAGTTACTGTAAGTGTTTCATGATAGGCCTTGGGTACTGTGAACATCTAATGCGCATAAAAACTTAGAAGTTTTTTGAACCAATGTCCAGGTGTTTTTAGGAAAGTACTTTTTCTTTTTTAAACCTTTTATCACCCCTGGGACTTTCCTGGTTGTGTAACAGAAAAGCAGTACTGGAGAAAAGGATAGGATTTTAGAGTTCTCCTGATCAGGTTTTGATTCTGACAGAGGCATACAAGATATCAGAGTAATGGTCAGTTGACTCAGGCCAGTAAATGGATTCTTAATTTCCAGGGCAACTTTATGAAAAGGGAAAAAGCGTATGCGCAGTTCTTGAGACAGTTATGTGCTTAGTTCGAGGGTAATGTTTTAGAGCAAATCTAAACTTTTGATCCTTACTTTGTGCATGTCCAGAACTCTACACTTCTCAGGTTTTAATGATTCAGGAGATGGTGCTGACTTCCAAATAAACAGCAGTTAATAGAGGAAACAAAGAAAACAGCTAAATATAATAAACTATATTTCTACTGCTGAAGCTCAAGTTTGAGATGAATAGAACCATTTGGAGTGGAAAGATTTCTAGAGGGTCTACTTAGTCTTACCTCTTGCTGAAAGCACCACTGGCTCACAAGTTAGATCCAGTTGCTCAGGCCTTGTCCAGGTGAGTGTCTCCAAGAACAGAGATTCTGCAGCCTTTTTTGGGCAGCCATTCCAATTCTTGATGCTCACTGGCTCTCCTCATCTGTGACACAGGCACTGCAACAGGATCCACTCAGTGGATGCAAGGATCCAGGTGGATCCTGTTCTTCCAATCTGCCTTCCATCCACTGAGCACTCAGCCAGCTAGGAGTTGTTCTGTTTCTGGTGCAGCATTTCACCAAGTTTCCATCAGCTCATTCCTGCTGCCAGTACTCCAGCTGGACTTTGAACTGCCCAGGTCCTTCTGTGGCTGCCAGCACCACTCGCATGGTGAAACACCCCCCAGCCTGCCAGGGAAAGGGAGCTGACTGCAGGCTCAGGCTTCAGTAAGAATTGCTTGAAAAACCTGCTACAGCAACCTGAAAGGAGACTCTGGGGAGCACTTCGGTACTTACTTTGGAACTATTAACTGGAGGAAAAAGTCACATTCAATAAAATGCTGAGATCCTATCCAGTTCAATATAACGCTGTCTTAACAGTTAAATCTAAATCTTGCTAGCATCTAGGTTTTCCTTACAAATAGACCATTCCCTTGTCAGAAAACCCAAGGAACTGGCAGTCTTATTTACATAAATTACATTTAAGAAAGGGTGGTTTTGCAGGCTGGCATACTGGGTAAAAGCATAATCTGCATCTTTGAAGCTTTGATCACTGACTGCATTTTATTGCTTTGTATATTAGGAACATTTTCACAAAGATTACAAAAAGTATGCTGTGACCAATACAGTTGTTCTGATTTCTCAAATAGCCTGTGATAACACTGGTAATAGCTCAGCCTGAGAGCTCCGTGTACATAACTGCAGAAGCTGCAGTAGTTCATCAGCTAGCAAAACAAATCTTGCAGGGATTTTTAGCTGTTGACAACAAGCAAAATGAATGAAAAATCTGGCATGCCACCCTTGGCTTTTCTCTCAGAAGCTGGGTCATAGGAGTCTTCATGCAAGTGGGTGAGGTGGGACAAGCACAGGTCTCACCTGATGCCCTGAAGCAGCAATTGCAGGGGGCTGGGGCTAATTCTCACCTGGTGTCTGGGATAAGTTTATGAGCTGCAGCTGGGGCTGTGGGGAGCAGGTGGACTTTAGGGAGCCAGGAAACGGCTGTGGAGCAGCAGGAGACTCATAAAGGAGCAGCCAGCAGTGCTCTAGTAATCTAACAGGCTTGGTTTGGGTTGCTGCTGCACTGGGAGCTCTTAAGAATGAAGTACAGAGGTGACCACAGCTGAAAGGCCATTTATTTGCAGCTGTTTCTTCTCAGTTGTAGGTAAGAAAGGGATTTATAAAATAGAAGGCTGAAAGCATGAGGTACCAACTCGTTCTCTCTTCAGTGGTGGTAGCTCAAAGGGTTTGCACCACTACTGCTTCTTTTAGCAGATTTATCTCCCTTCCCTTTAAAATCCGGGTTTATCTAATGTAAAACTCTCTCTGATTTGAGAACAGAGGGGTAAAACTTGTTTCAAGTGCTTAGTCTGCATCTGCTTCGTGGTCTAAGCCTTGGGAACTACCTGAAAGGCACAGTGCAAAAGCACTGAACAGAGCTGAGTAAGAAACCCTACATGAAACTTTTAAATCCACATTCCCCTCCTTTTACACTTAATGCATCTGTTTACTTTCTTTGGTTTGCAGGAAATGGTGGGGGGGGAGGCAGGAAAGAGGGGAAAAATTTAAAAATTCACAAACTGTCACTGTCTCATTCAAAAAAATACTGTCTTCCTGGCATTTACAGCTTAGTTAAACAGCAGTGAAAGCTTTAATGAAGCATGTGGTTAATCAAGCTATGGAAGAGTGCAGGGTTGGTTTTTTTTTTTTTTTTCCTGGAGTAAGAGCTTAATCGCAGCAGCTTGTTTCCTAACATTGCTCATCTTCAGGAGCAGTGGATTTATGTCGTCTGAATGCTTCAAAGACACTGATGCGGCTGAGCTTTGAACCCCTTCCCTGCTGGGGAAGCATCCCAGGAGGAAGGTGCCTTGGGCGGCTCCTTGCCCGGAAGGCACCGCCAAATAATTGTGGTGGGAGGGCTGCTGCCTGTCACTCCCAATAACCCGCGAGAAGGGCACCGTCTTTCTCTGAACTGTGCAGCAGAGGGGCAACACTTAAACCGGAGATACATGTGACAGGATACATGAATTACAGTCATTTGTTTTGTGTGTCTATCTGTTTGGGTTTTTTTTCTTTTTAGGAGGAATTAAGGAGTAGGGGTTGGAATGGGAAACTGCTACATCTCTCTTGTGATTTGTGCTGGAAAATCTTGCCTTTGCCAGGGCACTCCCCCTGCTAAATATGAGGCAAAAGAAAGAAAATCAAGCTCGATGTGCTGGATTTTTAGTTGTTGACATTATTTACTGTGCTCTTAAAAAACCCTGCCCTGAGGAGAATGAGAATAATGTGCTCAAGCAGCAAAATATGCATAATAAAGAAGCAATTGCCTACAGTTTCCTGGGATTTCTTACTCAGTTCTGCACCTCCCTATTCCTTCATTGTTTCAAGCTAATGTGTACTTCAATTCTGCCATGCAAATGTTCAGGAAGGCTCCCTGCACCAAAGGAGGGGAAATGAAATATATTCAAATCCCTGCTTCAGAGGCATAAGTTGTGTCTTGGTTTGCCAGAGACGTGGGTACATTCTTTAGCTGGCTGTGTAACTCTGCTGTTGCTGCTTGTTGCCTCGTGCAGAAGTCTTTTATGTGGCATATCTTGTGAGAGTTTTCTTTCCTCCACTGTTCAATCAACTCTGACTGCTAATCAGAATGTTGCTGGGTAAATAGGACTGATTAAAATTAAAATTTTAATTTTGTATTGTAAACAATATGGCACTTTAATATTTTTCCTGTTATTAAAGATACTACTAATAATGCTTCTAGTGTTCTGTGGTATGGTTTTCATATTCATTTCTTGAAGCACTGACAAGTTTTGCTTAAGAGCTTCACATTCAGATGCCAGGATTTTGTTTTCCATGTATTCTCTTTTTTCAAGGGTGACTGACTGTACTTAATTATATTGGATATGGATTTTTTTTTTTTAATCTCATGGAAATGTTTCTTTGACAACTGGAGACATCACACTGTAACACCCATATCATGCATGCCTTAGTCTATGTGAATCTACTTATTACTGTAACATTGCTTATCTAGGTTTCCAGAGAGAAAAACCAGGAGCTAATTAGCTGTGAAAACACTGTAAAAGAGTGTTGGTCGGTTCTTGGAGACTTGCCCTGAGGGGAAGGACAGGGAGACTAGAAAGTCCTAGACAGCAAAATAAATTTGCAAAGGGGAGGTTGAGGTCTGGGGATGAAAGGAAGAGAGAAAAGGAAGTGTGTGGCTGCATAAAGATCTGTTACCTGTCAGGCTCTTCAAGGCCAAAGGAAGCTTGTCTGGAAATAGGGTAGGGGGAAAGAACTTCCCTGTGATTTGGTGAAAAATAAATGGACTAAGAAGGAGGATGGAGAGTAGTCTTAGTATGTCAGACAACCATGCTCTGAACTGAAGGAGTTTTCAAAGTGGCTTGGGAATATGTATGCCAAAAATCCCTCTTTCTCTTGTGCTAACTGGAGTAATTTTCTTATGAATTGGACAGGCTTTGTAAGTGCTTCTAGTGTGCCTGGTCACCAAGAGATCACTGCAGAGCACGTCTGTGGTTGGTTTGTGGGAGCACACTGGAATTCCTGTGTAGGCTGGATGCAGCTGGACTACAGCCTCTGTTCCAGGGAGTCCCAGAGACAGTGACTTTGGGGACTGCAGAGGGTGACTGTGTCCCACTGAAGAGTCTCATCTCTATCCTGAAAATAAAACTGACCAGTAGATTTCACAGTGCAGTGGCCCCTGGTGATTTCCAGGTGTATGCTTTGACTACTACCTCCTCCTCCTCCTCCTCCTCCTCTCCCCGGTCTCTTGCATCCTCTCATTGTCTCTTCCTGCAGACTCCGTCATCTCTTCCACAGCCTCTTTCCCTTCAGGGATTTCTACAGGGATGTGAACAGGAGGGCTGTGTGCCAGAAGTGGCATGAACATGGCCATGGGTTAGCATGGGTCATTGTTCACCTGGCAGGGCTGTAGGGCTCTTCTCCTTCCATTCCTCTTCCCTGAAATGTGGGGTCTTGCAGCACTACAGCTGCCTCCACAGGGTCATGTTGTGTGGAGGAGAGTGGGAGCCATGGTGAGCACTTCCATCTGAGGGACACCTCTCCTAGGGCAACACCATGGTTCAGGTAAGACGGCTCTAGAGATAGGATGTTCCTACTGCTCTTCCCCTCGTTCCTCATGCTGGCTCATCTTCCTGTGGGAAATGCTCCTGTTTGAGAATGTGTGAGCCAGCTCACTCCCCAGCAGGATACATCTGCCTGAGGCTGGGCCTTTGGCATCCTAGGCACCCTAGGACTGACAAGCCTAGAGAGTGGTCACTGATCATAGAACCATAGAATCATTAAGGTTGGAAAAGACCTTTAAGATGATGAACTACCTAGAACTACCACCATATTCACCATTAAACCATGTCCTCAAGTGCCATTCCACACATTGTTTGAACGCTTCTAGGGATGGTGACTCCACCACTTCCATGGCCAGCTTTTTCCAATGCTTTACAAACCTTTCCGTAATTTTTTTTTCTCTCATATGTAGTTTTCCTGGCACAGCTTGAGGCCATTTCCTCTCATCCTGTCACTTATCACCTGGGGGAAGAGACAAATCTCTACCTGGCTGCAACCTTCTTTCAGGTAGTTGTAAAGAGCCAGAAGTTCTCCCCTAAGCCTCCTTTTCTTCCCACTAACCCCCCCTCCCCCTCCGAATCCCTCAGCTGCTTCTCATAAAACTTGAGCTCCAGACCCTTCACCAGCTTAGCTGCCCCTCTTTGGACACACTCCAGCACCTCAATGTCTTTCTTGCAGTGAGGGGCCCAAAAGCGAAGACAGCACTTGAGCTGTGGCCTCACCAGTGCCAAGCACAGAGGGACAATCACTGCCCTGGTCCTGCTGGCCATGCCATTCATGATACAAGCCAGGATGCCACTGGCCTTCTTGACCACCTGTGCACACTGCTGGCTCATGTTCAGCCAGATGTCATCCAGTACCACCAGGTCCTTTTCCAGCAGGAAAAATGTCTGGGATGATTCTTGCTGTGTGGCATAATAAAATGGTACTTTCATACATTTGGGTTGAACAGAAATCTTAATAGGCTGATCCCACTGTTCACTTCTGGCCAGTTCCTTTTCTGTTGGTCATAGCTTAGAGTGCCAGAAAAGCTGCACCTGTCCTTTGCTGTGAGCTAGGTAGCTTGTATAAATGAGTGTGCATATTCCCCTTGCAGCTAAGATGAATATAGTACTACATATTTCCTGTTCATGACAGAAAGAATATGTGCTTAACTATCCTTTAAGTCAGCGGGGCTAAAGCTGATGATGTACTTACATCCCTTCCTGACCGAAGGTCTATAAAGAGATGGAGCCTGATGTCCCTATTGGCATTCAAATATCTCCTTTCTGACAAAGTCTGAGAAAACAGAGCTTTACAGCTCAGTAATAAATATTCTGATTTGAGATTCTGCCCTCAAGTGAGGCTACACATTACCTGGATTGATTTTAAATGCACTTTTAGCTTAGACTGCAGTAACTAAGGTATTCTTTCACATATCCCTGGTGGGGCTGGGAATGGACTGGGGAAGAGCAAAGGAGAGCTGTTTCAGGTCACAGTTTTCTCTAACGGGTGACTCCCTATAAAAGTCAAAATACCTGTGTGGTATTGGAGCTTCACTTTTGTTTTATTTCAACTGCTTTTTAACGTTAAGGCAGAACTACCAGTACCAGGCATGCAGAGCTGACTGACTTCACCTCAGGCAGAGGACGAATATCAAGTAAGATGAATGATGTTTCTGAAAATTTGGCATTCAAGGGAGAGCAGGTCATGCATTCACACACCCAAATGTGTTTTCTTTCTAAAGAAAAATCTCCAAAAGAGAGAGAGGGTAGATTCTGATAACATCTGTGGGATTTTTTTTTCTCTCTTCTTGGTTTTCTTTTACATTTTTTTTTTTATCCCACAGATAACTTCTAGTCCTGGTACTTAAAACTCTCTGGCAGTAATACTTAGAAATTTCCTCACCCATGTCATTTTTTACTGACTACAGAAAAAGAGTCCTTTCCAGGGTGCATTCCTATACACATGTAGCAGACATTTCTGATCCCTGCTCCCCTCAGCTGTGCTGCCCAGGAATCCTGGCAGATTGGGCAGTAACACTCAGATGTGAGCAGTGAGCTCTGCAAAAAGCATGTCAGCCTACATGGGTTGTCTGTTCTGATTTGAAAATATCTGTTGAAGGATGCAGCAGGGGAGACAGGCTGTGGCAATGAACTTAGGAGGCCAACATCTAAAAAGGGAAGCCTCTCAAAAGAGCCAGGAGTTGTGTTTAAGGAAGGCAGATTGATCTCCTTTATGTCAGGCAATGAGACTTGACAGATGAGCAAAGTTTAAGAAAAAGAAAGTTTATCTCTAACCCAGAGATACCGTTAAGACCACTGAGAAGTAGAGAATGAACAGAAAGAACAGAAATTGCATACTTGGAACTTTGTCCCTATGTGTTGCAGGGCATGCATGCCTTGAATTTCAGTTTCTAGGAGGAGATTGCAAAATTACATTGCTACTGCATGAGCTTGCTGGGCAGGAGCCTGCAAGCCACAAGGAGGCTTGCTGTGGTTGCCCTCAGCACACTGCCTGTGCCTGAGATCAACAAAAGAAAAATTAGTGGGACTCTGAGGGGTCAGTGAATTTAACCTGCTGACAGAGAAGTTTGATTCTGTTTGCAAAGCGTAACTAAGGAGTGACTTGAGAGATGCTGGGTGAGATGGTTTTAGGTCTTGGAAAAACACATTGAGACGTTCCTGGCGTTCCTGGCTGCCATGCTCTGACCACGCTCGGACCAGGACTGTGCCTCTGGGGTTCGTGGGGTTCTGATGGGACCCCATCTGCTTCCAACACTGCCTTTGACTCTGGCCAAGTTTCTTGATCTCATTGTGTGTGTGTTTCCTTCCCTGTGAAATGTCTCCTGTCCTTTGAGATACGGAAAAGAGGGATCATAGAAAATGGTGAAGGCTTTATAGTTGTGACTCTCTTCCTGCATCTGTATGGGTCACGCACAGTGCCACTACATCAAAATACTGCAAGGTCTTGCCTGTGAGTAACATCAGGGTTCCTTGGATAAATGGAGACTACAGCTCTCTCTGCCTACTCTGCCATTTGCTGCTGGACATTTCTTTTCTGAGCTAAATTGAAATCCCAGGGTCATAGTCTGATCAAGCTTAACTGAAAATTATTTTTTGTATAGCTACAAAATGAGAAAACTTGTTCATCCAAAACCTGTTATAAAAAATGGCTTTAAACGAAAGATAACATAGTCTTCAAATGATTTTTTAAAAGACCCAGGTATCAAAATCCACATCAGACAGTGAAGAAACTCAGTGTGCTGTAGTTGTTCAGGCACATTGCATTAAATAGCTGTACCTACTGATGAAACAAATACATTTTGAAACTTGCTGTTTCCTTTTGTTATTTCTGATAGATTTTTATTGTAACCATAATTCTTTGTTACTAGTCTTTTTACTGAAAGTAATACCTTACAAAGACTTTTTAATGGAGAAATCTAACATTTAAATTTTTTGATTGTCAAGTTTTAAAATTTAGCTTAAAAATGCAAATAAAAAATTTTTTTTCCTCTGTCACCTTCTAAATTCCTGAGTTTTGTTCACACTGAGTAGCAGATAATATTTGAAAGACTGAACACATTTAAATACGTGGGGATATTTTTGCCAAGAGGGCTTGGAAGGAAGAGGGACTGAGTGGGTTATTTGTGTGGGTGATGTGTTGATTAGATAAAGTTTTAGGTTTTGTTTATGGAGTTACTCAAAAGCATAAAGAATAAAGCAGTTGATTTTTTCTCTTCCTTATTCCATATCGTTCCGTCCTATGCTTGCAATATCACATACAATTGGTATCCATGGAAATTATATCATATCAGGAGCAACTGATGAACTCTTGGGAAATAAAGATCCTATTTTCATGCAAATACTCTAAATAGCAAAGAGGTGAGGAAGAAAAATGATTGATAAATAGAATTATTTCTGTCTTAGAATATATTTCAGTATTTTCCTTGAGGCAGCAGTAGATTTTTAAAATTGTGTTCTTACTGAACACAAACTTTCATAGACCAGTGTGTGAGTATGCAAGTTATGAGGGAGAAAGCAAAATGTAAAATAATGCACATTGATTTTGTGTTGAAGTATTCTAGATACTCCCTGTGTAATTTAACTTTATTGTCAGAATACAATCCAATAACTTCAGAAGGAGCAGGCACCTTCCATTTAAAAGCTAGATTGTGAGAGAGATGAATTGCTTGCCAGGAGCTGGACGTTGGTGATTAGTGTAGCCTTCTGTGTCACAGGAAAACTGGATCTACATGCTTCCCCAATAATGCACTAAAATCCTACCTTTCTCTCTGCTTTTAAATGACAGCAGTATAGTATTCAAAAGACTGCTCTTTCTGTTGTAATTTTATTCCAAATTGTAAAATATACCTGCACTGATGTGAACATTTGCTTTCTGTCCTACTGCCAACACATTTTAATGCAGGCTCCTGAAGTGGGATGGTGTTCCAGTCTGTGCCTCTGCACAGCCAAGGATGTAGATTAATTTCTTAAATTTGACTTCCTGAATCCTATTTCTGTTAAAAACTATGGATGGGAGCTTCAGTGAAGTAGAGGTTATTATAACACCTCAGAGAGACAGCAGTAGTGGGAAACTTCCCATAAAGAAATACAGTTTCCTGACAAAGAATCCCTCTAATACTCCTTGGGTAACATGGTGGGTTGACCTGGCTGGACACCAGGTGCCCACCAAAGCCATTCTGTCCCTCCCCTTTCCCAGCTGGACCGGGGAGAGAAAACAGAACAAAAGGCTCATGGTTTGAGATAAGGACAGGGACAGATCACTCATCTGGAGCAGTCACCAGCATGAGCAAAACAGACTCGACTTGGGAAAATCAGTAGGATAATGCAAAAGAAAAGGAAATCTTAAAACCAACTTCCCCCCACCCCTCCCTTCTTTCCAGGCTTTATTCTCACGTCTCCACCTCCTCCCTGCCAGTGATGCAGGAACACAGGGAATGGGGCTTGTGGTCAGTTCATCACACACACTGTTGCTCCTTCCTCCATGGGCTCCCTCCCACAGTGGACAGCCTCCATGAACTTTTCCAGTGTGAGTCCTTCCTGCAACTGCTCCAGTGTGGGTCTGCTCTGTGGGGTGCAGTATTTCAGGAACTGATGGCTCCAGTGGGGTCACAAAGTCCTGGCAGCAAACCTGCTCCAGCACAAGCTCCTCTCTCCATGAGTGCAGTGGTCCTGCCAGGAGCCTGTTTCATAGGGTTACAGCCTCCTTTGGCTATTCCCCTGCTCAGTGTGGAGTCATCTGCAGGCTGCAGGCTGCTCCTGGATATCCATGGGTTGCAGGGGCACAGGTGTCTCACCATGGTCTTTATCATGGGCTGCAGGGAAATCTCAGGTCTGGCACCTGCAGCATCTCCTCGCCTTCCTTCTGCACTGACCTTGGTGTCTGTAGAGCTCTTGCTTGCTCATATCTCCCTCCTCTCTCTGGCTGCAATTTGCCATTTTGGTTCTCCTCCCATCCTTGTTAGTTCTGCTATCCCTGAGGCGCTGCCACCATTGCTGATGGGCTCAGCCTTGGCCAGTGGTAGGTGAACCTTCATGTTGCCTGGCATTGGTTCCATTGGACATTGGGGAAGCTTCTGGCAGCTTGTCACAGAAGGCCCCTCTGCAGCCCCCCTCCCACTACCAAAGCCTCGCCGCACAAACCCAATACAGACACGTGCATAAAGCACCCTTCCTTAATATTTTTGTTTATTTCAGTAAGCAAGATCCTCCAATCCCTTTCTCTGCCACTTTCAAAGAATGCTTACAGGACAACAACACACACGCACCAGTTGTGTGAGCTAGCTCTCCTCTGCATCCCTCCTCTAAGGCTTTTTAAGCAAGAATTTAATAAAAATGTTGCGGTAGTCCAGTACATCAACCACCTCTGAATTAAAAAAAAAAATAGAGCTGATTTCTTGCCCTATGCATAACTCTGTACTTACCTCTGTATTGTGGTCCTTAGAACTTCTGTGTTACTAAGATGGGAATTACCATGAGATTGTTGCTGAAAACAAAGGTAGGAAGGGATCGATGTCAGGGACTAGAGCTGATGGGGTCTTGTTCCATTTGGTAGGCACAGCCTTCATTAAGGGAGTTGTCTGGACCATCAAAACCGTCAGCAATCTAATCAAATACAATTATGGTACGTTTAGGTGGACACTTTAATGAGGATCAGCATTGTATCAGTTAACCCCCCTCCTTGGTTTGATGAACAAACACATAGCAGCATGTTACTGGGATTATGTTCCTGTAAACTTGGGCAGTTACTATTTGGTTTCTATCCTGCATCACCATTGACTCTCTCAAAATTTTGGTTTGGCGTGGTCTATTTAAGATGCAACTTAGTCACCCGAAGGTAAATACCAAAGATATTCATAGCCGATCCTTAGTAGGAAAAGGGGACATCGAGGGAAAGAGCGTCATTAAGTCTCACTGACTTCTCCCCCTTTTTTCTTAGGTTGTGGACAAATCAAGGTCAAACACTTCTAACCAAAGTGGTACATGAGACTAATGTGTCTAAAGTGTGATAGTGCAATACTTTCTTTAATCAGTTGTGTCTGAGGAAAGTATCACATTCAGCTGTGTTAGACTTCCAGCATGAATGAGGAATTAGTTGGGCTGATTGGGTCTTGCTCCAGGCAATTACACAGGTAATTGCCCTCAAGTCTGTGCTCACTGCAAATCCCCAAAACCACTCTTCTGCCACTCTCCACTCTGATAAAAGAGAAAAGAAAATTACTACATCTGGGAAAGAAACACCTGAAACACCAAAAGTCTCTGTGAGGGAGAAATATAGGAAAAGGTTATTAAGTAGTGTAAGAGTTAGCCAACAGAACACAATAGATGAGTTTGCAATGGGATTCAGCAGGTAAAAAAACAAGTGTGACTTTTGCATTATGTCATGGAGAAGAAAGAAGTTAACCTTCCTCACAGGACTGTTCTGCAAGGTATCCTGCACACTGGTAGGTGCTAAGGTCCTGTCTAGGGCAGTTTCTGCTTAAGGTAATACACAGAGGGTGTAAAGGTAATTAGGAACCCAGGGATGAGGGGAGAACTCAAAATGGGTAACTGCTTTAAATGATACCTGAATGGCACTGAGGTGTTTCCAAATATTTGAGGTTACAGGGAAGGACTACTTGGCTCAGAAGCCTGTAACAAAGGACTGTTATGGGACTAAGGGACTAAGTATGGTAAAATGAAAAAAAAGAGGAAAATTAAATATGTGGAGGAATTTTATTCTGAGAGTGACACTGTAAACCTGTAACAGCAATGCAGCTTTGGGGACCAAACCATTGTTGCACAAAAATCTCTAGCTTGGTCTGTATTCCAAACTAACAGGTACTTGAAAGTTTGGGGTTTTTTTCTTTCTTTATTCCTTTTCCTGCTGCAGTTCAGTGGAGTGTTGTACATACCTATATATATCGGACATGGGCTAATAGAATAGAAAATGTTGGCATGAATGTTTGCTTAGGAGAGATTTTTTTTTTTTTAAACACCATATTGACTTGTCCCTGCTATGGTGAACATGCTACCATGGTTTCCACTGCAATCCACACCTTCAAGCATCTGCAATTTGTTGCAATAAAACTTCCAGCCTGAAATTTCCCTTCTGCTGTTTGGTCCCAGTGTAGAGCAGTTGTACATTTAAAACACTTATTTTAAATGCTTTCTAAACTGGACTACCAGGATAACAGCTGATGTTTCTACCTGCAAGTATTTTCCTGGAGAAGAGTTTGACAGCATGGTGGTCTTATGGGACATGGAAGGGACATCCTGATATTGGGATACCAAATGTCACTTGTATGATACAGGTCAGAAATTCTGAGTATTTAATAAAACAGCTAAATTGCCCCAATTGCTTTGATAATATAGTGATCGCTGAGCCTGCCAAGTAAATAATTAATTTTTAGTATGTATTTAGCCCTTGTGGCTGGCAGCCACCTTTCTAACTGGTTGGGACTATTAGGCTAAGGCAGAAGCCTTTAAACAAAGATTAACGAGCAAGTTAACTTTTAGCATGTAAATAAATAATCTGCACTCTTTAAGGGGCTGTGTGTGTATTTAAAGAACAAAATACCACAGCATGTTCTTCTAGGCCTTCCTCACTACTCTTTTGTGTACCAAGATCACCAGGACCTCTCTGTGGCCAGTGTTTGCAGTTGTAGTGGATCTCCCCATTGTTTTTAAGAGCTGGTATGATGGCTTTCTGTTGCTTCCAGACAATAGTCATGCTCAGTTGTTGGGCAATATTCAGCATACCCCAACAAGGAAATTTTTCTTCTCTTAGAGAGGTAGAAGCGAAAAGCTGATGTTAAGGTGATTTGGGTGTTCCTTCTCTACAGCTTCAGCTGTGAAGAGAGAAGGTCCAGCATGGCCGACATAAGCAAGGAAAGACATATGGGCATGTTCTGTGTTTGGGGTTTAGTCCCTTACCTGTAAATTGAAATAGACCAATTCTACTCACTTGTGTTAAGAGCTATTCTGGCCAGTCTTACCTTCCTTTTAATTTTCAATCTCTTACAAACTGGTATTTATGTGTAAAGGGTCCCTGCCATCATTCTCAAATATGGCACTGATTAAAATAGACCCAAAAGTAAAACAACTTCTGCTTCCCAAACTCTGGGAACTGATACTCTCTTTTCTTTACTCCACCCCTCACGTGCTTGCAGATTAACTGTGGAAAGTCAAAGGGAAAGAAACCTAGACTCAGTATTATCCACCTTGCTTTTGACTCTCTTCACACTGTCACAACCTTAATGTAATTTAAGATATCTAAGAGATATTCATGGATATGCTGTCTGGTGCTCTGAATTTTACGGAGCCTTTTAAAAAATGTATGAATTTGTAATATCAAACAGGTAGTTGTGTGAGTCAGCTAAAGCCATGCTTTCTTTATAATGGATAAGTGGCAGTGAATGCAGAATAGCTTGCAATATCCAAGGGGGATATGTACCCACCTGTGATTAACCTTCCTTGGCCATTAAATGTCACGGTTGGTGCATACACATGGAGCAGAAAGAATACATATTTGTCAGTAAAAAGGTGACTGAATGAAAGAAATCATGAAATGACATTTTTCAGTAGTTTTGTCATAACCAGAGCATGGAGGAAAATTGCTTTCTGTACATCTTGGCCCAACAGAACAAAACACATTTCTTTCCAGTTGGGAAGCCATACTCATAGACATAATGAAAGCATTGTGAGCTCTGACTTTTGCAAACTCTTATAGAAACCAATCTGCAATCTTGACAGATATGATCTTTTGCAGGATGCACTGTTCATTTACAGCAGCTAGAGACCTCAATTAATTTATGAATGAGGACAGCAGGCTGTGAACTCCCCAGCTCAGCCTAGGTGGAGATGTCCCTGTCTGAATTTATGTTCCAGTAATTTAAAAAGATTTACACAAAGCTTTTCTTTCATTTTGAGAGTAGATTAAATTCTTATGGAAACCATTTGTATGCATTTGTTGAATTGAATAATATTTATTGCTGTATGAAAAGGGGAGTAAAATAAGAAAGAAATGCTGAAAAACCTTGCTATCAATAAAGTTAGTGAGGCAAGAATAACAAGTACAGAGGCAGAAAGAGCCCAAAGCAGAAAGTAATACTTAGTAGAGCCTGTAGAAACCCCAGTGTTTTATAAAAACATAATGAAAGCAGTTTGCACCTGTTTCTGAACAAACACATAATAGGATGCTATCCTAGCCAGTGTGCATGGTCTCTCGGTTCTTTAATTCATCTAGGCAAATACAGTGTGAAGAACGTGCAGCTTCATCATAGACGTACTGACTGCAGCTCATAAAATGCACTGTCACTCTGGTAGGGTTGTGATTTTCTGAGAAGGATGTGATGGTCACATAACGTATTCATTTATTCCAGGAAAAACTTTTTGAAAGGTCCTAGATGACTTCACAGCGGAAATCCAATTGCAGGAGAAGATATTATTAAGACTTCTGCTTCTGAAGCCCATTAACTCATAACCTTTGTTCCAATATGACTGTATTAGCTGGGATGAAGTTTTGGGATTCTCTTTTGAAGGAATGGCTTACAAGCACCACACAGGGACATGTGCCAGCACAACATGACTGTACAAAGGAGGAGGAATAACCTAGAAGTATGCCTGAACAAGAATTACTATAACTTTAGTTGGCAGTTGTTTTCTCTGAGCTGTGATCAATAATGTCAACCCACAGGAGTTTTGCATGAAAAGGAGCATGTAAATATCTGAGCTGTTTCTGAAAAGACTTCTTGGTGAAAGAAACGTATTTTCATTAACTGAAATGGTAAAGAGATTGCAGGTTCTCCTAAAGCACAGATGCAAAAGTATTCTCCCTGAGTGACTCAGGGCTGGGATCCTGTTTCCACATCTGAATGCAGAAGTCCAGGCAAACTGCTGGCATTGCATGATTACAATGATGAGGATAAGCCAAGGTAAATCTTGGCAAAGGACTGCAACTAGCTCAGCTAGCATGCTGTACAGCCATGAACACCAGAATAAAGGAAGGGGTGTCAGAAGGGACACAGAACATGCTGATAAACCAGAAGATTTGAAAACGTACATTCTGTGTGCTCTCAAGATAGTTTGTATAATGCATATATTATCTTGAAATGCTCAAACATATCTGGGAAAAACAGTATAAACTAATAAAATAGTGTTTTTCTTTCGGCATTCCTCATGCCAAATCCATTAATTTAATTCCATCGGTCTTGAGATAAAGTGACTTTTGATGATAAATATCTGGATATAAATGAAGAACTAATGCAGGCTGATATAGATATCCTAAACCAATGAAGGTTAGTTGTGATAGTATTGATGTGTTTTAAAGGCTGGCCAAATTAAACTTAGAACCAATTTACGACATTTTTATTCACATTAAATAGTATTTTGTTTTATCTGTAATTCCAGTGATGATTTGTTAATTTCTAGTAAGAATTTCATCCATGAAAACCAGAATTCACAGGGCATTAAAGAATAGGAATCTCATTTAAATCAATAATATTTTCATTAATTTCTAAAAGACATCAGCCAAAAAGATTAAGTGCTCTCCTTTAAAGTGTAAACATATTTTGATAAACTTTAAAAAAAGGTAAAAATTTGGCTCATTTTTCCAAGTATTTGAGCATGTAGGCCAGGCTGTTCAGAAGAGAAAAGTGGCTCAGCCAAGCTATTCAACAGCATTTCTTTTCTGGGCTATCCACTGGCAAAAGCACGCATAAATTACTATTCCTTCTTTGTATGACCACCAGGAATGTAAATCTTTTCCTCCTACCTTTTATCTTAACTTATATTAATTGAACTATCCAGGGTGTGTGGGGTTTATATATTTTTTTGCTTGGGGGTGGGGTGGGTAAATTAATACACTGCATTTTCCTTCCACACACATTCTTCACTGCCTTTAGGGATTTCATTTGACAAAGACCCCGCTAATGGAAATGCAAATTTTCTACCTGTCATAGAGTACTTTTGACTCTGCTGTTTGTCATAGCAACGCATTCCTCAAAAGCATGGCTATTTTGACTTCCCAGAAGCCAGGGGAATTGAGTCTGCACCTATCAGGGCTCTGCTTGTCCTATCAGACAGTAAAGAACATTTTAATGTAAATTTGAATGAGAAATATTAGCCTCTTCAGTTCTCTGCTATAAACAAAAACCTACATACATTGAAAGTCTTATTAATCTTTGATTTATTGTAGCAAGTCACCTATTTCCAGTTTAGTAGTTTTGTTACACTTGTAACAGCAACTTCTTTCATTTTCTAGTAATACATTAGTGATTCTGGTTTTGATAATATTCCATCTAACCTAACCTTATCTTTTGAGGGTTGGTTGTAGAAAACTACATTCAGAACAGTAGAGAGATCCTTGGGCTACAAGATTTAGCAGATCAGAAAATGTCCTTTGTCTTTACTGTTCCACTCTAAATAGATCAGACAGCCTTGCCAAATTTTAGTAGTAATTATGCAACACACTTTTAAGAACACAAATAGAGAAATGAGTCCCTGTCTTGTCACATTTGTGTAAGAACTGAAAAAAACCCCAACTTTCTATCCTCAGCAAGAGAAAACCTCTTCATTCACTTTTTGAGAATTTGTACTTTTACTACTATCTAAATCTCCACAGCCACAAAGGGCTGTGTTTAAGGTGAACAGTAAATGAAATCCTCATGCTTTTCAAGTAGTCTGTCAAATTCACAGTGACTTGGGAGATCCAGGAATTTGTGTGCCATGTGTTAGTCCAGATGAACAATACCAACAGTATCTTTTTACATAGCTAACATTCATGTTTGACAGACTTCCCTAGTGTACTTTCTAGCCTAAGCAATACGTTCTCTAACTCTTCTCCCCCTGAAACCAATTCCTTTGAGTAATCACACTTCTATTTTCAGTCCTGATCTCTATTTTCTTTTATAGTTTTGTCTCATTCTTTTCTTTTCTGGAGGGCTCTACTTATTCCTGTGAAATTGTAGCATTTTGTCACCTCCACTGTCCTTGAATCTTTCTTTTCTTCCTGATCCATTCATCCTTCACTAGTGTCCTTTACAAAGCATCTCTCACCATTTGTGCTTTGTCTCAAAGAGGGAAGAAGGCTCTTTCCTTCTCTGCCCAATTTGATCCTTGGATGTCAGAACTATGCAAACTCATGACTAGAGCTAACACCTCACCTCAGTAACTTCTGCAGTTCGCACTCTCTATGTTAAAGCAGGGTCCTGCAGCATCATTTAAAAAAAGAAATGCCTTGCTGTCATTCCTACCTGAACTGGCAGGTACTTCTTGTAGGCATTGTCTAGGTTCTAGTTCCAAATTGTATTTCTGTGACTGAAGAATAAAATATAAGGAGCTAAATGCCTGACAGGTAGGGATGGATCCTCTTGCTTGCACAGGTGTTATGGTACAACAGGCCACAAAAGAAAACTAAAGTTCTCACATGATGGTGATCTTCACACACATAAATTCTCCCTGCTGCACAGATTGGAGGAGACCAGCAGCAGCCAGGGCATTGTGAAGGCAAAGAGTGGTTTCAAAATGCTGCTTTCTGCAGAGATCATTCCACTGAAATGAAGGATGCTTTCGAAGGCTGGAGTCGCAACAAATATTTACTTAGCTATAGAGATCATAATGTTCCAAGGTTTATTTGAATTATTAAAATGCAATACTGCACAATAATCACTACTGCAGAGCCTCAAAACACTTACTGACAATGTGGTCTTGGCAAAGTAAGTATGAGTCTTTTTAATGTATAGTTGTTGCAATAGACAAAAAAGAAAGCTGTGCTTCATACTAAGCTGTGCTTTCAAGAGCGATAGAAGGCATTGACTCTAATATCAATTCCATACAAATTTTTGTTGCTCTATATTTTAAAAATACCCCTCTTCCCCATCCTCTTTCAGCAGATCAGATGTCACTTCACTTTCTTTTTCTTGAAATAACACTGGAAGCAGATTGTTGACAGCTTCAGGCTTCTGCACAGTCAGCATTACAAGAGAACAGTATAGACAGGAACAGAAGTCAAATGGCCTCCCAGGAGCTCCAACCCATTAAAACAATTGCTAAGGGCACAAGAGTACAATAAACATCTGTGGTTTGTCTCCCCAGCCTTTCAGTTTGCCTCTGCATGGAAAAGGGCTTGAGTGGTCTGATTGGACCCAGATGTGAACTTGCAGAGTTCAAGGCTTTCCAGGGCTTGGATTTTGGTTCCAGGCTGAGGTTAGGAGTCCTTGTAAAGCTGGGTTCCAGATCAATGCTTCCTCAGATTTGACAGTCCTTTAACAGTACTTTCTATTATTGGCTCTGTTCTGCTCTTTGCAAGCGTTCTGATCTAACAGACCTCATTTGAACTAAATGCTGCAATGAATAAAGTAAGAACCTTCCTAAGGTTCCCAGGGCAGGCTGCCTTCCTCGAGTCAGTCACTGGTTTTAGCTAAATTGGTATAAAAATATATGCCTTGCCACATAATCATCCAGTTGCTACTACAGAACATGGGCAGAGGAAAGGTATGGTACCATCAAGGATTTCTTAGAATAGATAAGGCAAAGATATCAGGGAGAGCCAAGCACTGTCCTGGAGATGTTGCAAGAGAGCATGGATGGAAGCTAGATGACTGTCCTGGATGAGCAGTGTCACAGGAGATATCACCCACTGGTGACTTAAATAGGGAAGATCAGTGTCTGCCTGTTCTGAAGTTATACACAGGGTACTGCAGTTCTGCCACACAGAAACTGTATCTTTCTCACTAGGAACTGGAGATGATATTTGCAGGTACTGGAAATGAAATAGAGAATCCCAGAACCAGGCAGAGTATGGATAGAGGAAGCAAAGCAAATGAATGTTATCTTTCACTCTGCAAAATTTTTGGTATAGGAATTGTTTAATCACAGCTGATTCCTGATAAACTGTAATGAAAAGAAGGCTTGAAATAAAGAAAGAGAGCTTAGGACTGCTATGGGATGCCTAGCACAGAAAGGAAATTAGTCTGGCTCCTAACTTTGCAATGAGGGGTGAGGGTGTCTTGTCAGCACTGCTGGGACAAGTTTAAGGGGATGTAAGCAGGAGGATAATCACAGCACTCTGGCAGGTGGGAAGGCAATGCAATAGAAAGGATGACCTGCATAGAGTGAGTTACTGCCAGATGGCTCCCAGCTGGGGGACTTAAGGAGACTGATCTGGCTTAATCAAATGCCTGGCACCTTCTCTCCCTGCAGTGTCCAGAAAGACAGCCCTCACTGCCAGCGATAGAAAGCATCAGGACTGATGAGACTGCCTTTTACAAACACAGTCTGGGCAGTGCATGTAATTCTTTTTGTTGGCTTCCTCTCAGTGGCATTACCTTGAATATGAGGAAATTAAGGAGAAAAATTGCTATGAGCGTTGTAGGCCCTTTATCGCTTTAATCTCCTCTCTCCTCTCTGCCTTCTATTTTCCTGTCTCTTGTCATCCATCTTTGCAGAGATAGGGACCAAGTTAAGCTAAACAGCCTTTTAGATTTGTTGATTTCAATTGATTTGATTTCTGCTTTCAGAAACTGTTTGAAATCTTTGAAGTGTGTTATTTTTTACAAGGACTAAATTTTCAATGCAAATTCTGGGAATGTTAGAACAAGAATTCAACACATCTACTGGATTAAGGGAGGGAAAATATCTGTCATGTCTGTGGGTGAAAAAGAAGACCACATGATTTCTGTGATTCCCTTTAGCAGGACATGAGGGAAAGGCAAGAAAAGACTGCATTCTGGAGCACTTGCCCTTATAGAAACTTGAGATGGTTGTTGTTAAGGTTTGGTGTTGCAAGAGGCTCTAAAGTAACTGGCTGAGCCTTCTGGACAGTTAGTGCAGCCTGCAAGGGCTGTTTGTGTTAAGTTGTATTGATTGTCTTGTGTATAATTTAATAATGTTGAAGTCTGCTTTCTTTCCTTGCAGCTATAGACTGCATCTGTCCTTGTTGGAGTGTTCCCATGGCAATCGTGGGTTGGAATTGTATTAGTTTGATTTATTCAATAAATAAGTAGAAAAATAAAACAAGATAATTACCCAACAATGAATAGCTACCATATGAACACAGAGGAAACTACAGCAAAGGCCACTGGCAACAGACAACATTTCTAGTTTAAAAGCAGCGCAGAGATTCCCAATGTAATTTTTTTTGCCTTCCTTGGCCCTTTCTCCATTAGGTGTCAAGCTCTGTAGCTTACACAAGTTTCAGTGTGTACCAAATGTCTCTCCTGGCTTCTCATGTCCATACCATTGATATTTTTGCCTAAGCAGTGGCAGCAGCTTTTATCTGCTCCTACAACTTAGTCTGTATACTAGATACATTCGCAGAGAAGGAAGTTCCCTCTTTCCTCCCCAGAGAAGTGGTACAAAAACCTGTGCTAATAAAACAAACATCTATGCCTCAGCTGAGGTTTGCTCTCCTAACAGTCCATTAAGCAGTCCACATGAACATGCAGGCAGGCTGCTAACAGGACCCCAAATCACTCAGGAAGTCAGCACTGCTGTGGGATGTGAGGATTTGGCTGGACTCTTGATGACCTTGAGGCAGACAGAGACATGACCCAAGGCACCCTTTGCAAAGGGTATTGCAGTGAGGCTTCTGCTATGGAAGAACAAGGTAGGCATGTTACTTAGAGACCAGGAAGACTTTGGTTGCAGCTCATAATGAAATCGTATCTGATGCTTAAAATACAGAAGCATAGGTCACTTCTTTTACAATGTGATTTAACTTTCAAATCTCTCTTCAGAAATGTGAGGAGCCTGGTCTCCTGCTACACTGCCACAGCTTTTGGTGCAGCATTGAATGAGAGAGAGGTGTAAATGCAGCAGTGTATTCAACACTGTCAAGAAAATTTGACTTGGGCTTCCCCAAATACTTGCACGAAGTTCTGGAAGCTGCTGACAGCTAACCACTGCCAAGGCACTCTAACAACCAGTGCCAGTGGAAAATTAGAGGATCTTTGCCATAACTCCTTGTATGTTTGGGACATACAAACAAGGGTGTAGAGCAGGAATGGCTGTTTCTGAGCAGTCAGTCCAGGGCTGTCTGTTGACTGCAAGGTGCTTGTATTTCAGTCCAAGAACCACTGAAAATGCTAAACTTCATAAAAACTAACAGGTCAAGAAAAGTATTTTTTCTGAATGTTCAATGCACTGCTGATCAGAATGTGTTATACAAGATGCCCCCAGTGGTGTTCAATCATCATACCAAGCCAGGCTTTTAATCAGAAGTAGACACTGTTATCCCTTTGAAGATCTCCTTTTTGTCCAGAGGATCTCACATAAATGCAAAACTTCCTAAGAACATCTGCTGAACTGGCTGAAGACATGTCTCACTATGAAAGCTTCTAAACTGATGTTTGGAAACTGGCTTGAATGCTCATTGAAAGGCAGCTGTAATATAAGCAAACATTTGAGGCTCTTGCAGGGAACTGTGAATCCTGTTTCAAACCTCATTTTCATGACAATTACATCAGCATTCAAGTCTCCCACTGCTGTTGGTGGAAATGTTTTTGGAATTAGTGCTAAAATATTGGTGCCTTTGAGGAGACACTGTCTTTACGAGATAATTCCCATGACTACAGCCTGTTCCCACCATTAGGCCTGTAGAAACTGGGAGACCTGAGGTCTGTTTCTTGACTCTGCTCTTGGCCTGCTGTGCCTGTAACACTTATTACCTCTCTGTAAAGGAGGCATAAAGCTTGGATTCTTTTGTACAATGTTATGAGCACTTCAAAGAGCAATGTTTCAAAAGAACTAAGTTTTATTAGGAGCCTCTGTTGCCCTCATCTCCTCCTTGCCCCTGTGGTATGAAATACTGCAAGAGCTGTGGCCTTGGAAGGTGCCTAAGCAGTCTCATGAGCCTCTCACTGTGCTTTCCGGGGTCAGTTTGCCTCGTGGGAGCATGGAACAGTGGGCTGGTAATTGTATAATTTCACCCCAGGAAACCTGCCACTTTGGCCTAGGGTAAAACCCCAGACAGATTCTGCTCCACAGTTATTACAGCCTGACTCAAAAGTTTATGAGGGAGAAGAGTGAACAGTTTCACCTTGGTTTTCCCCAGAAGAGTAGTGAGAGAATATGTCCTAAAATAAATGGGAAGAAAGCTCTTACATGGTGCTTCTTAGCCTGAGGAAGTAGTAAGTGCTCTTTCTGGGCATGCAGATTATCAAGATACCATTAACAAGATTTATTTGCTGCTCCTGTGAGCATGTAGTGCGTGTAGGTCTTCTCAGGCATTTGCAAAGCACTTAAGGGAAAAGCTGGAGGGTCTAGAAAAAAGGACCCTGTCCCTCTGCTATTTCCATGGAGGCTTGGGGTCGCTTGGAAATGACAAACAAAAGCTTGTAACTCTGGTTACAGCCAGAGTTACAGAGATCAGTGACCCCTGGTCTTCAACCTGTGCCTATTTTTTTAACTTCTGGAGACATATTAGGGAGAGAAGGCAGTGCCTGGGGGGCAGATGGAGAAGAGGTCCTGTGTGGTACATAACTGCTTGCAGGGCCTCCACCCTTCTCCTCTGCTCCAACCTTTGTGACATCACCTCCTCTCTTCTGCACTGAGGTACAGAGGATTTCTTCCTGCTCTTTTACTTGCCACTGGTGTTCTGTTTAATCAATGGCATCTCCTTTAGTTACTACTTCCTTTTGTTTTTATTTTCCACTTTGCTTCCCCTCTCCTATTTAGGCTGTGTGTGTCACCAGCTCTAGGACATCCTCTGCTTTTCCACCTGACCTGTGGCTCAGTACATATGCCCCAGCATGTTCTTGAGTAATGATTTTAGCTTTTTTCAGACAAGCCCTGAAGCAAATTCACAGGGCAAGGTCTTTTGAAGTCCCAAGCCTGCAATGTGGTGCAGAGAAACTGCTCCCCCAGGTACCAGTGTTAAGAGTCACTCCAGTCAGGGAGCCAAGCTGGGTGGCTTTTCTCTGCAAGAGGCTTCTGGTCTGGAAGACAGTGCAAAGCCAAGGTTATACTGCTCAAGCCATCCCCTCTACAGCCTCAGCCTCTCCTGTGGACTACAAAGATCCACTACACAAGCAGTTTCATAGTGGGTGTATTGAATTGGGATATATCTGACCATTAACCACTGTACTGTTCATGTTAACTGATAAATAATGGAAGATTTTGACTGCAATATGCAGTTGGCTTTGTTTTTTTTTAAACTCCTAACCTTGCAACTCTATCCATGAATTTCAGTGGATGGCCTGTCATATCCTAACTGTACAAATTTTGTACAGTACAAATGTTTTGGCAACAGAACTGTTTCGATCAAAGGTAGTATAAATCCCATTAGTCACAGCAGCTGAACCTGTATGAACCCTTTGATGGGGCTTGTACCACTTGAATTCCTACAGCACCGTTACAGCTTGTACCTCCTGTGTACAGATATGCTTTTATTTGAGCTCCTCTGGCTGCATGTTCTGGAGGGCTAAGGCACGATTTAATCTGATGCAATATGTGAGTTGCAAGATCCAGGCTCAGCAACCTTTCTTAACTATGAGTTGCCAGCTCCACATCTCCCTTTGTTCATCACTTAACATCACACCCATAGTGTTTTGGCTCAATGTTTCTTGCCTGCTCTGACTGAGAAATGAAATAGGACTCTGTAAAAAATGTGGTGCCTCTTTACTGAATTGCGGTGATTTATTTACATGCCAACAGGAATGAGGAAATGCAAATTCCTCCTGCTTCCAGATTTGCATGCCAGCCACTTTGAGGGCACTATTTTATTTCTTGAATTGTTGAACTCATTTGGCCTTGTGCCTCATGGCACTACATGAGGTATGTCTTAATAGGCCTGAAAGGTATGGCATGCTGTGACTTGATTTTATTTACATTTATGTACATATCACCATGTTTATTTTAAAAAGACTGAACTTCTGCAGTTGCAGCTCCAGGGTGGTAAAGTTCACTGAAAGGACAGTTAGGTTCCTATCATCTAAATCTGGAAGACCTTATTTAAATCCATGGTCACTGTTTGCCATTTCTTACTTTGCTGAGCTCATTCAGTGGCACTGTGCTGGTCTTTTATCTGGTCTGTACTGGCTTCCTGCTTTCTTTTTTTTTTGTTGTTTTTTTACTAGCTCAGTGAGTCTGTTTGGATTTCCAATGACAGGATAGCTATCATTTATTAATAGTATGAAAAAATGTATTTCTGACAAAATATTTAACTTTGAAGTATATTTTCTTTCATTTAACTGAAACTCCTCAAGCTCATGGCTGACTGTTCCAGTTCCCTATGTCTCTAACATCAGCACTCCACCTCAAAAGGACACCCTGACTAGCCAGAAAAGGGAGTTCTAAAGCACTACAGGTATAACAAGGTAAGTCAGCTTCTGGCTTACTGTGTAGTGCTGGTCAGGCATTTTTTGTCAAAATGTTTTTATTTTCTCTAGTCAGGAGACAGTGATTTGACAACTGTTAGTGGAAATGTACCTATCAGTTTTGGCAGGGGAGTCTTCTCATGCAGGAGAATGAATCTATGGAGCAGGGCAGACGCCTGTCTGAGAGCATCCCACTTCCTCTAGTGCAGCTGGCAACCCTCCCTGGGTCCTTGAAAATTGCTTCCAGTGCCCTGACAGCCTGGAGACTTAAAACCTGGAGACTTAAACTTGTATCTCTAATGCTCAGGTGGGGAGAACTCCAGAATGCTACTGCTAGTATGAGGCATGGCTAAGTCAAACTTGAGTTAGTTCTATTTTGTGTGTAATTAAATAACTAAATATTTACTGGGCCACAGAGGGAGCAGCTGACTGAAACTGTTATGGAACAGCTGCTTTAGCTGGTTCTGGCCAGTGAGATCCTGCTCCAGTCTCCTCTTCACACGAAGCCTGACTGCATGTACCAGAGAGATAAGACCCATGGAGTATGAATCTCTAGAAGTATGGCATTTAGGCCCTCAGAGTGGCCCCCAACAGGTTCAGATATATGTAAGAGATGGCACAAGTGATGGAAGACTTTGGCTGGGAAGAGGTGGGAGAAAGGTATATGACTATCCTTTCAGACAGGAGCAGGCAATTATAATAGCTTAGCTAAAGCCTCTTTGGAGCCTTACCGGGGAGTTATACCAATGTTTTCATTCAGTCTTAGGGGAATGCATACATATGACACTGTTGCCAGAAACCAGATGGTTAGCATGTGAGCTGCAAACATGTAACACTTGGGCTCCAGTTCCCGGTAGCAAACTTACATGTACCAGCAGCAAACCCTAATCAAGAAACAAAGGGCTCCTGCTGGATGGCTTGCAAACACAGAGATCTCTAGGTTTCATCCAGGTGTGAAATTGGGAGGTCCATTTTCCATGTGGCTACTGCTTTGCTCCCTTGTGTTCTGCAGCCCGCTTTCTCTCTCTTACTGCTGGTCCACTGCTCTGTCAAACTAGGTTAAAAAAATTTTGTAAGACCAGGAGACTTGCAGACATGACAAATGGCTTTGCAGACATGCTTCCCCAAAGGTTTCAGTCCCAGGAGCAGGCGTGAAGCTTGACCTTGCCTGGAGCCAGCAGGGCACATTGAGAAGGACTGTGCCTAACACCTTATTTGCAGAATGTCCTATTCCCCGTGTGCAGCATGTGCTGTCCCTCACCAGCTGCAAACCACTGTGTGAGGGACATCTGGTATGAGCTGCGGTCTGTGCCTCCCAGCTCACAATGAATTCAGTGGAATTACTCGTATGCATAAGGCTGGCAGATGCTGCCAGTATAAATATTTCCTTTTTAAAAGTTGGTTAGGTGAGATTTTCATTAAGTACAGTTACATATGAAGCTAATAGCCTCTCTGCTTTCAGGTACAGGGTGCAAGTGTCTGCTGAGCTGCTGTGGAAGGTAGCAG
>VZTZ01012372.1:1485420-1735023 GCA_013400955.1 Drymodes brunneopygia
GTGGTGCTGCCCTTGTGGAGCCCCTGCCGCTGCCCAGAGCCCGCGGGAATGGCACATTCAGGGACACCGGAGAGGGGCACGTGGTGGCCCTGGCCCAACAGGACGTGCCAGGCTGCCGGCCCTGCTCGGGTCAGCCGGGCGCCATGCTGCGGGTTGGCACCAGGTGCTGTAGGGGACACGGCATCTTAAGGCAGCATGTATGTACTTATGTATGTACGTACGTACGTATGTAGATATCGATTTATTTATTTATTTATTTACTTATATTTCTGCAACCCCGCCTCAAGGAGCCGCGGGCCCCACCGAGCCGATAAAATGGCGGCCAAGACCCCCCCCGCTACCGACGGCCCCGCGCCGGCCGCTGCCGCCCCTCCCCTGCCCGCCAGGGGGCGCGCGAGCCACGGCCGGCAGGCGGTGCCGTGTCCGGGTGTCCCGGTGGAAGGGACGGCCGGGGCCGAAGGAGCGAGGGGTGTCCCGGTGGAAGGGACGGCCGGGGCCGAAGGAGCGAGGGGTGTGCCGGTGGAAGNCTGTAAAAAATGTGGTGCCTCTTTACTGAATTGCGGTGATTTATTTACATGCCAACAGGAATGAGGAAATGCAAATTCCTCCTGCTTCCAGATTTGCATGCCAGCCACTTTGAGGGCACTATTTTATTTCTTGAATTGTTGAACTCATTTGGCCTTGTGCCTCATGGCACTACATGAGGTATGTCTTAATAGGCCTGAAAGGTATGGCATGCTGTGACTTGATTTTATTTACATTTATGTACATATCACCATGTTTATTTTAAAAAGACTGAACTTCTGCAGTTGCAGCTCCAGGGTGGTAAAGTTCACTGAAAGGACAGTTAGGTTCCTATCATCTAAATCTGGAAGACCTTATTTAAATCCATGGTCACTGTTTGCCATTTCTTACTTTGCTGAGCTCATTCAGTGGCACTGTGCTGGTCTTTTATCTGGTCTGTACTGGCTTCCTGCTTTCTTTTTTTTTTGTTGTTTTTTTACTAGCTCAGTGAGTCTGTTTGGATTTCCAATGACAGGATAGCTATCATTTATTAATAGTATGAAAAAATGTATTTCTGACAAAATATTTAACTTTGAAGTATATTTTCTTTCATTTAACTGAAACTCCTCAAGCTCATGGCTGACTGTTCCAGTTCCCTATGTCTCTAACATCAGCACTCCACCTCAAAAGGACACCCTGACTAGCCAGAAAAGGGAGTTCTAAAGCACTACAGGTATAACAAGGTAAGTCAGCTTCTGGCTTACTGTGTAGTGCTGGTCAGGCATTTTTTGTCAAAATGTTTTTATTTTCTCTAGTCAGGAGACAGTGATTTGACAACTGTTAGTGGAAATGTACCTATCAGTTTTGGCAGGGGAGTCTTCTCATGCAGGAGAATGAATCTATGGAGCAGGGCAGACGCCTGTCTGAGAGCATCCCACTTCCTCTAGTGCAGCTGGCAACCCTCCCTGGGTCCTTGAAAATTGCTTCCAGTGCCCTGACAGCCTGGAGACTTAAAACCTGGAGACTTAAACTTGTATCTCTAATGCTCAGGTGGGGAGAACTCCAGAATGCTACTGCTAGTATGAGGCATGGCTAAGTCAAACTTGAGTTAGTTCTATTTTGTGTGTAATTAAATAACTAAATATTTACTGGGCCACAGAGGGAGCAGCTGACTGAAACTGTTATGGAACAGCTGCTTTAGCTGGTTCTGGCCAGTGAGATCCTGCTCCAGTCTCCTCTTCACACGAAGCCTGACTGCATGTACCAGAGAGATAAGACCCATGGAGTATGAATCTCTAGAAGTATGGCATTTAGGCCCTCAGAGTGGCCCCCAACAGGTTCAGATATATGTAAGAGATGGCACAAGTGATGGAAGACTTTGGCTGGGAAGAGGTGGGAGAAAGGTATATGACTATCCTTTCAGACAGGAGCAGGCAATTATAATAGCTTAGCTAAAGCCTCTTTGGAGCCTTACCGGGGAGTTATACCAATGTTTTCATTCAGTCTTAGGGGAATGCATACATATGACACTGTTGCCAGAAACCAGATGGTTAGCATGTGAGCTGCAAACATGTAACACTTGGGCTCCAGTTCCCGGTAGCAAACTTACATGTACCAGCAGCAAACCCTAATCAAGAAACAAAGGGCTCCTGCTGGATGGCTTGCAAACACAGAGATCTCTAGGTTTCATCCAGGTGTGAAATTGGGAGGTCCATTTTCCATGTGGCTACTGCTTTGCTCCCTTGTGTTCTGCAGCCCGCTTTCTCTCTCTTACTGCTGGTCCACTGCTCTGTCAAACTAGGTTAAAAAAATTTTGTAAGACCAGGAGACTTGCAGACATGACAAATGGCTTTGCAGACATGCTTCCCCAAAGGTTTCAGTCCCAGGAGCAGACGTGAAGCTTGACCTTGCCTGGAGCCAGCAGGGCACATTGAGAAGGACTGTGCCTAACACCTTATTTGCAGAATGTCCTATTCCCCGTGTGCAGCATGTGCTGTCCCTCACCAGCTGCAAACCACTGTGTGAGGGACATCTGGTATGAGCTGCGGTCTGTGCCTCCCAGCTCACAATGAATTCAGTGGAATTACTCGTATGCATAAGGCTGGCAGATGCTGCCAGTATAAATATTTCCTTTTTAAAAGTTGGTTAGGTGAGATTTTCATTAAGTACAGTTACATATGAAGCTAATAGCCTCTCTGCTTTCAGGTACAGGGTGCAAGTGTCTGCTGAGCTGCTGTGGAAGGTAGCAGGTATTTTGAGTTGTTCCTTGCTAATTATTGCTTCAGTAAACAACAGCTGTTCAAATGCAGCTCAGCTTCTTGCTTTGAAAAGATTACAGTGCCCAAACTGTAGTCTGGTATTATTGAAAAAAGAAAAAAAGTTATAATCATTTCACTCCCCTACTGCTACAGATTTTATGGGCCTTGTAGTGCGCTGTTATGTCAGGCATATTAATTGCTAGTGAGTCGATGTTAAGCAAATGAAACAGCTTTGTGCAGCGTTTGGACACTTGGTTATAGACAGTTTAACAGCAGTCTTCTGGAGAGACTGTGCATTAGTTTTAGATTATTTTCAGCACTGGAGGAATGGCTCTTTCAAAGTAACTATAAAATGAACCATTGCTGCCATGCAATAGCAGTAATAAGCTGTTAAGGTACATTGCAAAGCATGAGGTCAGAGGCAGTATGTTCTTCCAGCCACCCAAGAAGTGTAATAGCAACTAATTAGTGCAGCTCCTCCAGAGGCTACTGCTATTGCAATGAGACGAAAGAAAGGCAGAAAAGTGCAGGGGGGCCCCCACTGTTACTGTCTGCCCTTTAGATGAAGGAGTTGTTGGTATTAACTTAGCAGAGGGTGAAGGCCTGACCCAGCACAGCACTGAGTGTCAGCGATGTGCTCTTGGCAGTGAAAAGAAAAATAGCCCTGTTCTCTACTCCATGCAGTTCCTGCCCTTCTGCTTCCTTCCTGAGGAGCAGGATTTATAGGGGCATCTGTCTTGATTTATTGAGGAGCAAAAATTACAAATTAACTTTCCAGGCATGCGTGCACACACACTTTGCTGCACAATGCCAGACCGATCCCTTCCCCTCTGTCCTCCTGGCCTGGTGGCTCTTGTCCGGCAGCAGCTGGCAGAGCTGCCAGCCCAGCATTGGTGTGAAGCTGTGGCAGTTCCCATGGCCACTGCCAGCCACCAGTGACCACGGGCCAAGAAACAGGCTGGGCTTTGTTTGAAGCAATTGTTCCCTACACTGGTACATTCCACTGGCTGCAGATGAAAGCCATCTGAAAATATCTTTCATGCAATTAAAAACAGAAAAAAACCCCCTCATATGTGTTACCAAATGCACAGAGGAGCAGTCAAGCTGGCACACTTGGACTGCCTTTGAGAAGCAACAAGGTGTCTGAGCCCACTGCTCGCCATGGGGTGACCTGCCGAGGAGAGGGCTCTTCTGTGGGGCTCAGCTCGGGACTCGCCATCGGGGTGTGAGAAGGAGCAGGGGCTCGGCAAGCACCAACCAGCCCCACGAGCAGTACCCACCGTGGTGCTGCCCTTGTGGAGCCCCTGCCGCTGCCCAGAGCCCGCGGGAATGGCACATTCAGGGACACCGGAGAGGGGCACGTGGTGGCCCTGGCCCAACAGGACGTGCCAGGCTGCCGGCCCTGCTCGGGTCAGCCGGGCGCCATGCTGCGGGTTGGCACCAGGTGCTGTAGGGGACACGGCATCTTAAGGCAGCATGTATGTACTTATGTATGTACGTACGTACGTATGTAGATATCGATTTATTTATTTATTTATTTACTTATATTTCTGCAACCCCGCCTCAAGGAGCCGCGGGCCCCACCGAGCCGATAAAATGGCGGCCAAGACCCCCCCCGCTACCGACGGCCCCGCGCCGGCCGCTGCCGCCCCTCCCCTGCCCGCCAGGGGGCGCGCGAGCCACGGCCGGCAGGCGGTGCCGTGTCCGGGTGTCCCGGTGGAAGGGACGGCCGGGGCCGAAGGAGCGAGGGGTGTCCCGGTGGAAGGGACGGCCGGGGCCGAAGGAGCGAGGGGTGTCCCGGTGGAAGGGACGGCCGGTGCCGGGGAACGAGGGGAGCGGCCCCAGCCGCCCGCCCCGGCCCGCGGTGCCGCTGTGGGGGCTGAGGGGCGGTGCGCTGATGGCGAAGGGGTCAAGTGGTTCCCGGAGCCGGTGCTGGTCCCGGGCGGACCCCGTGCTAGCTGCCGTGCCTCGCAGGGATCTGCTCGCTTGCGGCTGGGAGCGCACTTCAGTCCCTTCCCTTGGTCTGAGCTTCGCGGTGAGGCTCCTCAGGGAGCAGTTTGCTGTTCCCGGTGAGGCACGGCTGCAGCTCCCGGTTCTGCACCGGGTAAGGGCCAGGTGCTTCCCAGCGCGCCGGGGCTGGCGGAGCGTCAAACACCTGGGAGGGGAGTGTCGGTCATTGAGGGCGAGCGCGGTTAGCGCTGGCGCAGGCAAGGTTTTACTATTTTAAAATGTTTATTTGTTTGATGTTTTATTTAACCTAAACACTTGCCTCTGGATGACTTGAAAACATAAACATGCGGTCATATTGGCTCCGGCTATGTTAATAGAGAGTGAGGAGGTTTGTTTTTGTTAGTTTTAATAGTCAGCTGCTATAGAAGGTAATAGAACAACATATCTCTGCTGAGGAAACCCAGGGATGTTTTTAAAATGCCTCAGCCTTGCACTCTCTGTTTAAAGAACTGAAACTTTTAGGGTAATTTTTGTTGGCTTCAGTCTGTGTCAGCTTCATTTGGATATTTCAGGGTTGTCAAAGGGGAGGTGATACGGAGCAGACAAACCCAAACCTTCTGGCCTGGCATTTACCAGAGTTATAAAGGTTTTGCTTTGATGTCTCCGGTGCAACTAAATGAATGGTGCCAAAATCTAGTTTAAACTCCCATCACCTGCATCCATTACATGTACTTCCAATAGCTCCTATTTTGCCAAAAGCTTTTGGAAACTGCTCCTGTAGTCAGTTACCAGAATTGCATTCCCACCCACTTTCTCTTCCTCCTTCCCTCTTTGGAAGCATTTTACTGCAACGTGTTTGTTGGTTTTTTTGTTTATTTTTCTGTGAGGGTATTTAGACACTATTGTCATGGCATCCTTTTGTGCCTTCCCTTTTTTTTTTTTTTAATTTTATTTTGCCAAGACTCAGATTTATGTGTGATGTCTCCTTGTGCTCTCTCCAGGGTTTTCATGATGAATGCATCAGGACCGTATGCAAGAGTGGTGTTGCTGGCACCATATGCAGAGATAACATTGCCATCCTATTTCCCTTATTTAACAAGGCCAGTAATCTCATTAAGCTTCTCCACCCCTAAAAGCTCTTCATTACCACCACTATTGTACTGGAATCTCACAATGAGTTATTTATCCATTATGCAGTCCTCATTCTTTCCAGTCAGTGCTTTCTTGAAGGCGGCTATGTACCTTTCATAGCAAGATTTGCATTTCTTATTCTGAGATATTTTACTTTTGGAGTTGCCTGTATTAAAATGCATTTTGTTAGAATGGGCTCACTTCAGCGAGTGATCCGTATTGTTCTGTGTGACTGCTCTGTCCCAGCCATTATTTGCCACTCCATTAATTTTTGTCACCTGCAGATATTGGCGTGACTGATTTTTTTTATTTGTGCTTCCCCATCATTGTGCAAGTTGGTGACTAACACCTGGTTCTAGTATTATGGTCTTGTACACCCACACCCTCCCCAGCTCATTTTTCCATAGTAGTTCTTATCTGCAAACAATGGATGAACTTTTTCATACATTTTTTATACTTTTTTTTACAGCAGTTCTAACATACCTGTAGTTATCTCAGATTTGCATTACTGATTCCTCTATTGTCTTTCTTTATATTGTTTTAATTTTACTTATTATTGCTGTAACTTTAATTGCTTCATTAGATAGCCATTCCTGTAATTTCAGTTTTAAAATTATTCCTGGGCTTGAAATTTGGAAATATTTTATTGCATTGTGATAACAATTTTCCCTTGTGTCTCTGTAATGCATGGCACTCGCCCTGCTGTCTCAGACAGCTTAAGTGTGATTGAGTAACTAGAGCCAGTTGAAACATGTTGTCGCCTTCCAGTCTTGTTCTTAGTTTCTGAATTTTCTCCTGTTTCTCCTGAATCCCAAAAGGCTTTATTAAGACAGCTTTGTGGGAACCATTAACTCTAAGCTGCATAATTATGTTACTATAGCATTGACTTATTTAATGGTAGGGAAAAAATTGTATGCATGTCTAGAAATTTATATTCCTCAATGATGGAATTTTAACTTAGTAAATTAAAAGGCTTACTCAGTTTGCCTACGAAGTTATAGTAATTAACTATAAGCAAGATAGTCTACCTGCAATAAAGCAGGTTCTGTGAAAACATGTCACTTTAATGAGCTGCCATCATATTACGTTTATTCTTCACCTAAATTGCATATAAGGCTCTCATATACTTAAAGAAAGGGATGGTGTTACTGTTTAGCTTGCTTTGTTTAGAAGTGGGGACCCATATTTAGCATATTTATATTTAATACCTTAGTGATGCATTTTATGTCATGCTTGCAGTGCTCAGAATTGCATACATTTGGCATTTGTGATGCTAGAAATCAGGCCAAGAATTTTTTTAAAAAGGCATGCGTACAAAGAATATTGCAGTTAATAATCCTCATGCCACTATTTGTGTGGTACTGCATGACTTCATTCTCACTGCTGCATTTCAGACCACCTAAGGGTGCTCACGTCCCTTTTGCTCTCCTTACCCTGCTGTCCCCAGCACATCTGGTTCTTAAAGCAGGGCAGATTGTGCCAGAGCACCAGACAGCATGTTCTTGTCTCTCACACTGCCACCTGCAACTGCCAGTACTGTATCTTGTGATTAGGAGATGGCATGGCAAACAAACCTTTCCACCATCTTTTCGCCCTGAAAGGCCTAAGACACTTTCACTGGGCCATAACAAAACACTGGGACAGGTGTACAGAAAAGCTGCATTTTTTCAGCTTTTTGTGGTGCACTTAATTAAGGTCTGGCATCCTTATTTGTGTTACTTTGGTTGAAAAATGGGCTGGGGAAGATGAGCAGGGGTTTATCTATTTATTAGTGTTTTGACTTTTTGATTAGGTCTGCCCTAGGTACTCACACAGCTAAATTTGCCTTATGTGGTCAGTCTGCCACAAAGCTAAAAACTTCAGAGGTAAAAAATGAAGCCTTAAGCTCTGTCAGCATGACAGCTAGGGACCACATGTTCCTTTTTTCCCAGGGGGAAGAATTGGCACATATTCATCAATTAACTGGTTTACATTTGGATTTTTTCACTTTTTGTTTGGCTTTTTTTTTGTTTTGTATCACTGAGCCCCAGCAACTTGTGTGTGTAAAGATCAATTTATTCTTATCAGGTGTGTATATTTATTCCTTAGGACTGGTTTGCTGTAGAGGAGAAGCTGCTTAGATTGGTGGGTTTGGATGTGGCTTTGCAGTTAGGGGTATGGTATCACTCTGTCTGTGCTGTTCAGTTTATGCTGTGGGATGATGCTCTCTGCTTTGGTTTATTTTTAACCCTGGCAGCTTCTAATAAGTGTCAAATAAGCAGCTTCTAATAAGCTGCTTAGAAGCTGCTTCTAATAAGTGCCTCTGCTTTGCTGTCCCCAAAGAATTATGCATGAGTTTCTTCCTCTTTTTCTTAAAGGTTCTCAAGCTGGCCTTATGTATAGCCATAGCCTGCACTTCTGGACACAGCAGTATACCAAGGTATCAACACTTTCAGAAGCTTTTTCCTTCTTTTTTTTCTGAAAACAGAATTCAAACATTTTGTCATCTGATTCTCTGCACCCTATTGTCTCATAGACAATTTAAAGTTATTTTATGCAGTGTTTTTTCTTTTACAGCCTTTCAGCCATCACTTTAGATATGCCTCAGAAGAGTGGCAGTGGTAACTGGCATATTTTTCCCCCTTGTCAAATGCAAATCTCTCACCTCCCAAGTGTGAACATACAAAGATCCCTTACTGCCTTTTTTCTTTTTAATAACAAAATTAGGCCATAGTTAGCTAAGCAGTGACCTGATTAGTGCTGGATCAACATGTTACTAACTCAAGGTTGTGACTACAAAGTGAGCATGGTGAAGTCTGTCTGTTCCAACTAAAATGAAAGCAGTCTCTTGACGTAGAGCAGTGCTGAAGTCAGCAGTTTCTGCAAAGGGGGCCTAAATGCAGGTTGAAGGATCTCTTCTGTGTATATATGTAACTACCAATGCCAATCTAATTCTTTATAATCACGTACTTTTTGTCATATTTTTACTCAGGAGGATATGAGAGAAAACAGTTCTAAGTGATTTTTTTGCTCTTTGGCTTTCCTTACCTATGAAAGATTTGGCTTTGTGAGGTATATTTAATGTTTTCTCTAAAGTAGGCCCCCTGAGAGATCCCATGGAGTCATTCACTTTGCTGAGTCAGCAGATGAAGCCATTAGTTAGAGTAAAAAAAAGATACTGCCAACTGTGAAGCAAATGAATCAATACCAGTGCAAGGGGATCACTGTGCTGCTTTGATACGAGAAAAGTGGCAGCACAGATGCAATATCTGACATACAGATAAAAAAGCCCAAATACAAACAAACACACACACACACGCACACATTGGGTTGGCTTTTATTGGAAAGCCTAGATGCAATCTATAGTTATCAATTTGTGGAAAATTCAGGACACATATAAAGTTAAGAAGGCAAATTAAAAGAACAATACAAATCAGACGAAATATACATCTCAAAATATCAGGATAGCATTTTGACTGGCATTGTCTAAAATACTTAGAATCTCCTTTCTTTTTTTCTTATTTTTGTAATATGCTTCTTTAATTATGCATATTTTTTCTTTAAAAAGATCTTTTGTTTCTATATTCCCCAAGGTCACTATTTCCTGCAGGAGCATGTCCAGATCACAAGTCTTTTTTAGCAAGAAATAGGCTCATTATACCTACTAACAAGGCCACTAATTGGCTTGATTTGACTGTATCTAAAATGATCACCAACAGATACTATAATTTGTTGTTTATTGGTGCCAGAACAAAGGAGAAGGGACTGGTACGCGCCAAGTAGAAGATATATTTCAATGTTGACATGTTATACAAGCTTTTCATATTCAAACAGAACAGAAACATTGGACATAATTTAGAATATGAGCCTATTTCAACAGAGAGCACTTACAGCATGCTAAATACAGTGCTGTGGAAGAGCCACCCAACAGAACTGCAAACACCTAGCATTTTACATCTTTTAAAAAGAATACTTAGATCAATGACACGCCTCTGGGGTCTGACATACCATCCTCTCTAAATTTAGGGCCCTCAAGCTTCAAGGGTAAAAGTACTAACAACTAATCTGTGCTTTAATTCTAATAGATGATTAGCATTCATTATATGTGTAATTAGTTCTGTATGCTCTACCAAATACACACATACAGTACTAGCACTGATACTGTAGATTCGGTAGCGACTTGGCTGGGAGAAATTCAAATCTGTTTATCAAACAATCCTAATGTGCAATTTAGAGTATGTAATACCATAGACTCTCAGAATACAAAGCAGTTAGAAAACTATTTTTATTACATCCACTTGAACCATTCATAGTTAAGACACGTTCACTTACTATGTTCTGTCATTATAATACATGGATAGAAATACTGTGTATATTTCAATGAACATCAAAACCCCCAATTTTGTCTCATCTTAAAAATATTTAATTTTGTGGCTGAATTTAGTGCTCATGAGACTAAAGCTCTAAGAATGGTTTCAGCCAAGATGTAGAACAGATGCCATAGATGCCACCACAGGCTTCCTATAAGGAACCAGCTGCACACTTCAGTTCTTCCTGCAGCAAATATACTGGGCCTTGGAGCAGAGCATGCCAAATCTATGCAGTGGTGTGGAGATGCAGACTAGGCACTAGAACTGGACCTTCCTCTCCATTCCCAGGTTTAGTTTTCACAGTAATGAGATTTGATCTGCCAGCTGAAGGCCAGGAGATGAACCTCCTGAACAGCCTGCCTGCCTAAAGAGCAATTCTGTAGCATCGGGTCAGAGGTACGCTTCTTCTATCTGGAGTTATTAACATCTAAAAGAGTTGTATTATACAGAAGACAAAGTTGACATAACTGGATGAAACTACATAATTTCTTCTTCTTCTTCTTCTACGTACAATTTGCCAAGCACCTGAGACACTATTCCTCCATTGTGAAACAAAGCTTCTAAAAAACCAACAGAAACCCCACCTGGTATGAATAAATGTCCATTTATTACATTAGGGCTGGAAAAAGACAAGGAAACCCCAACCTATTAAAGTCTTCCATTATACTAAATGAGACTTATTTGGTTACTGTGCCTTCTAACAATGACTGATGAAGTGGCACTGGCCTGGGTGACAGGAGAGGGAGGGGAGGGAGCTGTGGTCTGATTCAGCCAGCCACTTTGTGGAGTGTCCCATCCTATCAGCAGAGTGATAGATGCACAGCTTTAAACCTAATACAAAAATATTAACACTTTTGGACATTAGTCATCACTGTTATATCTCTACAATATAATCCTTTATACTGTACAGCTATAACATAAAAGGTGCAATTCCTTTTTCTTTAAAAAAAATCACACACAGCACATGTTTTTATCATTTTATTTTTAAGTATAAACTTTTTTAAACACTTTACATAAATTAACTCCTCTGAGACTAATATTTGATGTACAGTAAATTGTAATTCATATAAAAATCCATAAACAACTTGTCTCACATAATTTACAAAAAAATCAGGGTTTCCTTTGCTTATATGCAACAAGGATTCTACTTGCCATTTTCCCCCCAAGGCAAACCATGTTAGCATTGTAAAATCCATTATTAAATTCCCATGGTAGCATAAGTCACTTGTGCCAATGTCCTTTTAGAAAGCAGCACAGTTTAATGCAGTTGGGTTGTCTATAAACAGTAATTTTTGCCCCATGTTTTAAAATTAACAGATATATACCACATCCTATGCAGTGAGAAAGAGAGAGAAAAAGAGAGAGAGAAAGAGAGAGACTACTTCTTGTAAGCAAAGGTCAACAATTCAGTACTATTTGGAAACACTGTATGGGTCTCTATCTTAATTAAATACAGTGCCTCAAAGAAACAGACAGCCTGTTGCAAAATCTGTGGGCCTTTTTGTTTTCTTTTTTTCTTATTTTTTTTTTAATACTTTTCAGTCCAACTTGAGTGCAGCGATATGCATATGTAAACATATTCTTTAAAGCAGATCACCTTTAAGGTCATTGAGAAAAAAAGTTTTGTCATTAGCAGTATCATTCTTCTGGAAGGCGCTCTTTTTGTTACAGAGTCTGGATTGTGCTACAGAAAAAATCTGAGCAAAGATGTAAGCTTAGGCTCAAGTAGTAATGCAGCAAAACAGTTTAGTCTCCTTTTTAGAAGACACTGGTACACAGTCTCTTTGGCAGCCTGAGCTAGGCCAGTGTGTTACCTCTTTCCTATCTCACTTTGTCTGAGGAACTGTATATTGTTAGCGCTGTCTGCTAGTTCTGGATATTGCTCCACAGAGAGTACATAGTACCCATCATATCCTTGTACCTTTCCAGCACTTAGCAACTGCCTCTTTTCTCCTTCTGTCCACAACCTGGCGCCTTCCTCTCCATCTCTTACTCTCTGTTGTTCTCTGGCCCAGGCGCTGGAAAGAGCTCTTTGCCTGGCTTGCTCCAGTATCCGGGCCTTTTCCTCATCAAGTGTCATGCCATAGCGGACATGAAGCGCTAGAGCTCCGTATTGCATTTCAACATCAGCAAACCTGCGAGTCCTGCCGTTCACCACAGTGGTGGACTGGGAAACAGTGACATTGATGCCGTTCTCCAAGGCCTTACGCCCACTTGTCAGCCTCAGCGTCCCAAGGTCACTCTCAGGTGAGGTGGTCTTGATAAAATAGTGTGTGTCCTTTCCCTCCACAGTGAAATGCAAGTTTTCTAGGTAGTAAGCGTTGTTCAAAACAGCTGCCACTTTTATGCAGTCCTCATTTGCAATGTTGAGCACGTTTGTTTGCACTTTGCCTTGATTGACAGCGAGCATCACCCCTTTGCCAATCAGAGACTTCACCGTGGCAAACCACAGCCACGACTTTTCTCCACTGGATTTCCGTCTGCTGACCTGCACTTCTGCCATCTTTCCCAGGGAAAGGAAAGCCTTTGCTTGTCTCGCCACTTGTTGTTGCACTCCAGAAATTGGCTGTAAACAAGAACAGACAGAAGTTTTACCAGCCATCTGTATCCCCTAAATGCCAAACAGCCAAGATTTCTTGGTGTGCTGCCCGTGGACAACAACAGGATATGCCACAACTGACAGTGCCAAGGAGTTAATTAGATCTGCATACTGCTTGTTCTGCTGAGTTACAAGAATATTTTGCTAATGTTCAGTGCTTTTATTCTTTGTCTCCCTGAGAACCTGCAGAAAAATCAGATTAACTTTGGAGGCTACTTACTGGGCTGCACAGGATAGACCAGCAATGCCAATACATAACCACAAGAATCACAGAAGGGTTTGGGTTGGAAGGAGACCTTGAAAATCATCTAGTTCGAACCCCCTGCTATGACACATTCAACAAAACCAGGTTGCTCAAAGCCCCATCCAACCTGGCCTTGAACACTTTCAGTGGTGGGACATCCACAACTTCCCTGGGCAGCTTGTTCAAGGGCCTCACCACCCTCACAGTAGAGAATTTTTTTCTAATATGTAATTTAAACCTACTCTTTTTCAGTTTGATCCCATTCCCCTTGTCCTGTCATCACCTGCTCTTGTAAATAGTCTTGCCTCATCTCCTGTAAGTTCGTTTCAGGTACTGAAGACTGCAATTACCTGAAAGCCTTCTCTTTTCCAGGCTGAATGGTCCCAATTCTCTCAGCCTTTCCTCATAGGAGAGGCACTCCATCCCTCTGATCAACTGGGTGGCCCTCCTCAGGACTTGCCTGAACACGTTTATGTCCTTCCTGTGCTGAACTGTGTATTCCAGCTGAGGTCTCACAAAAGTAGAGTAGAGGGGGCAAAATCCCCTCTCTTGCCCTGCTGGCCCTGCTGATTTTGATGCAGCCCAGGACATGACTGGCTTTCTGGTCTGCAAGTGCATGTTGCCAGGCCATGTCATGTTAATACAGATAAGAACTGTCTTACTACTGTGTCATCTTACTATGGTATCATCTCTTCCTCTGAGCTTGTTCAAGTATGATTCCTGTCTGCCATGCATCCAGTCAAACTGAGGAGATTTCTGCAGGTCATGAAGCTGTGCTTTAGAACTGGAACAAGTCTTTCTTTACGCTGCATCACGAGATAAGAGTCTCTCAAGTAGCCGCAGCCTGAGACCAAACTGCAGGGAGGCTCTCATAATCCCTCAAGCTGCTAAAGAAATGAGGGAAATCAAACTGTAATGACAGTTTTTACAGTAAAAGAGAGGGAAGCAAATGGTATGGACCAGTGAGGTGGAATATTGGGGACTGATACCCTTTCCTGTAAATACTTGTGGAAACTGATAAAAGGAGATGTGTGAAAAGACTGTGGTCAATCCAGCTGTATGACCTTTTGTTTCATTCCAAGTATCAGTCTCCTGCCTAAAAAGAGCTTTTGCCCAAGAACTTCAGATGGGTGCAACCCTGAATACAACAGTGTTTTGTTCATAGCTAGAAAAGACAACGGGCAATGAATGAAAAAAGCCAACAAACCAGTCTAATGGAAAAGCTAGGATAGCAAAATGTCATTGAAGAGCTGTGTGTAGCCCATAGTGCCAGATACACTCTTGGGAAAGAGAGGATGGCTGGGGAACAGGACCTGTTAGCATAACTGCAGTGGTTAGCGTGGACAGCTGAAAGAGCAGGAGCAGCTAGTGGGAATGGTTAGGTAGTGCAGCTAGATAGCAGGACCGCTCAAATTACAGGGTCAGCTGTGGTTGAGATGAGACCTTTCAACTGTGCAAAATAGACACATCTTATCAGTCTAACGCTGGGTCTTAACAGCAATAAGCTGTGAATGAGCTGTACTGATAGAGGTGGGGAGCAGACAGCTGCCTTGGCAGTTGCCTCAGCAGGAAACAAAGATTTAAATAGCTTTGGCTGCACTTTTGAAAAGGAGTACTTAGTTTTTGATGATGATCCAGTTTATCTTCCAATTGACCCCTTCTCCTTTCAGTAAAATACTGCTTAAACCATTTGATTCACTGCTGGCAAATGAGTCAAAAGCCTGTTTTGTTTTCCTAAATTTCTGGATGGGAGACCAAGCAGGAGTCAGTAAGAATCATATAACCTTGATTCAGCCTTGCTGCTGATCGAAGCCCGGCAAAAGATTTGCAAAGGCTTCTCTGTTTTGCCACAAGGGTAGCTTTCTGGAACGGACAACTTCTGAGGGAATTATGAATTAACTTGGACTCTCCATTCTTCTTGAATGTGGCAGATTTTGGTCTGCATTTGCTAACAAGTATGGATTTCAGCTGTTGGAAATCCTACACGGAAGCTATTGAGCACAAAATATGTTGTAGACAGCAATCATCAGTGAGAGCAGCAAGATGCTATAGCAACTTCATAATGACAAAGTTAATTTTTAACATGAATCCTCAGAGCTCAGTAAAGCTCACTCACTCCAGAATGTTTCAAAATACCAAGTGGTTTGTGTGTTTACTTCTGCCTCCTGGTTGCATTTGCTTGTTCACCAGTGAATATCAGAGTTGCAGCTTCTTTCTACCTGAGAATTTTCATCCTTTGTTTTCCTATCAAGTGCTTCTCGCTCTGTCATGTCACACGCCCCTGGCATTCCTCATATTATTGACCTCTCTCCTGAAGATTTTTGACAACTAGCTGTCTGCTCTCATCTCTTTGACCAGACTGGTTCTGTTCCTGGTATGCCTTTGCTGGTGTTAGTGGATGATTTCATTCTTTAGCCTTTGAGACCTAACAAAACAACCTCTGATAGTTCTTCAGTGCCATGCCTGATGACAGATCTTTTATCTCCCACTGCAGCCAGAGTGCTTGCCATGCTCCTCCTTCACTGCTTTTGTTGCTCATAGGAGACACCAATCTCATGCTGTGCTCTAAGGTCTTTCCCTTTTATTCAGGTCCTTGCTATTAAAAATTAACTAACTAATGAATGAACAAACAAACTAACTAACTTCCTGAATGCAAAATTAGCTTCCATATGTTTGCTGCTGGGCCACCTTTCTAAGGACTTTTGGTCTACATTAGGCTGTAGGATTTTTTAAGATTATATCATCTTTAATTCTTGTAATTCTCTATCATGATTCTTGTAAAAAGAGAACCTTTTTTGTCTCCTTACAATGGGATCACCCATTTTAATGTCTCTTAACTCATCCTTCTAAACCAAAAACCATAGGATTTTTGAGGGCATAGATCTTTGATCTTTGAGTAAGCCTAATTTGTAAATACAATTTTCTTAAATAGCAGACTTCAGTTTTACTTCCACATGTATTTCTTCCATTATTTAAAACTGTAGCAGGTTTTCAGGATGAAAGTTCATTTTTTTGCTTTCAAAGAACTTCATAAGCACCTGAGTTTTATGTAATACAGTAGATTTTACCTCAGGTAATTTCAGTTTCAGTATTTTATTTTTACATATAATACATGGTTTCCATAATGCATGGTTAACATTAAAAAGAAGTAAAATTATAGGGGCGTCTGGTATGTGTATGTTCTATCACCTCTTCTTCTGTTTATTTCACAATCTATTGTTTTCTGCAGTGTTCATTTACTGTCTTCAGGCAGAATGTTAGTACAAATATAGTCTCTGTAGTTTCTGCTATGACAACTAGACATCTTTAAAGCATCTTAAACTTCTTTTCATTGATTATTGTATTTTAAAATTTTTACTATTGCAGAAAGCAAACAAAAGCTTATGTATAATAGTACCTAACTTAGCAAATTTGTAAATAAACCCCCCATCTGTAATTTCTTATATTCTTTTGCAACGAGATAAAGGCCCTGTTCGGATTGAACTTAGCAAATAACCCTGGCTGTCAGAATTATCCATGCCTAATAAGATCTGAATAGAAGGGAACATTCTATCTTGTTCAAATTGTATGTTTAGTTTTGTTTCTTACTGGTATGTCTTCCCATTGCTGGCTCTTCACAAGTTCATAAGAAGGTTCTGTTAAATCAAATTTTGGAACAGGGAAGCCAGGGATGGCATTGTGCAGATGGAAGCCGAATGTCACCAGCCAGCTGTTAACATCTGAAAGAGAATAATTATAAGAAAAAAAAATAGAGAAAAGTATTAGAATTATTCTGTATTTTGCAACCATACCATTTTTACATATAATAGTTTTTGGCATAGTTGATTTCCTTTTGCATAGCAACAGCAAACCTATACAGGAAACTTACAGTTCTAAACTTAAAAGAAAATGTCTGTTCTATAGAAGAGTTGCACTGGGCTCAGTTGAAAGTATTGCAGGGTTCAGCAAGTCTCAAGGCCTCGGTGATGTCCAGAACAATTATGGCAGCTCAGTTAAGGGGAGATTTCCTTTTCATACAGTCTAAACTAACTGGAATTTCTTGGTCAGGTTAAATATGCTTTATGTCACACCTTCATCATCAATACTTTAAAACAAAGCCAAAAAAAAGTACTGCAGAGCACATCGTGTCCTTTTAGTGTGGGTTATTGTAATGACTTCAAACTACTCCTGAAATAGCACCTATATGGCCAATTCCCTTTTAAATGATTTGGCAGATATTTTTTGTTGATTCAAGAGAAATCTGCTCCTCTTCAAGATGATGTGGGATCGATGAAATTAAAAGCTAATGAAATGCATCAGTAAGTAGACAGGATACTAAATTATCATTAGATAACTTTATTTATGATACATTTTATATTCTGTTAAAAATAAATTAGGGGTGCCAACAATTAGTTAACAATTGTTTGGCAAGAATGAGTGCTCTGCTTTGTTTCTGTTTTTTTACACTATCTTCCACAAATACTAAGCTTAGAGGCTGGCAGTGCTCCTTACCAAGTCTAGTAATTTTTATTTCAGAAAGCTCACAATATGTGGAACAAGGAAGCAAATTTTTCCAAAAATTAAAAGAAAAAAAATTTATCTTAAAATAATTTCTAACATTTTCAAATAAATGATATGCCTCATTTATTTGGCGCTACATCTAAAATTTCCAGTCAGCCAAATTACTAATTGTAATAATAACCTTATATAAGCAGTGTGTGCCTGTGCATTTCAGACATCAAAGATGTTAAGAAAAGTACTAAAACTGTATTTTGAGGGCAATTTCTGAACTAAGTGCATCATTTTCAATGCCACAAAGAATCTGATTCCAACTGCATGTCCTACAGCACATGCTGCTAAAAGAGGACAGATTCAGAGGTCTGTTATTATCCTTACTCCCAGGCAGCCTGTTAGCAACCCACTTAATAGCTGCTGTTTGTTGAATGAATGCAAGCCCACTTGATTCCAAGGATGGTCTTCTAAGTGGTAGTCTCACAGCTCCTAAGTAAGTGGGGCTGAGTCCTTCCTGTAGACTGGCAATGTCTGTGTATTTTGGATTATTTACATCTATTCAAATACAAAAAATCAAATGTATCTGAGCCATACATTTTTCCAAAAATCCTGATGTTGTGCAGTCAGATTTCTGGTATGCAGAATAACTGCATGTATGGAAAACGCTACATTGTCACTAACTCTAGAACAACAAAGAGCATATAGGTTCTCTAAGAATTGAGATATGAAAGTTAGCATGTTAGCACCTTTTTTTGCCAAAAGAGAATTTCACTCCTTTTTCTATACGATCCTACTCCTCCTTCCCTGCACCTGGCTGTGTACTCATTACTTTGTGCTAGCCCTGGAGTTTATTGAGCAATTTACATTAGCAGCCTTGCAAAAGCCTAGCTCGGAAAATACCAACCAACTTCCAGTGAATATTTTCTGCGATGCTGGTGAGTTAAACGGATCCCAGAAGGACCCTCCCTTGCCCTTGCTACCTGCAGTCTCACTCTCTTTAAATTGGACGTCTATAGATCCAGCATCCCTAAGCTGCAACCAAGTGACCTTCTCTTACCTGTGATATAATCCTTCACATCGTGTATTTTACTGGCCGGGTTGTTATTTCTAAACATGTACAAATTAAAAGGAGCTGGATCCTTCCCAATTCTCTTCCAGATTTCAATATCAGGTGTTGTCCACCGGCCTGCCAGTATGTCATAATCTCTTTCTCCAAAGTGGACTAGCTTGGTCAGTGGGTCGTATAAGCCTCCATGGAATCCAATTACCAGCTGGAAGTCAAGGTTAGAGTCAAAATAAATCTCTCCATAGGCAGTATATTGAATTTGTTTAAGCATGAGACCATTGCTACTAAAAACAGCCAGTGGTGTCCCCGTATTGTCTGATGCAATGTAAAACTCATCTCCACTGCTAATTTCCATGGCAAAAAGGTGTCCTTGCAGATCATAGTAAAGAGATGTGATTTCAGAACTTGAGTGGTTATATACATGAGTTATCCTGGTTGGGTAAGTAAGGTCTGCATAAAAGAACTGGAGATGCTGCCCAAGGCTAGTTTTACTGGAAACTCGTCGTCCGAGTCCATCATAACGGTAAATCACTGTCCACCCACTGCCTTTGCTATAAACTCGAGTAAGAAGGCCCTTTGAACTGTATTCAAAGATTTCTGTACCCCTCTGACGCAGAAATCCATCTTCATCTAACCGGTACTGAACATCTCCCAGTCGAGTTATTCTGTCTCTCAGGTCATACCGAAGTGGCGTCAAACGGGCACTGCTGCTGGGGTTGAGCAAGTGCAGGTTGCCATTTAGGTCATAGTTGTATCGCCACATTATTTTTTCATTCAGATATACTGTCTGGAGCTGACCATCTACATCATATTCGTAAGCATATTTTGTGGTGTTGGCAAATGGCCCAATCTTAATTTCTCTTTTTGTCACTCGTCCCATGTTATCATACTGAATAGTAATCCAATACATCAACGACCGAAATATTTCATACTGAATTTCCTTGATGCGCCCATGTGCATCGAAGTGTTTTGTGTACGTCATTACAGCTGTTGAAATGATCTGGTTAATATCATAATATATAACTCCAAATTTTCCAAACTGTTCAACTTTGCCAGAGATATCGTCAAACTGGTAGAGATCAATAGGCAATGGGGTTTCATTGATGACACCTTGCATGCTAGTCACTCTGAAGCTATTGTCATAGCTGTAGTCAAATCGGGCATTTACCATTCCATCTTCACTAAAGCGGAAGATCTGTCTGTCAATCAACGGGCCAATTTGTCTGTATCTGATGGTGCAGATAAAACCATCGCTTTGGAGGTTTACTGTTTTCAGGACTCCTGCTGTCTCATCATAAGTAAAACTAACTCTTGTACTATCATATAAGATTTCTGAGAGCTTGGTCTGCCGTCTGTACTTGAATAATACTCTTCGGCTTGTCCCCAGGAAAGCAGTTTGAAGGAGCTGCCCTTCTTCATTGTAGTCCATTATGACAGAAGCATTGCTTTCCGGGGGGTTGTAGATATTCCGGTAATAGCCGATGGAACGGATGGTCTGCATGGTATGACGAGCAACACTGGGCATGGTGACAGCAGAAAGCCGATCCAACAAATCATATTCGAAGATATACTGTCGTTGGCTATGGAGCAGAAGAACCATTGACTGAAAATTAAGAACAGATTTTTATCATGTGACAAATGGTGCAGTATCTCCCCTCCCGCCATATACTGATACTATTTCTTCACAAAAATGTGACATTCCCACTTGAGAAAATTAGCTCCTCTTTAATTGAGTTATCCTTGACCTTACATGTTGTTAATATCTCCCTGCCTAACTCACTTGTATGCTTAATTGTAAGGGGTTCTGTAATTAGTAGTTCCACATTCATAATTTGCTACTTGTTATGACTGTATCACTCTTTTATCAAGCATTCACAGCATTCACAGCTAAACAGCAGATTGTCAATGGATTCAGATAAGTCATGTTTAATATGGGAAGAAGTAAAACTGTCTTAGAGCCATTAACTCACGAGGAGAACAACATATGGAAGATACAATTTCTTCCCTACAATTAGAGATGATTTTGAAGAATTTGAATAGCCTGAGATCTCTGAATACTGTGTTCTTGTTTTGTAAGCTTTTGAGACATAGGCAAAACAATTGTTTGATTATTCCTATCAAAAGAAGCTACTTGAATTATTCTGACGTTTTTCTAATGCGTGGCTATTATGTATCATAGGTCTTGATTAAATTATGTCTGTGGTAACTAGCAAACAGTGTTTGCTGAGCAACAGCTTCAACAGAAATATATTTAAACCCCTGAAAGAAATGGATTCTCTTTCTGCATAGCAGACATTAGATCTTACAAGGGTGATTTTCACAGATATTTCCAGAAGGAGAGCTACCATTCAGTAATTGTAACATACATATTGATTCCTAATCTTTCGCCTATCCCTTATTTTGATGCTACAACACATAGCAAGTACAAATTGACAGCTGTAACTGTTTAGAAAAAAGAGCTTTTCTTGATAGTGAAAAAAGCCCACAACAGTGGAGCATTTGCAAACAAATTATTTTCAGTTGAATTGAACTGCAGATAGTCCCTGTACCATATTTTGAGTGTTAAGATAAAAGGTAAATGCAGATACTTTTCGTTAGTTAGTGGCCTAAATAATTTAAAAACACATCAATTCCTCGCAATTAGCTACAGTATGATTACATATCTGTGGAATGAAACATTCCCCTTGGAATCACATGTTGATACTTCGAATAATTGCCGTGTGTTTCTACTACCTATTTTTTGCTTTGTATGCAGCAGTGAAGTGCTGCAGAATTTCAGCACATTCCAAGCATTTTTAAAAACCTGAGTGTTCTTTACCTTTTCCAAATATGTGTAACTCCAAGTTTTCCCATCAGCAAACACTCTAGACACTATCCTTCCCTGTCCATCATACTCTATTTTTTCACTAGTCGTGCCTCGCTGTATGCTGCCTATTTGGCCTGTGGATGAATAGGTAACATTGACAGCCATCAGCTTGCTGCTCGGGAGCCACAGGGTGGGGTGCCCTGACGTGTCGTAGGCAATCCTCAGCAGGAATTTACGGTGGTCATCGTAGATCTTTTCTGTCTTTGTGGTTCGATCAAAGTCAACTGAAAGGAGGTTTCTGCCATTAACCTTTTTAAAGCAAACAAAATGACACAATAAATCATGCTGTTCAAACCCCAGCCACCTGTTATTTCCACAAAGCTAGGTATTCTTTAAATACCATTTACAGTGATTGATTTGCTGTATGTGTAAATTATTTTAGCAACTTCTTGAAATAATTGTAAGGCATTATATTAGTATCTATCTCAGAAGGTCTGATTATATGAAGAGATGGCTCAGAATTTGTTGCAATGTATTCTTTCTTGATGCTTAGTCAACTGTTAAGAAAATACTCAAAGATGTGTATAGAAAACTTCTGTAATAAAAGGGGTCATTTCAATGAAAAAACTACTGCCTACTTTTGTAGGAAGTCTGAAGTATATCTAGCAAATTATTGTCAAAATATAGTCCCAGCAACTCTTTTTCCAGTTCATAACAACCACACTAAGGAAGAACTGAATCCCACTCCTTCACAGCAAGTATTTTTCAAATGAGTAAATACAAGATATAGATTTTCAAAAGCATGTTAGAACTTCAAATTAAGGTTAAACAGTTTTTAGAACACAGGCATTCCCCTTCTGGATCAAATGGAAATTTAACTCAATATACCATCCACTGCTGCAATGTATTTATAAGGCTGAAATCCTTAGCAGATGATTATATCTTTCTCCTAGTTAACTGACCACTTAAAGCCAGAAATGACTGGAAGACTACTGAACCATTGAAAAACAGTTAAAAATGCTTTGAAGTTTTTAAGTATTTTGATTTGAAAATAAAGCCTTAGCATAGATATATTTATGTTGAAAACCTTGTTACTGTTACATGTAAACTACAGTGAGACGGACAGTGACTTCTATGTAATACTTTTACATTGAAATCCACCCCCACCTCCCTTTAGTGTCCAAAATATGGAACTTTCAGTTCAATGAAACTTTCAGTTTCATTGAATTAGCTCTCATTTTTGAATTTATAAAAGAAAAATCTCTGGTTTTCTTTTCCTATATCGGTATCTTTGCACTTCTCCATTCCCGCCAGCACTGAATTGTGTTTCAGTCCTCTCCAACAGGCCTTGAGGATTTCTTTGTTCGTATGTAAACTATTTCTGTATCTCCTGTGTCTTTCTAAAGTTGTTCCAGGTGGGGTGAAAAACTGGTAACTGAGATTTTTTTAACACTGTGTTTTGCGAACATATGGGAAGTTGGGTAGAAATGGACAGAGAGCTATGTGTATTAAGAATTTTCTAAAAATTCCTTTTCAAGTATTTCATACACACATCACAAAGGGTGAACAATGATGGCTAAATAACATCCACAAAAGAACAAGAGAATAGATAGGGATACACCAAAGAAAAGATTTTTGCATTTTTCAGGGTGATCAAAACTCCATATACCATGGAGGTTGGTACTTATACCCTGAGGCTGATAAGCTTCTAAAAGATCAATATAAATTAGATCATTTATTATTGGTAGAAAAAGTATTAAAGTGTTGGTGATAGGTCATAGGCAAATAGGAAAAAATTCCTCCAAATGCTCAGTTTTACTCAATCTGTCTATTTACATACAATACCTTTCTCTTTTTTAATATGAAATCACTGGCATGAGAGGAATCGGCACTATCAATTTAGGAAAAAAGATCACATTTTCATGTAAATCTCCTAAGTAAAGAACACAAAGTCTAGCAGTTGACAATAGCTGTTTTACCTATTTAATGAACCATTAAATGTTATTTAAATATAACCTGAAAAATTAATGCTACAAGACTGATTCTAGAAGTAGGTTAAACTTAGCTGTGAAGTAGTCATTCAACTTCTTTTTTGTAATATTTTTTTTTACTTGTTTTCAGGTAGTTTGTCTTTACATTTTCCAACATCTAATATTAGCTCATTTACCTAATTTGTTAAATTTCCTTTATCTCTGGCTTTTTTTCCCCCCAGTGTCTCCCATATATGCCTGCACTCATCTCTGCATGTCCCTGCCTGTTTTGCCTCTTTGATTTTTGCTTTCCTTTCTTTCCACCTCCCCTTCCTTATTTTACATTCCATTATGATTTTTATAAATTTTCTTGTCCACCTCTTGGGATTAGACAATGAAATTAAAATGGACACTTCTGATTTCTGAACTGGCAAAGAAAGAAGACTGGTTTTATGGTTAAGGCAGATGTCCAAGCAATTGTGGTTAATTTCTTGGCTAAGTACATCCTTCTGGTATAAATTGCAACAAAGTACTTAATCTGCTGTCTCACTGCCCTAGCTGCTAACTGGGATAATAACATCCATAGTCTTCTCACTTCCCATCTGTCTGGTCCGTGTAAGGGCAGGATATGAGGGGAAGGAAAGCAAGCACCTCTTGTTCCAGCCAGGTTCATGCTTTCAGACTTTGCTGACAGAGCTCTTGCATTCAGTCATGTGAGCTTTTGGTGAAATTTGGCTGTGCTTGCCTAATCTCACAATAGAGATGGCAATTAGAGTAACAATGAGTTTTGGTGATACAGCTTCTTTCATTGGGCAGTGTAGGGCTGGAATAACACATCTCAGCTAAAACACTGCCTTCCTCTGAAGTGCTTCTTAATAACATCTCTGCTACCAAAACGCTTTTAGAGGAAAAGTTGAATGTTTCTATTGTGTCTGAGATAACCACACTCCAAATAAATTTGAAACCTCTGGATTTCATTATGATAAAAACTATCCTCGAGGAAATTTCCAGTGAAGAAACACTTAATGACACAAAATGGAGTCTTTCGACAGTCCTTACCTACTGTCCTGATACGTTTCAGTAATTTACCTCTCTGTATATCCTCCTCTACTTTAATTCCTGTTTTTCTTTCCAGCGAGAAGTATGAAATCTGCCTGTGATTCCTCTGTTAGGAGTAGAATATATTGCTGCTTCTTACAGAGAGATTAAAGAGGTAATGTGAAAACTGGGGACCTCTGCATAGTTTGGAGTGTGTCAGGTCTCAAGAGGAGACTCCTCTTGTGAGCTCCCTTGTCTGTGTTACCTGTCTACTCTGGGAGCATCCTTTAAGACAGAGCTCATACTAGCTCCTTCATCTGGGACCTTTGTGAGACCCTCAGTACAAAGGTCCCTAAAAAGGCTCTTTCATGCAGAGGACTGGCAGGACCTTTGCCTATGACCAGCCTATAGACCAAACACACACCTCCAGAGAAGAACTAGCTTATTGAGCAATTACAAACCAAGTCAGAACAAAAGCAAGATTGACAGAAGACTATTGAGTTAAGGAAGGGCAGCATAATTCCTAATTAATTTTTTTAGAAAGATTACTAGGACTGGGTAGATCTAATACAAGATAGAAAACCAAGAGAGTACCTGAGAGCATACTTTTCAACATTAGATACTACATATATATAACACAGTGAAAGTGTCACAGAGATAAGTACATTTACTGGCAATACATTTTGTCACTGTTTTTTGTCTACATTTGTCTTCTTTGCAGCAAAACGTTGATGACATATCTGTCTGTGCATGGAAATTATGAGCTCCATAAATTATTCCAGTTCTTCTTTCTCTTGTTTTCTTTTTCTACTTTCCTACATCCCCCCATCCGCCCCCAACTGACATTTTGGTAATATCTTTCAATGTAAATCAATTTCACAAAACATTATTTTTTTTTTTTTCATTTTCATTGCTGACAAGTTTCTTTCCTTTTTTTTGAGGCATTTTTCTCTTATTAGCTCATTCTCCACCTGCCCTACTTCTCCCATTTCTATATACACTTTTAATTAGTATTATTTTATCCTAATGTGTAATGTTTCATTTTCCCTGCCATCTTTTTAAATCTTTCCCTTTCATTTGCTCTTCTTTTTTTTTTTTGTTTGTTTGTTAATTCTTCTAAGATAAAGTTGCCCATGACAACTTTCCCTCCTCTTTTTAACTTTACCTCCTCTGTGCTTGAATGCCAAAACTTAGCGTCACTTCTGAGAACTACACCCACGGTGATTTGTTTCACTGCCAAACCCTCTTGGGCTTCTTTCACAAATGATTTGGCAGGTGTATTTATACCACTGTGGTATGTAATGACATGCCTATGAACCAGAACCACAAGGATGAGCTTCAGAATCATGGCTTCCTTTTCCCCTTCCTTATCAATGTAAGATAGCTGCCACAGGTAGGTACTAATATATTGTTCTTTAGCAGCTGCTACTGTACATAATCATTCTTCCTTCTTGGAAAAAAATGCATTCCTCCTGTAGAGAAAGTGGTAGAGAGGAATATAACCTGCATAACAGCATCCCCTCCCTTCTTGTCCCAATGGAAGATATGAAATATTTTAACATTTCAAATGGCAAGAAGTCAAGTGGTCTGAAATGACTTACCTTCATTTGATACACTGCCTAGGCCTTATTTTAAAGAACTGAGTTCAGTTCTAATAGTAAGTATGACCTTTGATGTGGTCTTGAAATGGTCTCCTGGCAACACAATTTTAAATGCTTAATCTGTATTGTCTTTACCAAATGGCTATCATAAATCATAGTTTGCTTCCTACTTGTATTTCACTTACTATACAGAAAGAAGAAATGCCAACAAAATGGTAAAGACATATGTTAGAGGAATATGCCATACTCATGCATACACAGTTAAACTCATCCTACTGTAAGTCTTAGTAAAATTTACATTTAAATTAAAAAAAAAATCTGGGGATTGTACTAATTTATGGTAGAATAATTTAAAACAGGATTCTGAATCAGTTGCATGAATTTAGTACCAGAAAGAAAAACAGTGAAGGAAAGCAGAAAATTATTCTTGTTAGCCATTCCAGGCTAAAACCAACAGTTTGAATTCCACAGTGTGCTGATTTCAGCTGGGGTAAGGTAATTTTCTTCACAGAGGCTAGTAAAGGGCTATGTTTTGGATTTGTGCTGAACACAGGGTTGATAACATAGAGATGTTTTTGTTACTGCTGGGCAGGGCTTGCACACAACCCATGAATTCTCTGGGTTTTACCGTTCCAATTCTCGCTGATCCTGCTGGTGAGGGAGTGAGTAAGCAGCTGTGTGGGGCTTGGCTGCTGCCTGGGGTTAAACCACGACACACAGAAAAGAGTAATTAATAAATGAAACAGTCCATAAATGAAGTAATAAAAACAAGTACTTCCAGATCTACCATCAGCTTGTCTACAGTAAATATTCTGTGGTTGCTGGATGGCAATACCTACAGGAATGTATTTACATTTCCTCATTCTTTAATGAGATTGCTGTCGACACCACACATGCTTGTGTGCTTACCCTAAGCTTTCGGCCAAAGACATTGACTTTTCCTTGGGCTTGCTCCTTCCGAAATCGCCACTCCACCAGGTTCTGCCCATTCTCCCCCGGGAGGGTCATGTTTCTCTTGGCCATGGTTGGGTTGGCAGTGCCAGCCAAGACGTGTGGTTCTGTCTGGTAGTGTGAGTCCAGGCCACTGGCGTACAGGATTCGCAGCGAGCCATCATAACCAATCTGGTAGCTATTTCTTAACTGATCTGAAAAGGCCAAAACCAGAATTACAGGTCACCTACATGGGTTAGGACTCTGCCTTTGTTCTGGACACTTTATGCAATATGTGCATCTTGACTTCACATAACTGACCCAATGGTAATAAAGAGCCAGGGTGAGATTGTTAAGAATAAGTGTATCCCAGAGGAGCAAAAATGCCTTTAGGACCTATCATCAAAGTTACTTAAACACTTAAAAAAGTCTCATTCCCACAGTATATTCTTTGCACTGGCACAAAACACATTCTCTGCTGTTTCATTAGGCATTTTTGGCTTAATCCTAAGCATACTATGACTACTCACTTTTGCAAGGATATGGTTGCTGGGATATTACATGCTATTTTTAAGCTAAAATATCACTTCATACTATTTCTGTACCTATTTCCCTTTCAATCCATCTCTTCTTTCCAAGATGCCTTTTTAATACAAAGTAGGTATTCTACTTCCCATAGCTGCTTACAAAAGATATTATTTGGTTAGAAAACGTAATGCTACTTTTATTGCAACTACTGCTTTTCCTGAACAGTTGTTTCTGTATAGGTGTAAAGCTGTGTACGTGTCACCCCTTCCTTCAAACACTATGCACCTACAGTTTCACTTCTATTTGGAGCTGCTTGTACCACAAGAAAACAGTTTTCAGACCAGTATCTGCTGCGAAATATTTTGTTTACAGTACCTTGGACCATGGTATAGAAAGAATCAATTGATGATAAGTTGGAAGTGATGCTGACATCTTCCTCTCTGCTGGATGACTCAATGTCCACTGTGATGGCCCTTTCCATTTCCCCGTGAAGGTTAGTGACGACTCCAGTTGGAAATGTAACGTTTGTTAGACGGCCCTCGCTATCGTAGCTAAGAAAAAAAAGTCCAGAAATGAAATATAGCAGGAACAAATTGTTTTCACTTACAAGTAAAATGAACAAAAACACCAGCTACTCATATTGTTAAGGCAGTTTTGCTTTTTTTTGTGTGCATGGGATAGGCACAGCAAAGACTTCAAACATGCTTTGAAGTACTCAAAAGACTGCTTAACATACAGCGGCCTCAATGGTGATAGAAAGAGCAAACAGATGGATCTTCAGCTCTGCATATTATTCTTTGAAGTGTGACCAGATCCTGCTGCACATCTAATTCACCATTTCAAAGGAAGCATATTTATTGGTGCTAAATTCTGTAGCATTCTGTACTCACTCCCTATTACTGTACTAGATTTTGCTGTTATTGTAGGAATCCTCAAAATTTTTTAAAAAAGGTTGTCTTAATAAGAGTGTCTCTTGGGCGTTTCCTATTCAGTGAGTATGCAGAACGCTCCTGAGTGCTTAACGTACCTCGTATGAGACAGACTCTGGGGTAATATTTAATCTACTTAAGTTGCTTGTAGCTAGAAACCAGAACAGCTAGCATCTCTAACTTGTTAAATGCCTGCAGATCATAGTTTGAGAAACGTGACACAAACAATGAGATTTTTTTTGCTGTGTCTAGGGATATTTATTTAAACCAACAGCTATATGTCCATTTAATATGGATAGGTAAATCAAATTCCTGTAATTGAGGTAGATCTATGACATCTAAATCACGTTTTTCTTCATGCTGTTAGGTATATCCCATTGGTACGTGACCAGAGACCATGTTCACATCCAAACATGCATTTTGGTCACAGTATGGAGAGAGGTAAAACACTGTGTGAGCTTCTTGTCATAAAACTCATCTTTAAGATTCACTCTTTCAGTACTACAGTCTTGATTTGTCAGTCTAGGTGTTCAGCTGAAGCTCCTTGTTTTGAAGTATGGCCTGCCTGTAGCTGCAACAGAGAGAAACAAGCATCCAAAGGATGATTCCATGCCCACATATGACCTGTTTGCTCTCAGGTCTCCATCCTTCTCCTGTGACCATGTAGTGGGAAGCTGAACAAGGACTTAGTCTCTTAAAGTAACTAGAACATGACCCTGCAGGTCCTCACAGCATGCTAGACATTTCATGCTGATAACTATCATCAAAATTGCTCCTACTGGAAAAGAAAAGCAAAGCCAAAAAAAGCCCCCCAGAAGCCCCCAGCATATCACTGAGGCTACAGAAACTCTTTTTCTAAAATTGAAAGAATTAATCCTAACCGCTGTAACCCACAACACAGTAACATTCTCTGAACAGCATGAGTACTGCACAGCATTGCTGTAACTGAAAGGATTAAGTTAAGAAATGCTTTCTTCCACTTTGCTTACTCTGTAGATTTGACAGCTTTTTGCATACAGTCATTTCCATCCTTTTAGCACAGTTGATTTCCTTTGTTTATGTAAGACTTTCACTTAGCAACAGGCAAGAGAAAAAAATGTTTAAAAATCAGAAACCATACTGCAAGCCAGGGAAGTCAAGTGGGGAAACTTATTTTTTGAATTTAAGTACATTTCAAGATAATGGGGTTTCTTCCAGTGTGTTTCTGTCCCTAATTGTGGTTCTTTTTCACATACTGGACTTGGCAAGTTGAGATATTCCATTTATGCAGGAGACAAAAACAAACACACTGAAGTTTCTTGTGCATGAATGTGACTGCTAACCTATTCATGACCTTCAGTCTCATGCCTCAGTTCCAAGAACATACTTCATTTTCATGCACAGCTTCCCTTTGCAACTCCCTGGGGAGCATATATTGTCCAATTAGTGTCCTTTTCTATTTTCTTCTTTATGTTTGAAAATGGTACCAAGTTACTTTGTTGGGAATTACTTCCATCCTTTGATTCCAGTAGACAAGTACTGGTCTTTATTTCAAATAATGCTTACTAAAGCCACAGAAGGTAAGATTTCCCTGTAAGAACTTTCTGCCCTTTAAATCACAGTATCTGTGAGAAACTAATCACCATATTTCTCAATATACTACCTGAGCTGTAAATGCTGAAAATGCTACCTGAGCTGTGTAGCTGAAAATGCTACACATCAGTACTATTCAGTGCAGTGTGTGGCTCCAATGCAGTGTGCAGCCCTGAACCGTGCTATCCTTCTATTATGCATTCCTGCTTCCACATTATTATTTTCTGACTGTGCCTATAGTTCTTGAACTGGTCTTGTCTTTCACAAATATGGGAAAGCACATCATGAGCCTGAGATAAGCAGTTAACATTATTACAGTGGGAGAGAGTTCAAAGACCAGTAAGAAATCATACTACACATTCATGTTCTTAGAAACATGACTTTAAAGCTGAAAGAATCTTAAAAGCCATGGTTGCTTGGTTCAGGCATCCTAGTGCAAGAAGAAAATGTGACTGAGACATGAAACGTAAGAATAGGATTTCTCATACTTTTATAGCCAGGAACAGAAAGAAAAAGGGGAAATAGGCCTTTCTAACAATTCACTACATGTTCCATTTTATGACAGATTGCAATGTGTGTCCTTCATTTTGTTCACTGTACGTCAAATACTAAACTTACTTTATACTTGGTATCTTCTTGCCCACAATCAAAGCCTTATCAATGCACTGCATAGCAACATCACTCATACCTTTGGGCATTCTGCCGTCATTTTTCTTATTACATTCAAATATCCTTGCATTCTGCTGCCAAGGTGAATTTATTCATCCAAGATTGTCAGTTTTAGACTGAGAGATTTCTTTTTATCTGCCTAGTGTTCTAATATTGAAATTGCCCGAAAAGGAATGAGATCTGAAGTCTAGAGGGCGAGTGCCTATATTTGGCATTTCACAGCCTCTTTGATCTTTTCATCCAAACACAAGCTCAGGCACACGTGTTACCATGGAGCCCTCTGATCTTTCTCCTTTGCCAGGCTCCACAGCAAAGCCGTTCAACCAACCTCTTCAATTACTCAAGAGTGAGTCTCACATAAACTTTTCAAGAATCTAAACCAGAAACTTGCTCCCTGGATGTGACCTTGTGTGCATTAATCCGCTCAGCACATTTCTGTTTGCATTAATGCAACAATCTTCATATTTGGTCAATAACTACGAAGGCAGCAGTGGGGGCAGCTGCCACCACCGCTAGCTGAAGTTCCCCTTAGATCAAATCCTTTTTATTCTTTAGGATGAGCTGCCACTGCCAGATAGTTTCCCACTTCTGCAGTGAGAATTTCTCAGAGATAATGATTATCAGCTTCCCAGATTCTCGACCTTTTGCTCTTCACCTGCTGGAAGTCTCTCTTCCATTGTTCATCTCCTTCAGTTTTAATTACATGCCTTCCCAGACCATTTTCTGTTCTAGGCTATGTAGGACGCTTCACTTTGCAGTAATAACTTCCTGGTAAGCCTTGCCACAGATGGAAATGTCCTACTTTCTTTATTTTTGACTTGTTTCTCAAGTGTATTTTATCTTAGTCTGTAGCACATTTAGCTCAATCCCAACTTGCAGAGCATTATTAATGTTTTATATCAGAAGTTATTTCAATGTAGATTAGGGAGCTGTAGAAATAAAGTGTATAGTGAAGGCTGCACCTAAAGTCAATTGCTAAGTTATAACTGATACTGTTTTTCACAGATCTCTGCAGCACAATCCCTTAACAAAATAAATTCTGTGATTTGTTTTTTTCTCTTGTAAACATGTCAGGTTGAAGAGCAAAGCACACCAGTTCCAGCACATTTCAGATGACAGACATACAGTCCAAATGCATATTAAGTATTTAAGACTGGTCACAGATTATACTATTAGTTGGGATACTGTAATAGAGAAATGAAGCATGAATGCATTTCATAATATAGACATGCAAAATTTTGACAGTAGAGAGAAAAGTACTGTTACACTTTCACTCAACTCACATCAGGTATTTCCTCTATACATCTCAGATTACCAAGAGTGGCTAAAAAATTTATGGAACATTACCCTCCTTGTTTCAAACTATTAATGGGAAGCCTTTTATTCCAGAGTGCTGCTTCTTGGCAGGTGAGAACAGAAGGTTCAGGGTTGACATTTAGGACTGCAATGTGTTGTTGTTTTAGGTGCATACCATGTTGACAAAATGCTGAAAAATCTGTCCTAACCTGGCAATGAAATGTCTCCCTTGGCTTGTCGAGGCCATTTAAGCTACATTTACATAGAGGGCCATTGTCTTTAACATGAAAGAATTTTGGTTTCCAAATACATTCTTTCACTTATATTCAGCCTTCTTAGCACACTGCAGGTTTAGTCCTTCCCAAATAGTGAATTCAAAGCTGGAAAACGATGGTAAGGAAAAGCCACTCTAGTAGCACTTTCACTGCATGCTCAACCAGTATCAAAAAGGTTATTTTGCCGATCAAAAGGAAAGAAGCCCACAGTTTATATATTATCACTTTTATTAGCATTTCATCACCTGTAGGGAGCTCTCCTGTCCCCCACTGGTCTAAAATTGGGCATGGCAGCAAGTTACTGGAAGCTCTAGTTCTGGCCATCTTTAAACATTATGTGGGTTGTTGAAAGAAAGAAAAGACTTTCAACTTGAATGTAATGAAAGTCACTGTTTATTTCTTTTACTCCATTTCTACACTGCTTTCTTCATTTTGAGATGCATTTTTGCTTTTTTTATGTCTGAAGAGAGCCTGAATGAGCCTGCTAAGAATGAAAAAGGTGAAAATAATCTAAAGATGCATGGACAGAAATGATTTCTGCTTTTTTTTTGTTATTTTGCATTTCTTATTTAGTCTGATTGAAATAGACACTTCAGTGGATCCATAACTACTCATTTACAACCAGCACATACTCCTTTATTTCCACACAGTATATTTGTATTTGTATCTTAAAAGGTTTAGCATCTTGCTTGTGAATTCACAGTACAATTACATCAGGAAACCTGAAATATTAAGCTATGATTTTCTTTGGAGATTTAAAAAATTTTAAAAAACCAAAACCAAACAATAAACAATATGGTGTTATGTCTTCCTAATATTTTGTTTTGGTTAACAAGAAGAAAGCAAATGACAATTTGATATATATTAGTAGCTTGTAAATTATGACAAGTGTATTTTTAAGATTTTATTTTATTATTGTCTAAGAAGTGATAGCATTTTTCTTGTTTTTAAATCTGGAATTTTGTTAAGCATGAGAAACAATGCAGCCAGGAGGGTCAACCCTATTCTGGGGGGTATCAGGCACAGCATTGCCAGCCGGGCAAGGGAGGGGATTGTCCTGCTCTGCTCTGCACTGGGGCGGCCTCACCTCGAGTCCTGTGTGCAGTTTTGTGGAACGCAATATAAGAAGGATATAAAGCAGAGCATCCAAGGGAGAGCCATGAGGATGGCGAAGGGCCTTGAGGGGAAGCTGTATGAGGAGCAGCTGAGGTCACTTGGTCTGTTCAGCCTGGAGGACACTGAGGGGGGACCTCGTCGTGGTCTTCAACATCCTCATGAGGGAAAAGTGCAGTGTCAGGCACTGATCTCTTCTCTGTGGTGCCCAGTGACAGGACCCAAGGGAATCACATGAAACTCTGTCAGGGGACATTTATGTTGGATATGGTTTATGTTGGAAAAGATTCTTCATCCAGAGGGTGGCTGAGCACTGGAACAGGTTCCCCAGGGAAGTGGTCACAGCATCAGCCTGACAGAGTTCGAGAAGTGTTTGGACAACACTCTCAGGCACATGGTGTGACTCTTGGGGCTGTTTTGTGCAGGGCCAGGGCCAGAAGCTGGACGCTGATGAGCCTTGTGAGTCCCTTCCAACTCAGAATATTCTATGAGTTTATGAAAAAAAAAAAAATCTATATTCTTCCCAGTCTTACAGATTTCTAAATATATGAGGAGAAAAAAAAATCTTCCTGTCTTTTCCCTTTCTTTCCTCCTTTATTCCTTTCCCCTCTCCTTTTTCCTTTCACCTGTCCCTTTTATTTTCCTTTTCCCTTCTGTTGTGCCTAGCTCTGAGAAAAAAGTGCATAAACAGGACTTACAGAAAATAGGTCCAGGAGTGATTCTAGGAAAGAGCTAAATTGAACTACAGCCACAATCCCAATTCTGGACAGAAATTTATATGCCTCCTTGTTTTTTAATGGAATTTGGGCAGAAAATGTAAACTCACAAAACCACAGAAGTTAGAAGGTCATTAGAAGCATTAATATCAGCTTCATTTCTCTGTCCTGTCCAAACAATTGTCAGACAACTCAAGCTTTGCTTGTTCCTTTATCTGATGGCTTTTCCATGGGGAAAGGGTCTTTACCCTGTTTTCATCTGGGGAAGTCTTATGCAACTGTTTGCACAGCTGGTTAAATAATTCAGGTAATGGTCTTTTATCTTAGCAACATTGTCAGGATGAATTTTTCAGTCCAGGTTTAATGAAGAGATTTCCTCAGCTGGAAAGTGATTGACAATTTCTTTTTTCACCTTATCCTGTTATAACTGCAGCTCTTGAGGCTTTTTTTTTTTTGTGTGTCTATTTTGTCATAATGTTAAAAGGACAGTTTTTGGTCTTTTTTTGTAAACTGGCATTCAGCACACCAGATGTGAACAATTCAATTAAATAGGCCTTTCTTGACAGCCATAACTCATCTGCAAAACAACAGGCACACTCTAAACGAGAATCACTGCAGGAAATGTGTCTGTTGGAAAGGGAGCCCAAAGAAATGAATCAACACCTTTTCCCATGATAGCTCATTCACTTCCATACGGAGAAGGTTTTGATGCTCATTTTCCACTTCATTGCACAACCAGACAAACAAGCTTGAGTTCAGTGCTTGTGCAGCATAAGATTGACCACCTTCACAGCTCAATCCAAAATGACTTCCAGGTATTTGGAGCCAGGTATTCTGGGGGAGTGGTGCTTTGTGGAGAAAGAAGCAATACGTGAATTTAGCATGCTGGGGATGCTTTACTTTTTGCCAGAATACTGCCAAACTTCTCACTCACTGTTGTATGGTACTGCAGCCCTCCATGCTGTGCTGATTGCTGCAGCAAACACCTGCCATGTATATTCTCATAAAGAGCCACAAACCCAAGGAGTCTCTTACACCTCACGTATCTGACATGCACCCTGTGTGCACATGAACTTGCACAAATGAACAGCATTAATGGAGACTTTCTGAGCAGCAGGAAGAACAACTCAAATGCATGTGCCTGGGGGAAAGGGTGCACTAGGAGCAGAGGGATGCAGGCAGTGTGGCTTACATGAGAGGCACTTTTAGGGATGGAGCAGCTTCCCAGGGCCAGGGGTGTGCCCCAGCAGCTCACACTCTTTTGAACTGAGTGCAGACAAATCAGGAACAATTCAAGGGGGCTTGTTCTTATGAAGATGAGACTAAATACAGCAGCTAGGGTGTTATCTACAAGACCTCAAAACTCATCCCTCACTTTTCGACTTCCCTGCAATGGGAATTAACTGCCCCTGAGCCCTGTGGGATGCACACAGGATGGATTCTGGATTTGCCAGGGTGTGCTGGCGGGCAGCTTCCCATGCATGGTGTCTTTAACCTCAGGGCTCCTCGGCACTGCTTGCCTTGTCTGTGTGTCTCCTCCCCCACCTTCTTAGCTCATCTATTACTGCACAAATAAACTGTGTGCCTTGTCGATATAAATACCAGAGTATGGCCTTTCAAATAAAAGAAATGTTGGTGTATATATACTTTGTGTGAAAGATTGTTCCTTGCTGTAATGTCTGCTTACACAGCCAGAGCTGAGTGTACAGGCCTCTAGTGAAAAAAGAACGTAAGGCTGGTCTGTCTGGCCAGATATTTTGTCCACAGAATAAGCTGTAATGCTGCTTTTTTCCCCCTTAATTCTTATTTGGTGGTAGGGTGGGGATTTTATTTATTTTTATTTTATTTTGAAAGGTAAAAACTCAACAAAGCTATTTTTACAGGGTGACAAAAAGTGGACAAATCAACTTATTAAATTCCATTATGTTTGAAAAGCAAATTTAGTAAAAGGAAAATGAAATTATATGGGTGTATTTTTTTTTCTTTTAGGGTAGTGAAATACCAAGATAATAAATAATAATTGCTAGATTCAGGTTCTGTGGTTAATTTAGAATAACAACCTTATTCCTTCAGAGCACAAGTCACACCCAATTAGTATACTCACTTCAGAAGTGAGCAACTTTCCCTTCTTTGGAGGGGACTCAAAAGGTGAGACCTTAAACTGCAGGTGCCTTGTAGGCTTCCTAGAGAGCTGATCAGTCTGAGCTCACTGGGACATCAAGGAAGACCAAATCTCTTGCTGGGGCTTGAAAATGTGTTTGAATACAGCATGACTGAAAACAGAGAATAGCCTTTTCACATGTGGTCCTGAGTTGTCCTTCCACTCTCACCACACCAGCTTCCCTGTGAAGTGAGTGTGAAGGAGGGTGAGCTTGACTCTAGCCTCCCTCACTTCCGTTTGACAAAGAAAACTAACATGGAACAAGAATATTAACATGTCAATAACTGAACAAATGGTATTGTGAAGTCCTTCATAAAGCCAGAAATGAAATGGATACTTTCAGGAGCCTGGGCAAAGCTGACTGGATTGACAATGCAGGACATTTATTTCATTAATACAAACAAAACTGTTTATTTTGTGGTACTATCCTTACTTCTAAGTGCTCTCTGAAACCAGAGACATCACATGCTGACTTTCTTGACAGAAATCAAAGCAATTCTTCCTTTTTCACATGTGCAAGATGTAATAATATTGCTATGTGTCTTCGACATTCTGATTTTGATATTATTATCTATTCAACGGCTTCTCAGGTTTCCTTTTATTACTTAGCCTAGTTCTAAAGAGAAGATACAGTAACATTCAAGAATGAAGAAATGGGCAAATGTCAATTAGATGAGACATACTACTGCTATCAGGACAATTAGGGGCCATGCTGTAGTTCTCTAAAAAAAATTTCACACTGGTATCTAATGTTATATATTAATGGATTATTTTTAACATGGCTGTTTTTTTATTAAGCAGGATGAGTTTGAAACAGCAAGTTTGTGCTCCGGTGTTAGCACAAATCTTACAAGACTCAATAATACAACATGTTGTATTATGACATCTACTGTAAAGCTGAGTTACAGTTCCAGTTTAGAAAACTGTGAGACATAACCTCTGTTCTTTAAAGCTGATGATAGAAATTTAAAAAATGTATTGAATGATTTATCCTAAGAAGAAACATGGTAAGTCCAGCCAGCAAGCACAGCCATCACTAAGTTCCTCTCAGAAATTTACATGTTGCATGAAACATGGTTACATACTTGTGTGGTGTTGATATATTCAGTGGAAAGTTAAGAAAACCCCATATTAAATATGTCAGCCTTATATTTTTCCCTACAAGTTCTCTTTGGGTAGGGAACTTAGCTTGTTTAAATAGAGAGGAAGAGTTTTAATTGCCTTCTGGCCAGCCTTGCCTCCATGGGTCTACATGAAGATGTGAGAGAGGGTTGTGGTTACTAGATCTTCAATTTGTTTCATGTTGAGAGGAGGAGAAGCAAATAGGCTTTAAGAGAGAAATAGATGTATGGCATGCTGCATTGTGCCAGGCAACGTGGATACAGAGGCACTTATGCAAGGACTGGATATCTCAAAAATATTCCCAAAAAGACAGTTCAGAAACAATTAAGAATGAAGAGAATATGTCTTTTGTTGCTTGAGTATATAAGTACAGGAAGATTAAAGACATTGTACTTGTAAGTCACAGTTTGCAATCAAGGGCTCGTGATTCCATAAAATTCAATGCAAGAACATGATAACTGGCTAAATGAAAGTGCTTGAATGAATATGGCTAATTATTTTATAGGCACTACATTTTACACTGATGAAGCAAAAAGCAGCAGCAGTGAAAGCAGAAGGTACCAAAGGTTGTTCGTAGTAAAAGGATAAAAATACCTAAAAAGCACTATGATACCAATGACATTCAGATAGTGTTGTTTAGTAGTGATAAAAAATCCAGATTAAAATTTTGTACAAAGTTCTGGTATTTCTAAGAAAGCAGACTCTGATTAGAATGAAAGCCTCAAAACTACAAGAAATAAGAAGACTAGGCAGTTTTAGATACTCATACTACTGAACCATAAATGGGATAGAAAAATGAACACAAATTGAAACACAAATGTTACAGGAAAATAACCCCCCACAAATGTTACAAGAAACAGTACAGAAATAGTAATCATGAAAACTGGATTTTGAATATAAAGTAAGAGTGCAAGTGAATTGACACTTCTATTAGAGTATAATTTTCATCTGATCAAATTAAATACTTTCTTTTCAGAATAAGTTCCATAGACTTATCCATAGCCAAATTTCAGTATTTCAGTCAGACTCCACAAGCAATGTATTAGGATGAAGCAAAAGAAAAACTGCAAAACACAATCTAGTCTCTGTTGCCAGCTGTTGACAGTTACAGATGATGTGCCTGGTACTTGGGGAAACTAAACAAGTCCAAGCCGGAGGCAATATCTGACTCTGTATCACAGAGTTTTAGGGAAACCACAGCACTGAATGCATTGCTAATAAAAGCGTAATACGCAAACTCTGCAGCACACAGAGAACATAGATTTTTGCTTGTGATTCTCAAGAGTCCATAAATTACTGCAATGATTTCACATTCTGCATGATTTCACCACCTTTCCAGAATAGTTGGAAAGCTCATTAATATAACTGTGGGAGCAAAGTAAACTTGTAAGAACTGTGCTTGCTAATGTCACTCTCTTTGCTTCCTGTTGTACTGCCTTAAAGACAAGGACTGAGTGGGAGAGAGAGGAGGGGAAAGAGAAGACAAATGAGCTCGGGGCATGAAGTGTCGGGGGAAACATTGAATGGACTGTCAAGACATACAAGAGGGGATTGCAAAGAAATTCACCGCTGGGAAAGGAAAAAGCAGGAAGGTCAAACACACCTTAGGGAAATAATGGGAGATGTGGGAAGGAGCAAGGTAAGAAAGTAAGGGAACATAGTAGGACATGTGGAGAGCAAAATAGAGTCATGGAAGAAAGGCAGAGGATTTCCAGAGAGGAGAAGCCATCTTAGTCTGGATCAGATCTCTGCCTTCCGATACTGCGTCTAAAAGAAGAGGAAGAAGAATGAGAGAAAGCTGAAAAGAGATAAGGAACAGTGGCTACTGGAATTACTTCATGTCTAAGGGGAACACACACAGACTGAACCTTCCAGAAGAGCTTGAGGGGGAAAGGAATAGCTGTGTTTTTACAGAAGAGCTTGCAGAAGCACCTGGGCTGTGACTGCAGAGGGACAGATCCCAGACACCCAGCACTGGGCTGGCCAGGATTTGTTCCACAGCAGCTGAAGGGAAGGACTCGGTGTCTGCGAGAGATGGGCACAGCGCCGAGTGCTCCCACGCACACACAGAGTGCAGCCCTGCCCTGCAGCTCCGCCCGGGCAGCCGAGGCTGCTGCCTGCCTGTCTTGGAGGGATTCTCCCTTGCACAGCAGCCTCTGCCAGCTCCTCAAGCAACCCAAGGAGCAGAGAGCAGCCTCGGGCTGGCACGGCTGTCTGGCTGGCAACTGCTGGGATGCCAGGGCTTTGACTGGAGGCTGGGCCATTGCACAGGGGCACCTGCGAGGCTTTTTAGGCATTTGCTTCTTATATTTCAAAACTTAGGTCCAGAGAAAATGCTCTTTTTGTGCACCTGGCTTAGCTATCTGCATGTAAAATCAAAATGGAAACTGCTGCACAGAAATAATGCTATACAGGCTAGCTAGGAAGTGACACTTCCAAAATGCTAATATGCAGATAATTAGTTTAACTTCTAAGATTTATCTGTTTAAATATTCATATTATGCCTACATAATATGCAGTTACAGTTAATAGTTTCCAGCTCAGATATCTCACCATTTTGTAAGAGAATTTGATTAGGCTGATTACTTTTATACCTTGTTTAATACCATAATTTTATTATAAAACCTAATCTGGGCAACTTTTAGCTTCATATGGCTCCATTGGTTTTTTAGTATGTACGCATTTTCAATCATTTTTGTAAATGCTCTGTTAATATAATTTTTATTCAGCAAGCTTTTGGACCTCTGAAAACAGATAGCAGTTAGTATGAATTTGAGCAACAATGCTTTACCAAAGTACACGTACTTGAAATACAAGGTGTCAGTTTTCATCAGCACACTATAACCCATAACAAAATAGAAATTTACAAATCTATTTTGCCATAAATATATTAAAAATCCCCGAAGTCTGTAAACAAACAAAGAAAACAGATTATATGATAACCTAAGTAATTCAAGCTAGTACTTACAATTTCACTCCAAAAACCAAAAAGAATGTAAAAAAAGTGTTTCTTGTGTGTCAGTCCTTCCCTTCTTCAGGGAAAGAGAAGACTAAATAAAATAAACTATAGATTAATTAGTGTCCAGGCTAAAAGAAATAAAAAACTAAATTTCTTTTGGATCTGATACTAGTGTGATTTAAACTGCGGAAAAAAGCCATGAAAAGAAACAAGACCAAATGCTTTAGTATGTGCCAGAGCAGTGATTGCCAATTTCTGGGATGCAATGTATTTGCAAATATCTCCTCTTTGCACTGAAAAGTTCTGAAAAAGGAAAAAAGAAAGATTGAATCATTTTCATAAACCTGCTCTCAAACCACTGAGAACTCAGCTGAAATGATCTAAGTTCTTTGGATCCAAGCTCCACTTATACAACCAGATTTGCACAAAACAGTTAATAAAGCTATTCCTGAGTTTCTCCAAAGGCTGAACTTTTTATTACTAAACCCACAGTATTTTTCCTCCATGTATCTTCAGCCATTTAAACAGATGTGTGACAATCAAAAGGTGAAAAAATCCAGTTATACTCAAAGCTAGTTGACGAAAGGCCTTTCTAGTCCATTGGACATTCAAACAGTTGAACATTTTTAACTGTGAGTGGGAAGAAAGTCTGAATTCACCACAGAATCCAAATTCTATCATTTTCTCAAAATATTTTGAGAATTTGAGTAATAGCGTAAATAAAACACATAAATAATCTGTGATATTAAAAGAAAATTCAGCAATGAAGTTGAAATGTTATGCTATTGGTAAAATAGAACAAGGAAGTCAGAATGATTTCTTTTCATTATTTCTTATTCCTCACTTGATGTTTGAGGAATACCTTTCCATTTTAACAAGGCTTCATTTTTTCAACAGAAACACTTCAATTGAAAATGTTTTAGCCCATACTACCTGCAAACATGAATATGCAGAAGCTGAGAGAGATATACACTTGTACATCATGTCACCCGCCCCCCCAAACTCTTCTATGATAATTCATGGTTTCCACCTATTTTGGCAACAGTAGCAGAAACCCCTTGAAACCCAGCATCATCAGATTTAATGCTACAAATCATCAGCACCAAAAAGTCACAATAATACTTGATCTTAGAATAAAAAATGGCAAAAGAGTTGTGTTCGCAATTATTTTTTCCTTCAAAAGGGAAATATACAGACATAGATTTGGTGTATGGGGATTTCATGTTCCAAAGAAGCAAACAGCTATGATGACTGATGGATGTTTTTAAGAATGCTGTTTTGGCAAGAAAAATAACACAGTGCCTTCCCCCCACTCCTTATTCCCTGTAGCTTTACATAATCAGTACAATTTTTTATTTTTGGTATTAACTTGTACAGAGCATCATAGAAAACATTACTGGAAGGGACCTTGACAGGTCATGCAGTGCAACCTCTACCCCAGGGCAGGATCTGTTCTTCCTGCATTGGTCCTGCAAAATGTCTGATCTGTTTTTAAAGACAGTCTATGAAGGGCAAGGGGTCACTATCATTGTCTGCTCCAGGGTTCCAAAATCTTCACCGTGAAGTTCTTCCAAATGTCTAATCTGAATCGTCCTTGTTGCAATTGAACAGATTACTGCTTCGCCATGGCTACAGGGAGGAGATAAGTATCTTTGCTTCTGCAAAAGCCTCATACACTTGCAAATTTGAGGAGAGTGAAATTGCCTAGCTTTTCCCATAATTACTTCAGCTTGGGAATTCTAACGAGACATTGGTTGGAGGTAATTGTTTAGGAAGTGCATAAGCAGCAGCTTGGAAATAATACTAACACTTACTGAGGGGAATAGCCTGCCCTTTGGGTTCTCTGTAAGCCAGCCGGACATGGCCTAACTCAGACCAGAAAGTCTGCATGAAAGCAGATCAGGTGTGAAAGACAGCTATTTACAGACTCAGGAAATAGCTGTGTACTTCATGACACACTGTACCCTAAATTCTCCCTATGATGAAAAATACAGACCTATCACCCACTGAACAGTGAATATAATACCCACTTCTTTGCAATCACGCAGACACCATTAAGATACATTCAGGAGTCACCAGCAACTGCTGTACACCACAGTAGGCTGCACAGAAACAGACAACATCGGGAGAAATTACTGCCCTGATTAAAACTCTAGGACCTCAATTAGCCAGTATGAATGCCAGCATGATTTAATGGGCCTGCTGTACTCAGCAGATGCCTTAATTTCTGTACAGGACTTCACTGTCTTGCCCAACTTGCCTACTGGAAACAAGTGGCTGCCTGTCACAGTTAAACACTGACTTCACTCTCTGTGGAAATGGATGGCTATTCCCAGCCCACCTGAAGCTGTGCTTTGGTCTCTCAGCATACAGGACAGAGCTAAGTCATGAGAAGGAGAACGCTTGCCCTCCCAGTTGAACACTTTCTCATTCCTCTGTGTACCCTCGCTGTGCTTCTGTGTCCTCTTGGCAGGACCTAAAAAGATACACAGTGGATGCACCAAAGCACAATTAAATGTTACAGATGTGTGCTAATGTTTTGGGAAGGTGCCTGCTACCAAAGCCCTGCCAATTTACAGATTATTGTAAGAATTCCTTAAAACTGGCAGCACTACCATCCCACCTGCTGTCTTTGTTAGGGATCAGCATTTCTAGCCCTAGTCTCCACTTCAGAACACAATATGCAGTGAAGCAGCACCTGCTGCTCTTATGTCTCTGATGGGCATCTGTAAAGGCTGGAAAGTAGATACAGGTGCTCAGAGTCCTCCTGAACACTGCCTCAGCCAAGTGTACACTGACAGAAATATGAAGTTATCTCAGAACACAGATGTTTGGCTTAGCTGCCACTGCCTGACACTGGCACTTTATTTTCTTTATCATATGTGTTGAATTGAAAGCTTTTTTTAAGGCCCTGACCTTGGCAGCGGTTGCTACTGCATTTCATCATGAAGATATGAGAAAAGAGGAGGGGGAAAAAAAAAGAAGAGGGACTTACTGGATTTTCATGATGCCCTTTGTAGTCCTGAATAGTTCAACTAGAGGCTCTCTTAGTGGTTTTACTTAACATACTAACACTACATCTTCCACTTCTTCATAGACACCTTTTTACCCAACCTCATCATGTCTTCCATGTCAGTTAAAAATACACATATTTTTCCAGCTAGCAGAGACAACTGAAAAAAATCTCCGTTAATTCTACATTGATTTTTTTTTAAAATAATGATTTCTGTATTAAGCTGCATTTTTGTTAGGTTTTGCTTAGCGTATCAGCTGGCAGTTCAGACCATTTGGAGATGAAGTTGCCTATAAAGCCTGTGTGTGAATCCTCTGGTTCTACTAGTTTATCTATAAATTGTCATTATCTTCCTTAGTCAATATAATTGAGGATTCTGTAAAACGCTTTGCTAATCTGTCTGCTATGAACAGGCATTGATGACTTAATGAGTGTAACACAGGCTAAAGCAATTCACTGAAAAGATTTTTTCTGAGGTTGGTAAAAATTACAAGTCCTACTGTTCCAGTAATACCTCTTGCTATTGTGCTTGCACCTGTACATGACATGATGCTGGTGGTTTCTGTGTTTTCAGTTTATTCCTACAGGAATGACACCCCACAGCCCATGGCCCACATTTCTTTTTTCAGCTTCCTCCAACTGGGTCCACTTGTGTGAAAGCCTGCTGTGATGTCCAGGAGATCCTTCCTGCATACTTGCCACTCAGTGAAACACCTTTTAACTACCCACCCAGACATTTTTTTTGGGCAAAAGACCATGCAGAAATTATTTTATTAAAAAAAAAAGAAAAAATTGAGCAGTGAAGACAAATTTCTTGTCACTATTTGCAGCAGAAGAATGTCAATCTAATGAACAAGTGGGATGAAAATCTAGTTTTTGATGCAAATCTACAAAACCATGGTTGTCTGAGTTACAAATTTCTTGACAAGAGTGAAATGTTGTCTCACTATTATTTCAATATATAAAACTGAAGTTCAAAATAATGAATTCAAAATTATTCAGACCCAATGTTCAGAAGAAATCAGACTGGTAAGACAGAGGAAGACAGCATGGGAAATTAAAAGTATCTTTCTGTGCCTTTTGTTATCAAGGGTCAACTTTACAGTTACTTCACCCAAAAACATTTCAAATGGTCCTGCAGAACTTAATAAAATGATAAGGCATCTGACTTTATTTTATGTACTTACTCAAAAAAAGTGGTCCATCCAGTCTCATCGCTTTTAGTTGCCAGAAGTCCACTGTTGCCATGGTAGGTAAATAAGACCAGCTCCTGCCCTTGTGCAGTCATGCTTTTCAAACATCCATTGGTGCCTATGGTGAGCCAGATGACTTGGTTATCGGGAGAGACCACTCTCACTGGCATCCGGTTGGGATCCCGCCTGATCCGAAGCGTATTCCCATTGCTGTCTGTCACTGCAGTGATATCATTGTCATTGCTGTAGCTAAAATTGTACAGGTAGTCCCCGGTGACCAAACTCACAGTGTACTGGTGAGTACCATTGACATCAAAGATATACAGCTCTTGGTCAGTCGGAGAAGCAACTTCATAGAAGTTCATGGAATTCATTAAGGGTTTGTTTTTTGACACAGCCCGTATCCTAATGTTTCCCAGGTCAGCAATATACAGGGTGCCATCTGGAGACACAGCTAAGGAGGAAGGGGCATTAAGTTTGGCATCTTTAGCATAGCCATCTCCATTTTGGTAACAGTCACAGTTAACATCATTTTTGCAATCACACTCTGAGGGTATTCCAGCAACTAAAGAGATCTCTCCATCAGTTGTGACCTGTCTTATCCTATTTATCTTTTTCTCATCAGTTTCTGTAATGTAAAGCACCCCGCTGTAGGACACGGCGATGGCAGTGGCTGACTCCAGCGTGGTCTGCACAGCGTGCTTGCCCACCGTGTACTCCACCCCGGGAACCTGGCAGTGCATCGGCCTCCCCGCAGCAATGCGAACCTGGCGGTTTTCCGTGATCTGCAGAACCACGTTGTTATCCAAAACGTAAATGGAGTTATCCATTGGGTTGATAGCTAAATCTGTAGGCCATTCCAGACGAACCTAAACAAATAGAAGTGTTTTGTTAAACAGTTAACCAGTGCAGATTAAATGAATTAATTAACCTTCAGTTTTAGACACTGCTGTAAGGCTATTTTCCATCTGCTGTAAGCAATCACGGCTGAAGAACTTGCAGTACATGCAGCAAACTAAAACTTTTCATGGAGGCAAGGGGAACAATATTCAGGAATCCATTTGATTGAAAGGTGCATTGAAACTATAATACAGACTGAGTTTCCCCTCCAATAAACGCAATACTTTTCTGTATCACATATGCATAAATAACTATAGAGACAGATATCAATGTCTAAATACTTGTTAACTATTCATCTTTTATTCTTGTAGTAGGAAAAATAACCTTCCAGATTATGAAACACTGTACTCCATTTTTTGAACATACCACTACTGACATGTCCCTTCTTAGCTACATAAGTTTTTAAGACAAATGGAAAAATACAGGGGTTTTGTGTAAATCCTTTCATTCACTCTAGTAGGCTAAGGATGTCAGCAATTCAGAAAACATCAACATACCAAGATAGTTCCAACAGATATGCCATTCTCTCAGTATTTACCACCAGGCTTAATGTTTCCTGCTGATAGTTTTGCTGTTCTAAACCAAACTGAATTTTATGGGCAGAAAAACTGAATACAGCAGCATTTATAGCTAAGAGAATACAGTGCAATTCACGCCTGTGGAACAGGTTGCTTTCTCCCCCAAACCTGCTGTTAAATATCCATCACACTCCACCCAGTGTGCACAAAAGCTGCATTTCAATTTCTATCTCCAGCTCAGCCTTCCAAATGAGCAGCAACTGAAAAGTACCTGGCTGATGTGCATGCTGGTATCACAGGTCAGAGGTCGTGCTGAGGTGAGGTCGTTGGAGCCAAGCAAAGTCGATATTATTCCATTCTGATCCACTTTTCTGATCATGGTCCCATCAACAAAGTAGATTAACCCATTCTTGTCTATTGCTATTCCTTCAGTGAAGCAAATAAAAATTAAAGGTTTTTTTGTTGTACTAGCTGTGAATATATTAGCCATAACTAAGGGTATAGGTAGCGCATATCTAGTTGAAATTGTAAGCAGAACATCTGGTCTCAGGCAGCAGGTAGTAATACAGCTTGTTAATGTATCTTGCATGACAAACCAAAATTCAGCATGAAATCTCCTACTGTTGACTGCATTTGCTGTTCATTTGCTTTTGTGTGTTGGGAAGGGACTAGCTTTTAAGTTAACTTTAAACATGGGATAAATGGAACCAAAAGCAATGCTCATTTTAGGTCTTCACTGCTGCTTGCCAAACACATAACCTAAATGCTCTTACTGAGCGTTTAAAAATGCTCAATAACCACTCAAGCCAAATACTTCCTAAAAAATCAACCCTAATTGATTTAAAAAAAACCAGTCCCCTGTAGCTCTCTTCCTCGATAGACTTTCTACTTGGAAAAAATCACTCAAATCCCCAATTTTTGAGCCAACTATTGAATTCAGTAATTAAACATGATCATGCCCCAGCTCTGGACTTCTGTATTATTTTGAAAGTGACAGAAGGAGAACTCTTTTTACCTTTAGGGCTCATGAGAGTTGCCTCCACCGCCTTGCCTCCATCACCACACCTTGCCTCATCGAACGGCAGGCACTGCTCCCCTGTTCCTCCTACTACCTCAACATTTTTGGTCAGGTCTTTCGCACCAGTGAGCGACTTGGGCCGGTAAATCCTGCGCGTGTTTGTGTCAGAAACGTACAAATCTCCCGTCACTGGGTCAGTTGCGAGGTAGTATCTGTGAGCTGGGTTGTTGCTGTAAAATGGAATTACACATTGCGTATGCTGTAGTTAATTGCACCTAACGTTGGATCAAGGAGAAAATGGTTTAGTTCCTATGCAGTGTGCAGTAATGCAGACAGTTAAAGTCAATGGTGATGCCCCATGCATAGGTAGCACAGGTCATGGCCTCAAAATGGTTTTGGTCCACATTTCTCACCTGTGTCACAGGCAGCCCAATCTAGATCAGTCCTCTGGGGAAAGAAGGTCTATTTTGGCTTTGGTGCTTTCAGGCCAGTTCAATGCTCTGTGATTAGAGACTGCAAATGTCTCTCTAATAGGCCAAATCAAAATACTGGAGTTTAAAACCTTCCAAGAGTTCTGGAAACCTTGATCTAGTCCCAAATTTTGCAGCAGGAGCCCAGCCCTCACTTACACTCTGTTGGTATTATCCTATCTGTTTTATTATAATTTACATAAGGCTGCTGGGGTTCATGGTTTATGTAATTCATAAACAGATAAGGCAGAGTTTGAATGATGAGTTCACAGGCAAGAGATAAGACATCATTCATAAGTATTTGTTTAATCCACTGCTTTCAATTGCGTGATATGCATGATTTAACACATTAGGAAATGCCATTTCTTCCACCAGAGACCAAGCAGAGCTTTTTCATTCTTCTTAAGTCAGAGTCGTATTTCACATAACTGTACACATTGGCACAAAACTGCTAACTATGCCAGCACAGTCTTTATTACAATGAAAATATATATTGCTAACCATTTTCCCAGAAATGTACATTTTGCCTCTCCACTGGCGCCACATAATTGAGAATTACTGTCTTCTCTTCCCTGCTGGTGAAAAAAACAGCCCTGGAGATTACCTTTTGTGTTGATATATTACGATGTAGAAACTTAACCCACTGCAGTTGGGATTCCTGACCTAATTTACGGCATGAAGAGCTGAAATAAGGTCATGTAAATACATGAGGTAATTTCAGATGCTCCCCTCATGGATTGAAGCAGTGTCAGAATAGTCACTTCTGATGTTTGCAAAAGCGCTGCTTAAACAGATCTACAAGTCTGGTGGTAGCCAAACATCTGTTCACAGAATGCTATACTTCACGTTTTGTAAATACATAACTGTGCTAATGTAACACATTTTTATGTACTGCCACTTGGAAAACGCAACAAGAGACCAACAGGAACAACTTGTGAACAAATTATGTCTTTTAGCAGGGACAGATTTTTATAGCTATCCAATTACAAAAACACAAAAAAAAAGTGTTGCATAAATAGGATTTTATTTGGTTTAAAGACTTTTAACACATTGGTTCAGAACAAATGAAACCAAGTGAAACAGACTAATGAAATCAAATACACAGTGATTAGCACCTCTTAAAAAGCTCTGCTATTGCACTGAGTGTGGTACAGCATGTCTGAAAACACTCAAATGTAGGCTTACTTTAAATTTCTGTCTGTTACAAATCTATTATTGCCAATGTGCTAAATAATCAAAACCTTGATTTATGCAGTGATCATTTACAATGATCACTTGTAGTGTGCAAATTATTTATACCTCCATAGACTGCAAATTAAATTATACCCATTTACGTGATTACTTTGGTCTTTAAGAAACTTTACAAACACTTCAAATATAAGCACATTGCAAGATGTGAAATGTGCAATTAAATTTTATTTCATTGTAATTTAAAATAAAATTCTTTCTTATACTACTGAAATCTCAATTAAAGTACCTCTCTTCAACCCATCTAACATTGCCTCAATCATATTTTTCAGCCACTGGAAAAAGAAGTCATCAAAAAGTAAGTAATTTATGTATAACACAATTATTTATTTCCAAAAAGAAATTTTAAAGCTCTTTTTTTCATAAATATGAAGATGTACATTCCAATTAATTCCAAGAAAAAAGAAATCAGGGGATGAGTTCTCATAGTAAATAGTGTATCCTCATCAAGCGAAAAAAAATACACCTGATAATTTAAGTGTATTTTCTTATTTTATTAAAAAATCTTCCCAAGTTTGGAAGTGCATAGGATATTACTACTGAAGCAGCAGAAACTCTCCAACTTGCCATACATAGATGTCTAAGGGCTCCTGTCTGAGCTGATACAACAGGCTTCACCTCAGCATTTCTTTTCAGGTGAAGGTTAAACAGACAAGGCAGCTTTAGCCGACAGAAAACCCCAGTAATTCATGGGAGAAAGGCACAATCTGAGGAACTGAATAACTTTCAAGTGAAAACTACATTTGTTTTCTAGCCAGAAAACATCCATGAGCACTATGCAGATCTCAAAAATAGTACAGGGATAAGCAACCAGCAGCTGGAAAGCTGCAGATTTTATGCTACTTCATTGTAGCCTGAAATGAAATTAACCTTCTGCCTTCTACCAATAATAATAAATGCAAAGAAATGAAATACCCAGCCTGTGACTTACTGACTCATTCAGTATTGCCTAATCACTTACAGTAGCCTGCAAAACATGGAGTTACAAGCCAGCATTGGTGCCTGGAAAGACAAATGGCTAAAATTTAACTTGTTCTGTCTATGTTGAACTGTAGTGAGTGCTTTGAACTGAAAGTGTGCACACATGCACAGAGCTGTAACGATTTATTTCCCTTTGCTTTTATCTTGTTTAGGCCGATCTTTTAATTCTTCAGCTGTCAGATCACCTGCACTACTCTCCATGTACAGATTTTTTTTGAAAATACTCTTCCTGCTTCAGTCCCTGTCTCTCTTGCCTTCACTATGTGCCCTCTAAACCATATATCCCTTCAAAGCTGTTTTTATGTTTTGCTAAACTTTTTTTCTGGCTCTCTACAGATTTGGGATAGTGCCATAGCCTACAAATGACCTCCCTGTCTTCAAAGTCCTTCTAAAAATGGCTTCTTCCATGATGGTTTTTTTTCTTTAATCACCCACAGGCAGCAGTGTGTATAAAGACATCATTTCAGCTTTGAGACTGAAAAAATGTGAGGTCACTGGTACATGAGAGGAGAAATTTGATCTGCATTCTCTCTCTAAAATAGAGTACAGGCTTCCTGAGGTAGGAGACACATCACACTCTGTGCTGAAGCACTGTGTTTACAGACCAGGAAAGGTGAATGCTTGAATAGATAAGAGATCTGAACTAGTATTTAGCCTCATTCAGTAGTTTTACTTGGGGGAATGCATTTTTTAGTGCATTTTGTTCTAATACCTAGCAATTATATATTGCAAAGTGGTCTGTTGAGGGTTGTTTTCCAAACTGCAGTTTTAAGTAGAAATCTCTTCAGCAGTCTGAAAGGCTTGCCAGTGAAACTGGACATTTTCTCCCTTCTCCTCTTACAGGCCAGACAGATGTGCTTCTCTCTGCAGCATTTCACAGGACTCTGCATGAATTTATGCAGCTAAAAGAAGGTATTTGGTCTCACAGTGTGTCCTTAGCTGGAGAGCCCATGGCAAGAGGATTTGGTAGATCTTAAAAGTTTACACACCTTAAATAAAAGCAGCTAAATTAATAGAATAAAAAGCTGCCAGGGGACATTCAGCATAAAGATCCCACTGTTGGCTTAGGAAGCCTCTCATCAGCAAATCTCTAAGGCTGAGAGTGGACACTGGGAAAATGTTGTATGATGTGAGAGAAAACTCAGACTCGTAATAAACTGTGTTGGGCTGCACAGTGGGCTCCACACCTCCTGCCTACTGACTCCACAACTGCTCCTGCAGAGCCAGCTCTCCACAGTCCTCTGTGTCTCCTTCTACCTCAAGAGGAACCCCCACTTCACAGCTGCTGTGTGGGCCCATGCTGTAACACTAATTTGTGTGGCATGATTGCAATTTTGCTACCTGGAGCTTCTGCATGTTTAGACATGAAAAAAGCAGAAAAGCTTCAGTATCCTCCCTCACCAACTTTTCTTACATGCAGGGATCCAGTTTCTGAAATGCTGCAGTTGAGGATGTGATCACAGTTCTGCCAGAGGCAGGAGAGGGTGGTGCTGCTAAACCACTGCAAAACAAACCTCAATATGCATCCACTCTTTAATCCCATTTGTACATTCCACATCCCCATTTTAAGTATTATTCCATATTCTACATATTTGCCAAGACAATGCCCTCTCTATGCTGCAATCACACATTTGTGATACCACAAGGGATAGAATTCTTTTAAGAGTGGTGGAACACATACGAACTAATTGTAATAGTGAAACCCTAAACTCACCAAACATAAGAGACTGCCTCTGAGTCATTCCTGCAAAAAAAACCGTAAAACCAATTCTGATCATTAGCACTGATGCAAACACCTTGTTTAGTCATGGAACTTTTTGCCTAACACATCTGAAACATATTTTTGAAAACATAAAACCCTTTCTCACACAGAAGTATTCCAAAGAAAAGTGAATTTAAAAACCAAGGACAACAGAGAAATGACTCTGGTATTTGTTTAAAAACAAGGAAGGAAAATGATTGGCAGCAAAAAGGAGAGAAAGGGACCAGTGGGCCTGCTAAGCTGTATACTTAGCAGTTCTGCCACAAAGGTTTGCAGGGTTTCATATCTCCAACAAGATTTTAGCACAACTCCGTTTTTTTTTAAAATCCTTATCAGCACCAGCTGCTGTGGCAAAGCAATTCTAAGCATCCACCTTCTCTTCTGTTCTTGCCATTATTGTAGCAATGCCAGGATGGATGAACTTGGTGCCACAATCCCCTGATTACTACTGTTCCTATTACCAATCTCGTGAGTCTCAGTGTATTTTAAAGTCTTAACTCCTGGAGTTGTGTTATTGTTATTTCAACTTCCATTATTAAAAGAAGCTCACCTTTAAAGAAACAAATCTGTTAAATGAGAGCCTGAAAAGATTCAACATCAAAAGGCTAATGAAATAAACTCCCTTGATACTTTTATATGCCATTCTCATCATATTTGGTGTATCTGATTAATGAGTGAGTTTTGATAAATCAGCAAAAGTGCTGCCAGCAAGGAGTGAGCAGAGATGAGAGAACAGTAAAGGAGGGCACACACAAGCATAACAAGAAGCCTGACTGTGGACAGAGAGTGATGAGAAAAGAAGAACTCATCGGAAAGGACGATACAGCCTGACAGCTGACATAACTAAAACATATGAACTCATTATTTTTGAAAAATACTCCTCTTTTCTAGTAATACATCTCAGAAATGACTTGCCCATTATAAGCATTCATTTGTTAAAAAAGAAAGAAGAACAGTTAGAAAAATATAAATCTTCTTTAAGGAATGCTTACCTATGTCTAAAATCTTTATTTCTTGGTGGGAGCAAGTAAAAAAGAACAGAAAAACATTATTAGACAAACATTCAGAAAGGATGTTAAAAGATGAGAAGAAGGCAACATTTACATCAATCATTAGTGAAGTGGTGAATGATTGTCCCTCGCCCACTTACATTGGCCATGTATGTTAACTCTTAAAATCTGCAGAATTATTACTTTGGGGAGATTAAATTCTCACATTTAGATAAGCATAAGTAAAATATTTTATGAGGGTAAAATGTTTTCACCTCAGTTTTAGATACTTTTTCAAATGTTTTAAAATCTTTTGACTCACTTTTTTTTGTTTGTTTGTTCCCAAAAGCATTTGCAAACTCAAACTTACGCAACGTCAGAAATCCATTCAGTACTTTAATTTGCCACAGTAACTCATAACTCCAAAAGTCCGGGAAGAGAAAAAAACATACCTTAGCTCCAGAACACTAGTTACATTTCCAGATGGGAATATTCGCCGGACGTAGTTGAAATCCCCCACGTAGAGACTGCCATCTATCCCACAGGCTAAGGCAACTGGAGCCAGTAATTTATTACCATCAGCTTGACCATTACAGCTTGGACAGGAGATGCTGCGTCGTCTCCCATTGCCCATAATGCTACTGACAACTGGGGGTTGCTGAGATATAAATTGATTTTCACCATTCCCTTTGTAGAGGATTCCTGGCAGTTAATATAGAAATAAAACAAACCAAAACCCAATAACGTTTATAAGAACTCTGAATGTATATATATAAAATGATGCAAAAGTATTCTAAATATTCTTTTAGCTGGTTAGTGTAAGTTCAACAAACTTCTATTCTTTCACCAGAATAGTTTTCTCATTACAAATAACAACTTTAATAAAACATCTATAATTATATTTAGGTGATAAACATGCAAACGTTAGATTATCTTGTCCACAAAATTTAGTAGAAACACTAAATATTGTAGCTCTTAAAGCACCAAAATGTTTTCAGTCATTATTTTTTAATGTTAATGATTTTTATAGTTATAATTCAGAATAAAAATTGTCATGTTGAAGGAAATGTAAAGCATATTAATGAAAGTAAGGTCTGTGTTCCTACATCTTTACAGATTTGAAATAACCCAGAAAGGACTGAAATTCTAATGTGTTTATAAAAAAAGAAAAAGACTATATTTGCAAATTGTAATCTTGAAGTCCTAGTATAAATAATTATGAATATCATGTCAAATGTAATCTGAAGTGGATCACTGTTGCAAATTGTAAATATTAATTAAAGAGTCACTTCAAAAAGTTGTAGATTGCCTCAATTTTACATTATAAAAGACTCTTTACTCAGCTCACAACAGAAGTGTTCCTCTGGCAACAAAGTCTGCCTCAATACCATATCTGCAGTTATAGGCAGTTATTAAAAATGTCAAAACAACAAAAAAAATGTGGTGCCAGGCCAACCTGCCTCTAAAACTTAAATCTGCTTTGAGCCATGAAAGAAACAATAATTTTGTGAAGACAAAGCAATGTGCCAGCAGTATTTTTCTTCCTTATAGCCTACATAGGAAATCTGAGAGGAAAAATGGATGCTTTATGTTAAATCTTCAGTCTGGGGGGAAAAAAAAGATGTTAAAGTGTTGCCAGGACCCTCATTGTTCAATCTCCATTAAGATGTCCTCTCCAAACGGTCAGCTCTTACGGTTCTACTCGTAAGTCACCACATGTCTTTCCGTGGTATAATCTATGTAAATGTCACTTTGCACCGTACAGAGATCTGGGTTTTATTGATTGCATGCCCAGAGTTTCATGCAGTTTGGAACTGAGGGATACAGTGATCTTTTGAGAAGTTTGGAAGAAATTTAGGATGTATTTCTCTTTCCCTCCTCACTCCCAAAGTGCATGATTTGTACTGAAATGTATGAGAAAAAATACTTTGCTTTCCTCTTTAAATATTTTAGGTTTCTTCACTGCTTTTAATGTTATAAAATGCAAGAGATTATAAATGCAAAACCAATATACATGATAAAATTGGAAAAAATGAAAATGATTTATGGAAACCTAATGGCAAGTAATCTAAATAAGTAATCTAAATCAAAAGAGGAAGAATGTATTTTTCATGAATAGTTAAAGCCAGAATGCATTAACAGTATACGAAATCCCCTTTCCTATGATTACATCATTTATGACAATCATGGCACTATAATTTTGCCTGAAATAGCTGAGTTCTACAATTTTCATCAGAGGAATTCTAGAAGTCAGCACAGTGCACTATTGCACCTGATTTATTCCATCATTACCTTGAAAAATAGGTCCTTCACATTTCTCCTGTATTATCACTGTGTAAAAGATGTACATTAGACTATTTACTGCAGTAGTTTGGATTTCTATGCAAACACTGTCTGCACTCTTCTGAATAGATTTATGCATCTCATCCACCTTGTCATTACAACTCTCCACTTGGTTTATTCAATTAGACACACGACACTTTGAAAAGTCATTACTTGTCAAATGTACTCTTACACATAATTTAAAGCCATCATCAATTTACCTAGAGAACATAATCAATCTTACATATATATTTATAATTATAGCTCTTTATATTTTCAGATGGATTAATTTACAATAATTTGCACAGGTGTTTTTTTTGTTTGTTTTGTTTTGGTTTTTTTTAACATTTTTAATTAGGTACAATGACACCTTTTCCCTTGATTTGGTTACCTTGTTTCCTTACTAGTCAGAAGCAATGCTTTAGGTGCTGACTACTGTATTACACATAATAAGCTTGTGTACTAGGGGGAGACCTTCATGGGACATCAGGTACTGCAGAAGTGATGATCTTGCTGACAAATACTCTGGATTCCTCTGTTGCCTGAAAATCCAGTGCTACCAACTACTACTTTAACCCATGTGACTGTTTATTTCATCTTTCCTAAGAGCTTGCACCAAATTTTTCCAAATTTCTTCCTATTCAGTGTTGAGCTGAGGTTTCCTTAGCATGGCACCCTGCAAAGAGTTGCTGAGGCGCATGCTGGACAAATATACTTTGATGCCAAAGCTACTGTGCAACAGCAAATTGCAGCCAGAGAGAGGAGTGAGAATATGAGCAAGCAACAGCTCTGCAGACAGCAAGGTGAGGTGGCTGTGCCCCTGCAGAACATGGGGGTCCATGGTGGAGCACATATCCACCTAGAGGATCCACGCCAGAGCAAGGAGATGCTCAAAGGAGGCTGTGACCCTGTGGGAAGCTCACACTGGAGCAGGCTCTTGGCAGGGCCTGCGGACACATGGAGTGAGGAGCCCATGCTGGAGCAGGTTTGTGACCCCACTGACCCCCCAGGACTTGTGACCCCACTGGAGCCATCAGTTCCTGAAATACTGCACCCCACAGAGCAGACCCCACAACTGGAGCAGTTGTGAAGAACTGCAGCCCATGAGAAGGACTCACACTGGAGAAGTTCATGGAGACTGTCTACTGTGGGAGGGAGCCCATGCTGGAGCAGGGAAGGGTGTGAGGAGTCCTTCCCCTGAGGAGGAAGGAGTGACAGAGACAGGGTGTGATGAACTGACCACAGCCCCCATTCCCTGTGTCCTTGCAGCACTGGCAGGGAGAATGTAGAGAACTTAGGAGTAAAGTTAAGCCTGGAAAGAAGGGAGGATTTGTGAAGTTGTTTTTCAGATTTGGTTTTCTTTGTCACTACACTACTGTGATTTCACTGGTAATAAATTAAACTAGTTTTCCCAAGTCAATTCTGTTTTGCCCATGACAGTGACTGCTGAGTGATCTCTTCCTGTCCTTATCTCAACCCATGAGCCTTTTGTTCTGTTTTCTCTCCCCTGTCCAGCTGGGGAGTGACTGAGTGGCTTTGATGTCCAGCCAGAGTCAACCCACCACAGCATATCCAACACAGAGTGTTTGATGAATTTATTTGTGCATATGTATTTATAGGATGAGGACATTCAATGTAAATCACAGAAACACAGAATATCGTGAGGTGAAAGGGACCCACGGATAATTGAGTCCAACTCCTGGCCCTGCACAGGACAACCCCAAGAATCACACCATGTGCCTGAGAGCATTGGACTAACACTTCCTGCCAACTCTGACTGGCTTGGGCATGTGACCACTTCCCTGGGGAGCCAGGGAAGCTCAAAGTGTTCACCATATGCTAAATGTTCTATAATTTCCTTTTTAAAAAATAACAGAGCAAACAGTCAAAAAAGTTTGAATGAGAGATCTGAAGTGCAGGGCAGTGGAGCAGTAAAACTAGCAAGAAGAAAATTAACTCCTTACCATTCTGAACATCCAAGACATGATGCTTATCCAATGTCCAGCCACCCATGTTGGAGGCATCCAGTTCATAACCCTGCAAAATGGCAGTGCGCTTTTCCCAGAGAGTTAGATCCAAGCAAGACTCGTACTCATAACCTACAGACACTGAAATAACAGTACATGTCTTCATTAAGTACAGGATCTCGTTCTGAAGAAGAGTTTAAAGTATCTGATTTCCTTAAACTACATGCATTCTTTTGCTCTCCTAGGACACATGAAAATTCCTATGGCTTCTTAGGCATGCTGAAGATACTGACCAGAACTTTGAGTTATTAAAATATTTTTAGTTATTAAGAGTAAGTGAATTAAGACAGGTACAGAGGAAAGCCATTTTGCGATGTAAGTCCGACTGCTATTGTGCTTTACTTAAAGTACACAGAGTGTGCAGACTAAACACCATAATGTATTATTAGGCTGAGAGCTACTTCATGGGAAGGAACAGAAGTCAAAAACATCACTTTTCATGTGAATGAAAAATGGTTTCTTTTTTCTTCTGAAGGAAATTTTTTCTCCTAATTCAAAGCTTAGATTAGTATTTTTTAATATGTTGTAATATCCACTGATATAATTTTATTCTGCAAAACATTTTCTACTTAATGGATGCAAGCATTTGAGGTGTGCTTTCGTATGTTCAGGACAACACTAGAAGTGCAAAAATCCTCTGTAACACATACCAACAGCTTCGGATAATCCATAGACTCTCTGATTGTATGCATCAGTTTTATCCCATATGAAGGTGTATGCTAGATTTGGGGATGCAGGGAACCATTTCTGGAAAAGTCTTCCCACCACTGCCACCATAAGATGAACCTTCATTAAATTAAATGGTATAACAGATTGGGTCATAGTAATCTTCAGTACAGATTTATATCCTGCAGCCCTGGAGCTCAAGTATGACAACTTCAAATCAGTTCCTGGTATTGTTGTTTCTTCATGAAGTACCTATGCATTGTTAAGAGAAAAATACAGTATTTAAATCATTTGGAAATTAAACAAAACTATGCAGCTCTCATAAAAGGCTGTCTGACATATTACATGACAATCCATTTAGAAATATCATCCATATTTGGCCTTCATGGTTAAGAAAACCACGAATAAATAACAACATTTCACACTTTTTCTAAGAAGCCAAGTCTAAATTCTTCATTCTACTGAAGCTGCTTAGTTGGTAGTTTCTGCTCAAGCATTTCAAAATTATCTCCTCTATTTTTATGGGGGGCAAAGGAAGCATAAGAAAACATTCCAAATTGATTTTTCCTGAAGAGGCAAAAAAGCATCTTTCATCTAAGTGAAAATTGCCCTTTATTATGCTGCCACCCATGTCCCAACTAATAAAGGCACATGTAATAAAGGCAATAGAGCCTCTAAGGAGAGCAAAGCTTGAGATTTGGGTTGGGATGCCTAATTGTTCACGTAGGAGCAGGAAGAACTCCCAGGTATTTTATTATTTGCATTACCAGTGGATTGTAAATACTTTAAACTAGAGCATTCTTCCATTTATTTTGAAGACAGATAAGTAGGATGCCTCAGGGAAAGTTTTTCCATATTTTCTAATCAATATTCACTACTCAGATATCAGCTTATCACTTTCACATTTCAGAGAGGTGGAATGAGTCAATTTCATTTTTAAAAGGTTCCTCCCCTCCTCTACCTTGTCATTTCCTCTGAGCTGAGGAGCTTTTGTGGGTGATGGATGGATGTGAAATGTTTCTGTGTAATGTGGATAAAGAGCCTATATTCCATGCCTCAGTCAGAATATAAACACTGCAGCCAGCACTTTGAGTGAACAGCTACTAAGTATCTTGGTTTATTGAAACAAACAAAAGAAGAAGAAGAAGAAAAATGTATCTAGACACATTTGTAAAGGTAATGTTTCTTCGGTGGAGAGTGCAAAGGATGCTGAAGCACAAGCCCAGAACCTTAGTGGTGTTACAGGAAAACTCTTGGGAAGTAAATTTAGAAAGGTTTAATTTACTTTTCTGTCTCCTGGCCATGAAGTCTGAAGACCAAATGCTATTTAATATTAGTGGAAAGCAGACTTCAGGAAGAGCACTGTCACAAATACTAGGCTTAAGACTTTAGTGGGATCAAAATCTACTAAACACGTGCTGCCAGTTTTCTGTGCCAGAGAGATCCTTGGACACTGCTTCTAAAAAACTGACTGTGTGGAATAGGGTCAAGTAATGTGGTTGGTGCTCAAGGAAGGCAACAAGTGCTACACCATCCTCTATATGAGCATTTTTGTTGGATCTACAGAAGGATTTATAAAGTATTAATTATATCTACCTCCTTTCCAATAACAGCAACAAAAAATCAGAAACACTATTTTGACTCCTTCTCTGGCATTATAATTATTTACATCTGATACATGTAGACATAAAACTGTTGTTCTCCAGTAAGACTATAATAGAGCTGTAGGAAATAAAGTAGGAATTGGAAGATACAAGACAAATGAAATTAAGATTTTTAAATTCTTAATTCTTATTCTTTGAATATTTCTTTGTTCCCCACCAAGAACCTGGCATCACTGAGAAGAAATGACATGTAGTCACCTTGAAGGAGGCGAGAGTGGCCTCATTTCTCTTTGTAAATCTAGTCTGCTTTCCCTCAGCTCAATACACAGACAGTGTCTAATCCAGGGAACAGGCAAATCCTTTCTACACGAACAAAAACACCTCTCTCTAGAGAGGTAAGTGATTGTGAACACATTCCTTTTCTGAGACTTTGAAGGAAAAGCACAAACCACCCAGGAACAAAAGACAAATTCCTCCTCAAGACATCAGCAGGACTCTCATGTACTGCACATTAAAACTAGTCTAACAGATGGAGGTCTTTGTAAGCAAGAGGAGAAAAAGAAATAATATACTTGTAATAGGACACAATTTAATGGACTTCAGTGGTCTCCTGTTACGACCATTGCTTCTTTTACAACTGCAACTATGGAAGAGCAGTGTTAAACACATAGGTGGTCTTCCAGTACTCTTGGCTGTGATAACAGGCAATAAAGAGGACACCTTGAAGTTTCAATTTTCAAGAAATTCCACTGTGTATTTGGATTACTATCAAATTAGAAACTAGGACACTCATGCAGTTCTCAGCGAGGTTTAAAACAAAACCTAAATCCCTATTATTAGTTTCTGCAGAAGCCTCAAATGCCTGCTGGAAATCTGACTTATAACTTCCTTTTTTCCATAAAATATCCCCTGTAGTAACTTCTTTTCTTGAGAACTTAATAAATGTATAGGTAAGGTTATGCAACTCAATCTCTCTCCCAGAATCAAGCATTACAAAGAGAATTAAACAGTTTAATGTTCATCCAAAAAGGTAAATCATCAGGCCCAGCAGAGAGCTCCTGTGGGACCCATGACAACACATCAGTTGTAAAGCAATCAGGAAAGTCACCGGGAATAAAAGTCACATCAGGAATCACCAACACAACCAAGCTGGCTGTACTTCACCTTTTCCACACTGAGGATCAAACTATCTTCAGAAAGGCTGATACCCTAAGCGGACTGAGTTATTGCCCAACCACCAAGTTCTAATGGCTGACATTTTACTTACGGATGACCAAGCTTCTCCTAAGGAAAGCTATGAAATATTTAACTTAGGGGACTGAGACAAGGGTCACCTCAATTGCCACAGAGTTTGTTGTCCTGAGAGTTCGAGCTGGTGTCTGAGTCACAGAAATTGTGCAAGGCTCCTTGTCTCTCAAGGCCAGCAGGACTGAAGCCATCCAGGCCCTAGAATGCTTTCCTGTTCCAAAACATGATAGGATTCAACTGACATGCTCTGATGGTATTCAAAACACTGAATAAGTAATTCAGTTAGGGGGAAAAATGCCTGCTGCCTTGCTGTGATTTTTCTTTGGCAAATTGAACAAATTCAATAAAGGATTTGAGGACAAATTTCACAAATGAGTGCAAACTTTAGTCCTAGTGTCAAAAAAAGGTTGTTTGCTGAGAAGTAACAGCTGAGCTGCGGCATTAAAATGTAACATGATCTAGGTTTGAGAGGGGTAAAGATGGCATTTTTAGATACTGGCAACTGCTGCTATTACATAAAGGCTGAGATTAAGGAGGACCAAAATTATACTTTAAGTAGAAGCTGAAACTGCTCATTTCAAGACAGAAAAAATGTTTTCCTTAAAGAAAAAAGGTCTTCCCCTACAACTGAGGCTCTTAAAATAATGTTTAAATCAAGGAGAAATAAAGAGGGCAAAAATACTTGGTTTTTCTAGACTTAAAACATGGTTTAGATACCACAGAGAAGAGGGGTATGAAAAGCAATATCTATGTAGAAATACAAAAATATGTCTATAAAAGAATAAAGAAAAAGGTATGTGTAAAGTCTCAGAAAGCAAAAGAGAAGAAAACCATAAATTGTGCTGGAAAAAAATGAGATATATAAATGGAGATATTTGGTTCTACAAATAATCTCCATTTTTTTCTCAGTATGAAGTTGAAATTCTGAAGATTTTTAGCTATGTGAAACTAGGGTGTAGCATTCATAGAATACTAAGATATCTAGATATCCTATTATGTTGTTAGTTTAAATGTTAAAATAGGTTTATTTCTTTGCTGAAAATCTAACCACTCAGAAATTACCAATAATTATTTTTATTAAGTCATTGAGGCCCATATTTTATTCTGAATTCCTCTGGGTAAATAAATTTTACCAACTTCTGCTGCAGTACTGCCAGTAGTGAGAGAGAGTCTGAGGAGGAGAACCTTGAATATATAATTTGAAGGAAAACATCCAGTTTTCATTCACTCATACACTTGAAGTCATGGAAACAAGAGTCTCAGGACCTGCAGAAGGCATCTTGCAAGCACATGTAACAGTGGATAATAGAAGTTTAGGAGCGGGAAACCCACAAATACTCTTTTTCAGAAGTGCTCACTGTGACTCACATGGATTTCTGCCAGACCACATGGCAATATATGGCAAACAGACATTTTAGGAAATTATTAGGAAAAAGAGAGTAACAATGTTACCTAATACATAAAAGCAGCTCCAGCTTAATCTGAACTCCCTCATCTGCATGCAGTTTATTGTCTCTTTCCACACTGATTATCTCAGCTAGTTAAGTCTAGGCAAAGCATGGTAACTTGCAATTAACAGCAGATAAAATCATGCCTAAGCAATCCAAATTTAGTTAACATGTTATTATCAACTGTCTTGAGTAGTGATCTATTGGGTCTGTGATCACCTCTTAACCCACTGTGTTTGTTCTTTCCCCTTGCTTGCCTTTTTTTTTTTTTTCAGTTTTCTTTCATGCTGCTCCTTTGGCACAGACTTTAATTCCCGCTCTGATCAATTTGGGATTCATAAGCCACTAAGTACACTCTTGGAAACATTATCTCCAAGGGATGATGAAGCACTTCAAGGGATGATGATTACAGCAGCACATCATTTTCTCCTGCAGTACCTGACAGTGAGTGCTGTCACAGCACACAAATAGGGTGGCTAATACTGACTGCAAAAACACAGGGAATGACTTCTTTCTCTGCATTTTTCTCCAGTCTCACAGATTTTAAAATGGCATTGCCCCTTTTTATATGAAAAAATCAGCAGCAGTTCCTCTGGAGCTGAACATACAATTTTGAATAGAATCTGGTTCTGCCCATCTTTTATGAGAGGAGTGATTTTTTTTTTGGGTGACAGATTGTTGAGTATTATGCATTTCTGAGGGGAACCTGACCCGAAGGGGTACATGCCAGTCACAGCTGTGCAGCTCCCACTTGCTGAAGCACAAATTTGTGTGTGGGAAATTCATATGTGGGATAAGCAAAGAATATAGAAGAAAATGTTTTTTTACATAGTACTGAACTGGATTTTTGCATACATAGCAGGAGTACAATTTTCCGTTTTCATCAATCACCAGCAGCACCAAATGCCTGGGATCCACTGGGAATATCTTTCCTTACAGCTGGTTTCCTAGGGAGAGAGAACTTGACCCAATAGTCCTGCTAATCAGACCTCCCACCTCACAAATTTTGAACCTGGTAGACAATTTCAACCACTTCTTCAGTAACAGTAGAAATCTCTAAAGATAATTCAGTTCCTTTAGGTTTGTAAAAAAAAAGGGTTCCGGTAGGGAAGAAGTACTAAATTTGGGACTCCCGTGAGAAAGAAGAAAAGGCTGAATGCAGTCTGTGGGGAAGGACTGGATGCGACAGACAGATGGAATTACAGCAGTGGGTGGGAATTAATAGGAATACAGACTTCATTAGTCCCACCGCTCATGAAATAACTTGTTTACCTAGACACTACAAGTGTTTTGTTTTAAATTTGTATTTTCCCACACTCTTCTATCATAACTTTTTTCTTGATTTATATCTATCTAAGCTATTTTCCATAACTTCAGGAACTGAATCTATCATGATGCCAAAACAAGTAAATCAGAGCTGTTTTTCAGTGGACTCTGTTTTGCAAATACTTTCTTCTAATTGACTTGCAGCTATCAAAGGCACAGAAATGATAGTGAGGATAAAAGCAACAATTTCCTAGCACAGTCTAGATTTCTGTAAGTGTTTACTTGCAATTTTCTTACATCTTTCTTTTAAACCTGCCCCTACCATGAATTGCTTAATGATTTAGCTCTTTTCTTAAGAGCTCTGCATGAAAACATTTGAATATATTTTCTGTGTTTACCTTGAAGAGGCAAGGACATTTAGTGAATGTGAAAAAGAGTGCTCTATGTAATTACAACATTGTGGAAGTAGGGGCAAGAAAAACAGAAAGAGGGAAACAGAAGGAGGACTGTTTCACTAGGAAAAGTACAAAAATCAACACTGAGACATATATTACTTCCTAAAGTGCCAGTAAGATGCTTGAAATGAAAGTGCCTAGAGACTAATCATTGTATTAGTGATTATTATTTGAGATGGAGGAATCCAATAAACCTATTTGGAAAAATTTTTTAAAAATCTCATTCCATCCATAGTTTTTTGCATTTAAATCAAGGTTTGGATGTTAAGTCTTACTTTTGTTATTACAAGTTCTGAAGAAGTTGATTAGACCACGAGCTCACTGGCTTGTCTTCAGTGTTGCAGAGAGTTCTTTTAGTTTATAAAAATCTCTGTGTCATGCCAATTATTAGGGCTAAACAGATAATCCAAACTGTGTGTGTCTTTAGGAAAAACACCTTTAATTTTCACTCTCTGAGGTGCCTTCTGACAAGAGGGCAATCCTAAAAGGCCAATGTACTGTAGTGTGTCCTTTTTATGGGCCAGTGCTTGAATGCTAAACACATTCTGTAAATTAAGTGATGCAAACAAATTGAAAACAGATATACACACAGCTTTCTTACTTTTTTTTTCAGATGAAATTTTAAAAATCATCCCATAGAATAAATAAATTGGTCTGAAAAGAATCATGTGTTGCAAATTCCTAGCACTTACTTAGAATTATTTTTGAACAGCAGTGCGCTGTTTTCATTCTGGTTGCTGAACAGGATGAACACATTGTTTTCAAACATTGTTTTATCTGCCTGGGATAAGATTGTGTTTATTTGAAGCACTCCTTACCTGTGTCTCTGGGATGATAGGACTATCTTCAGGAGAAATTCTAAAGAAGGTGGATAAAGGCGATGACACAATAACAGGGTTTGGCCTTACAAATCCGCTTAGATCACAACTGGGAATGTCATTCTCTTCCTTCTTCATGACAAGGGTATCCATGACATAAAAGACATTCCAGGGAATCCATACTGTGTGATACTGTGTCAGGAATGGGGATCGCTCAAACACCAATGTCAGAGAGGCACCACCATTCGCTACCAAGTCAAACCTAGGAAAAAACCCCAAGAGGGCTAGCTAGTCAGCAAATTCCCAAAGCCATCCACAGCCTCTATTTTACTGATTGATTCTTCATTCCATTGTACTGCTCTGAATGCAGAATGGCTCTACTGGGAACAATGGAGAAATCAATTAAATTATATTACATTATACTGCACAGAGAGAACAGAGAATTTGGGATGCTGCATTTAAATTAAGCAAGTCCTTCTACTTCTATAGTATATAATAATCAGCATGTTTTACCTTTTAAGAATGTAAAAAGTACAAGCTTAGTCAATCAGTTTGCTAATCTCTTCTTTTTCTGTTATTTTGTTATCTCAGTTTTACAAGCAGCTCTTCAGTAACACCTTTGCTGTCCTTATAAGTGCTTCAAAAGGAACTTACATTCCATCCTGGCGAGTGATTGTATATCCATAGTCTGGATAGTGTAGGAAGGAAACATTGACTCCAATGAGTGGTGTTCCATCAGCAGTTAATACTTGGCCTCTTATGACAGATGCAAGACTATGAAAAAGATCCAGGATCAAATTACAAGTTTGGGGGGTTTTGTTCTTTTTGCATGAATAAAAGCTAGTGAGTGAACACACACACATCCACCCTCACCCACCCACCCCTCTCCACATGCTATCAACTATCATTTAAAAAACATTCTTCAGACTCTAACCCTTTTACAAGTTCACATAATTTACACTGTATAAACAAATGCCTCAGAATCTGCAGATAATAATTTTGTTTCAGCATTATTCATTTTACTTTGGTTTATTTTGTCTGTACTGTGTTACTAAGACCAGAAATTAACTGAAGAATGTTAAGAACTTATAAACTCTATATGTTCTCACTTTAAGTCATATTTCTGGCGGACTCTTAAAGAGAAATTACTTTTCAATTAGTATCAAAGCAATCTGTAAAACTGCAGGGACTATGAAGTACAAAATTTAAAAGAGCAATAAGGAACATTGGTGCAACAACTTTTAATCAACTGCTGTGCCCAAACACATTAATGCTGCTAAATTACTGCAAACGCAGTAGTTCTAGTGTAAATCATCTTCTTTCACTCAGTGAGATCCCAGACACCTGCTTCCTGTTACTGGCTTATTTTCAGGTCATTACTGCTTCATAGAGCACCAGTCAAATAGTTTGTGCAATTATTCTGTCGTGCACTTAACAGTTCTATTACATTAATTCATAATTTATATTATTTAGTGAGCTCAGTTTAAAAAGTGCAGGTTTGCTTTTCCTTCTGAAGTGTTTTCATTGCTTTGATATATTTCCAACTGTGCTAGCCCAAATCAACTGGTTAAATAAAGATTTATTTAATCATTAATGAAGTGCCCTGTTAGAATGCAGATGCTAAGCATGGCAAGTACCTTCTGTAACCTAGTGGCACCGGTAAATTGAATTTTGCAGGAAATGAGACAAAACAAGCAATTTGGATATATTAAGAGAAATGGTCTTTGCTCAAAATCCACAGCAGAAATTTGCAGTCATAGTGGATCTTCTCCTCATATGAACCTCACACTCTCCAGTTCCTTTCATGTTCATGAGTACAAGTTGAGTCACGCTCACCTCTTGTTGAAAGGGCTTTCCCCAGGTATGACATGGGTGCTGTCTGCTCCGATGAGGAAACTGATCCGGTCATAAAACGCTTTGGCAGCTTGCTGAGATGGTGATTGCTGGCTTTGGCTGATGATATCTTGGGGATCAGGCAGTCCACGACAATAAGGCTGGTTTTGGCAAGAACTCTGCAAACAGCAGTCAGGATCCATACAGTCAACTAGCCCATCTGTTGGCAGAAAGTCACACAAATGAACAAACTCTTCCTCCTGCCCCTGTGCATTGGAATGAGCCAGCCAGCAGGGAGATTAAAAAAATTATCTAGTATGAAAGAATACTCATAATTAAGATTTTAATGAATTCACTTTCAATTAAAGAAAGAGAGTTTGTTTCCACTGAGTTCTTAAACTCCCATGGAAATCCATGCAAGCTGAATACACTCAGTATCATGTAAAAAAGAACCCATTTATTCAATACTTTCCTAAAAACATGTTGAACAAACCAGAAAATGAAGGCACTCAGGCTCTGCATACACTGTTAACTTATAAATATTAAACATTTTAGGTGGGCCTAATTAGCTTTTATGTGAGGTTATTTGACTTGCTAGAGAAAAGAAACATATAACTCCCACTCTGCTGTTTTCCTCAAGTTTTTTAGCATATCTATGCTTCAAGTAGCTTTAAATATTTCACAACATGTATCAAGGTGGATTCCTTTATACCTTGGCAGAAAGATTTTGTTTCTAGTGGCAAAGGCAATTTCCACAAGCTTTTTACATGAAAATGTATGAGAGAACAAAATCTGTATTTAACATTTAGATTTTATTCTGAGGAAACTGATGGGATATGCTGGCCAGTATAAACAGGATTTAAACACACGGGTGCCTTTATGCTTATGTGCTGAAATATTCCCATATGTGGAACATTGGATCTGTCACATCACTGGAAATCTAATTTGGAGAAAGATTAAAATCAAGATCAAATTGATAACTACTAATTTGCTGTAAGTAAAGTCATAAGGAAAATGAGCCTGGAAATGTCAGCTACAGAAAATTTCTAGATGAATGTAATCTGGTATCACAGAGCTGATAATTGTTTCCCCAAAAGAACAGCAAGACTGAAATAGCTCAAACATTTTATTATTCCATTTAGATCAGAGAGGGAGCTTGCTTGCTGCACTGAACTGAAAAATATACCAATGCAGCACTCAGAGGAAACCCATGACTGCTTGTCTCACAAAAGAATCTGCCTTTAGAGTAAAACTTCTTTCTGAAGGGACAAATATCATCCATTTTTGTTCAATCATATGTTGAAAGAGTGTAAGTAAACAGAGATCTTCTAAAGGTACTCTTCTAAGTATTGCTGTGCTATGTGGATCAGTTAGAGGACTGGCAAAATAGTAAAGGAGTGGGATTTCTGTTCTTTCATACATCTAAAATTCTTATTTAACTTGCCTGACTTTGAAATCAGTTCAGGGAAAATAAAAGGGTTGAAAAAAGCATCATTAAGTATATCAAAGTTGAAACTTTTTTAAGAGAAAAGAAAGAACATTGATTTTTCCTGGGATGAGGAAATGCCAGAGGGTCAGGCTGCCATTCAGATAGACACTGACAGGCTGGAAAAATGGGCTGACAGGAACCACACGCAGTTCCACAATGAGAAGTGCAAAGTCCTGCACCTGAGGAGGAACAACCTCCTGCACCATAACACAGCTTTGTGGAGAAGAGCTTGGGAGTCCTGGTAGACACAAAATTAACGTGAGCCAACAACGCACCCTCGCAGCAAAGAAGGTGCCAACACCATCCTGGGCTGCGTTAGGAGCACACAGCTCTGAGTGCAGGCTGGGCTTTCTGCTACAAGAGACATGCATATAGTAGAGAAAGCTCAGTGAAGGGCCATGAAGACTGTTAAGGGCTTGACACATCTCTCCTGCATGGAAAGGCTGAGGGAGTTGAGACTGTAGAGCCTGGAAAAGAGAAAGCTCAAGGGGGGATCTCATCAATATGTACAGATACCTGATGGGAGGCTGTTAGAAAGTCCACCTTCCAGTGGTGCCTAGCAAAAGGAAAGGCGCAATGAGCACAGACTGAAACATAGGAAATTTGGTCTGAACAGTAGAAAAACGTTTTTTACTGTGAACGTGGCTCGATACGGCAACAAAGTGCCCAGGGAGGCTGGGGAGTCTTCATACTTGGAGACATTCAAAACCCAGCTGGGTGCATACCTGAGCAACCTGCTCTAGCGAATCTGGATTTGAGCAGGGGGTGGGATTGGATGGTTTCCAGAGGCCTTTCCAACCTCAGATAGGCTGTGACTCTTGTGATTTTCTAGTCTCATTCTTGTAATATATGAAACCCTTTCCTAGTTGAAGTACTGATCTCCCTTGTTGGTTTTAACTCCAGAAGCCTGGATCAGTATCAAAGCTGGGGGTACTGATTGTAAAAAAAATATTTTTGGGGTTTTATTTATCTGAATGGTCCCCCATGCAATATCTGGTGCAGTTGCCAAAGAAATGCTCAAATTTCTCCATTCATCTTTGTTAGTTTATAAAAAGCAAATGTACATCTGGAGTATAGTCTGCAGGTCATAAAACTGCATGAGATTGACACCTTCTGAACTAATCAGCTGGAAATGCATTTTTACAAGCCTCTCCACTAACATCAATCAGAGAAAGAATCTCATTTTCACCAGCCAAGACACAGGGATATGCTGTTTGTTATTTTCCTGTGGAGTTTATCAGTAACTTGCCCAGGCGAGTGACGGATGGTTATGAATCTGGCTCCTTATAACTTGAGAAAACATTTTTCATTCTTTCTTTGTACTTATGTGGCTAGAGCTATCTAGTACCACTAAGTCAAGTACTCTATTGCACTGTGTGAAGCAGAGTAAAATTTCCTTTCTGAAATGGCTCTGCAAAATTATTGATGAATTTTGTTTAGCCTGAAAAATGTGAGACTTAGCTCAACAGTGCCTTGTCAGTTACATCACCCAAATATGACAGTGAAATTATAAAGAAAATAGAAACTCCTACAGGCAGCTGGACAGTCATTATCAGTCTCAGAAGGCTATTTATATTTTCTTGTTCTAGACATAAGTGGTTCTATACACAAAAGATATAATGACTACTTTATTGTTTTCTTCGTCAAAAGCTGAAGTCTGGCTGTAAAAATCTTGACTAATGTGACTTTTCCCTTTGCTGCAAAATACACTGAATTACAATGGACTATTGATAAAATTGCTTATTTGGAGAGCTTCATAAAACCAAAATTCTGCTGTCGTGAGACCCCACCCGGAGTTTTGTGTCCAGCTCTGGGGCCTCCAGCATAAGAAGGACATGGGGCTGTTAAAGTGAGTCCAGAGGAGGCCAGGAAGATGACTGGGGGCTGGAGCACCTCTCCTTTGACAAGCTGAACGAGTTGGGGTTCAGTGTGAAGAAGAGAAAACCCCAAGGAGACCTTGTAGCATCCTCCATGTACCAGAAGAGGGCCTGCAAGAGCTGGAGAGGGTCTTTTGACAAGGGCAGACGTTCATGGGACAAGGACGAATGGCTTTCACCCGAAAGAGGGCAGGTTTAGATTAGATGTAAGGAAGAAATTGTTTACTGTGAGGGAGGTGAGGCACTGGAATGGGGTGCCCAAAGAAGCTGTGGATTCAGCATCCCTGGAAGTATTTAACACCAGGTTGGGTGGTGTTTTGAGCAACCTGGTGTAGTGGGAAGCATCCCTGTTCATGACAGGGGGGGTTGGAATGAGATGATCTTTAAGGTCACTTTCAACCCAACCCATTCTATGATTCTGTGATTAAATGAGAAGAGTCAAGCCAGAGGATCCCCACAATGCATGTCTAAAAAAGATGTATCAGTGGGACTCTCTGCTTTTGAATGGAATGAAACTGCTGGAAGCAAAAAAAATAGAGGGACAAAATAAGTCCTGGGCAAAAGATCTGCCAGTGACAAGGGGAGATGGCAGCCAAGGACCTACACAAATCCCATTCCCGCTAAATATGTTGATTATATATTTAGGCAACAAAAATCTCCATAGAGTGACAGTCAATGTCTACATAGAAAGAATATAGTTTTGCAACTATGATGCTGGCCATTCCACCAGGACAGTTTTGGTGACTACAAACTAAGGCAAGAGATGGGAAAGGAAAGAAAACTGTATAAACAAATATCAGTTATCCTCACATGCCTCAATTTTGCAACAGGCTATAATGAATGGACTCAATCACAGACATCAAAATGACTGCTTGTAGGAACAGCTGGTCAGAAAAGCCACAAAAGCACTAACAGCCCTTGATTTATTCCTAAACAGTGTGCAAGGACCTTGCTCAATGTTACTATTGCAGTATCTTTACAAGCATACCTATAGTGTACTGAAATTCAGCTTTACTGTTGAGTGAAGAAGCCTAAAATATAAAATGTGGGGCTCCAAATGAATTTTTACTCCAGACAGGAATCTTGGAGCCTCTGTGGATAAGTCCCATGGATATATGCACCTGGTGTTCACCAGGAGCCATATATGCTAACAAAAAGCTGAAGAATAATGGGAAGTGCTGGAGCACAAGCATGAGCATGCCACTGTATCACTTCTAGTTCAAGTAGACAGTTCCTGAGATTTCCTTAGCTTGCATTATCTTTGCACTTAGCAACACTTCTGATATTCAAAACATTCTGTGGCAGTAATTCCTTACTTTAATTAGCAGCCTGTTAGTACACAAAAGAAAATATAAGTTCACATCTACCCTATTATAATGTTCTGCTAAGCAACAGCTATTAGCCACTATCAGAGAAGAGGCCCTGGTTTAGGCAATATTTAGGTTGAATTTGTACTATCCTGTTATAATGTTTGCCAGGAACAGGTTGTCCTAGACTACGCAAGTAATTAAAAAATACAGTAGTGCTAAGTATGCTTTGCTTTATTACAGCATTTATTTTCATTTCAGCAAAAAGAGAATATTAATGATCCCCTAAATCTTGTTCATGGAAACCTGTAACTACTCTTAAATAATTGGATAGGAGCTAATAAAAAGCAAGCTTAACTAAGGAATCTATTAAATAAGGACCCATCTAAACTAAAGAGTAAACAGTGACTCTTCCTGTTTCTTGTTCTTCCTAAAGATAACAAAGCATGGCCCACTTTGTTAAAGAATAATAGTGACACCCTTTTTTCCCCAAGAAGTTATTCCATCCACAGACAGCTCTGACTTCCCTCTCCTCACAGAGTCATTAGGAGTTTAATTCAGGCTAAGATTTGCTTGTTGCACACACTTTCCCTGTGGGCTGCTAAAATGTAAAGAAAAATCCAGTCCAACACAGGAAAATAAAGAGTGAGCCTTAATGAGAATGGAAATGATTTCCAAGACTGAAAAAATCTGTATTAAAAGGAAGATAAGGAATAATCATCCCATCCTATGTCAAGAGTATCTAGAAGGGAAAATACTCAGGTATGCCTTGGTGCCATTAGGATTTCCTATGGAGAATATTCCCACTGGGATCCTTAGGATGCTCATGTTCACAGAATTTGAATAATCAGACCCAGAAAGAGCTAAGAATCAAAGGAACAGTAGATACTTCTATTAATGAACTGTGCTCATATTAATATATAAAATATATTCTACCCAGTGTAGAATAAAGCATAAACACTAACCACAGCATATCAAACAGACAGCAACTGAGATAACTTTATATAACCACTGAGCCTAGTGAGATGTAGATCACACTACCTGCAGTCATACTATAAATTCAGCACAAGTGCTCAGATAACCTTATCTCCCACAATAAACAAATACAGCAGAAGAATACTTGTGCCATTCCCTTTAGCTGTCTGAAATTTTAATGGCTTGCTTGGAGATTAGTGGGTTGATCACAGGAAAGGGAAGAAATACTACTTCTTTTTCCAGGTAGCTTACAAAGGATAGTTTCTTTCCCTAGTTTTGTTAGGTATACTTCCATTTTTATTTTGATTTAATTGTTAAATTTTAACCCTTTTCATCAGCCACAGTCAAAGACTGAAATGAATATGCACTGCACCTAAGCATATAAATTAAAATAAGAGAAATGCCATTGCCAAATAGTATTATACAGGCCCATTATGGCAAAACAAGTTCTTGGCCAACCCCTTCCTCATGCATAGCTGCATAATGATGTCTATAAAGGCAATATGAAAAAAGGAAATGAGAGAAAGAAAAAAGCAACAAAATATCAGCATTAGCTATTTTCCCCCCAAATCACTCTTTCTTCTTTAAGTCGTCCTGTTAGATTGTTCTGCTCAGATTCCTTGTTCCATATCCCCATAGAAAGCTATTATTTTTTTTCAGTCTGAAGGAGCAACTTCTTTTCTCTTGTTCCATTTACATGCATTCTTGTTCACCTTGTTCTTCCTCCTACTGCTCCCTTATCTGCTCCTGACTCTTGCTCTCGTATGTCATATCCTCATATGATCTCTAATATTTACTGAATCTGTCTTAGTCTATTATTGGGCTTTTAATGTCTTTCCCTTTTCCCCCCTCCCCACATAATCTATTTTTTTCTCAGAGTTTTTTATGCTTCCACCTAGTTTTTCCTCCTCCTCGCTTTGTCTCTCTCCATGTTTGCAGGTTTCTCTTTTTTCCTTATAATTCCTTGGCCCACCTGAACTTAATTCCCCAAACAAGCACATCTCTGCTGGAATCTGGGTCAGACTCTTTAGGCCCTTAAGTATGGAAAACTGACTCAAAATATATAATATGTAATGGAGAAGAATGGCAAACTAAATTATGTATACAGTAATACACAGGAGTTTTAACCGTGTTATTTATTTTCCTCAGGAAGTAAATGCTGCTGTTATTTATAGTTTGTGATGCCTAAGATCCCAGCTGCAGTAGGGATATGAGAGCAGAGTCAAACAGCAATTGCAGAGGCATACACAGTCTAAAACAGAAAGGCAAAGTCCCAGATGACTTTATAATCATTCAGAGACCCTAATGGAGTTTTTATCTCTTCTCTGAATCTGAAGGTGTTAAGCAAAAAGAATTGATGAGAGAAGGGGAAGAAAGACAGACAACAAAAGCATTATGCTGATCTAATATTGGACTGCATTCACACTTAATCTTGTTTTAGTGGGGTTTTTTTATGTGATTCTGGAATCATGCTAAGTCACAGCCCCTCTAGCTTCCCTAGACTGCAACAATAATCTTAGATTGATTCCTTAAGTCAGCAGTCCTGCCTGCATCTCGCTGCAGATTGTTACCTGTCACCTGAATGACAGACTGTGGAAAAGTAAGCCAAAAAGGAAAAAAATGACTTCTGGGAGCATCCTGTCAGTTATCTGAGCATTCACAGGCTACAGAGTGATCAAATCTCTGTAGGCTGGGCAACCAGTTGTTTCCAGCAATTGTATCATAGTTCAAAATGTAAACTCCCAGTTCAGCCTACTCTATTGGGACAATTTCCTTGTGAGGTCACTGAAATTTTGAACTCCTTCCTTTTTTTCCCATTTTACAACAGTTCACTGAGTTGAAACTATGTTTTATTCCAGCATAAAAGAACACTGCAGGGAAACTAAGGTGACACCCATCTTTTTCTAAGTACACATCTCACCTGTCACATGCAGCTTGTCAGGCTTTGCTGATATGCCATAAAGAAGCTTTGAAGATCATGGCATATTCTTACAGACGTAAGAGTGAGTAAAACATGTGTATGGTTCTCATGGCAGTATTTAATCACCTGACTGAAAAATCTCCATTCCTCAACGTGTTCTCCCCAGAGTTAAAGATCCAGTTGGTGTCTCTTACCTCCTTCGTTGTCCTTACTGTCAGTGCAGAGAGTTTCCATGGCTACGTCACAGCCTGCTCCCCTCCATCCTGGCTGGCAGACACAGTGCCAGCCATTTTGGTCCAGTGTGCATCTCCCATTGCTGTTGCACAAGCCAGGGCAGCCCTCTGTCGAAACAGACAAAGAAAAAGCACAAGTGATTTAAGTATTGCAATAATATAAAAAAGAAAAAAAATACAAACAAGGGACACTTATTGGGAACAGGCCTTAAGAACAGCACAAATACTGTAATTGCACATGGAGTGGAACAGCAACATTACCTGGGGAACGTAATTCTTAACAAAGTGGCATCTTTGATTGGCCTGACACTTGAGACACCACTTACCTGTACAAGCAGGAAATAAATGCACCAATCCTCTAAATACCTGCAGGCCAGACAAAATTAAGTTTGTTTTTTTAAATTTTTTTTTTAAACTAAAAAGAGATGAGTGCATAGTGCAAACACAGCTGTGTAAAATGATACATTTTTCTGTGCTCATAGAATAGATCATTATTTGCTCTATGCAGTATTGATTACTTACTGGCACAAATGATTAAGCTCCCTGTTACTATGAACAAATCCCTCCAAATTCTCAAGTAGGAAAATGGGTATGATTTTAGGCAATTAATGAAAGAGAATGTTAACTTTATCTGGTCTCAGAGTTGCCGTGTATTCATGTGAAATTACAGTGCGTTAAATAATTGCACAAAGTATAGGCCAGTTTTAATGACTATACTTTATGCCAAAAATACATTCCTTTTCACAGAATAAGCAAAGCCCAGGAATAGTGAAGCAGCTTAGCATCTAGTCTAACAAACATTAGGATTCAGGCTGCATACGGATGGGACAGGACCAACAGGATTTTCAACTTAATGTAATAGCTGTGCGTATTTGATTACTTAGGACGGACAAAATGAAATACCATAAGGACCACAATAAACATTGATAGACTGAACAAAAACACGGTAGTGACGTGCTTCAAGACAGATAGCAGAGAGTGATTTTTTGTGACAATCTCCCTAAGGCTTTTGTGCTGTTACCTTTATATCCTATCTTGTCTGCTTTTATGGCCAAGGAGGGAAAATTTGGGAAACAATTAACATAATTTAATATATCCAAAATCGATAATTGTTTTCAGTCTAACATTGCATTAAAAAAAAAAAACAGTATCTGTCACTTCCTAGTGATGAAATCTGGCATGCAGCCAACATGATCTGTATGAGGATGACAACGCTATAAATATGTAGATTTTGGTGTTCCTTATCTATGACTATGCTAAGACACTGACAGAAGTAAGTGCAGATATGGCACTAACTATCTCATGAGAAGGTGGCTAAAAATCAGATATTTCTGGACACAATAATCTTCCGTAAACTTTTATCCAAAAACCCTAAGTAACTGGGTAAACAATTCTTCACCTTTTAGAACACCTATCTTTTTGAACTAACATCCTCATCTATTTTGATTAAGCTTAGAGTGGTTTTTCAGAACTAAGTTGTTTTCTTCTTCTAAAGAATTTTGAATTTAGTGACTCCTTTCAACCTTGTAGCTACAAATTACAAACATTCCCAGAAAAAAGTTATATGGGGTGCTTAACTCTTGTCAAATCACTCTTGGAAAGCAGAGAATCAGGAAAACCTCTTGTGAGGAAGGATGGGGATGCTACTGTTATGGATGCTGTGCAATTGTGCCAGGCTGAAATTAGGCTTGCTACTTCTATTCTTTCAGACCGCAGCTGTTAATAGTATTTGTTAATGTACTGAGATCTATTTTTTTCTGAATATTTCTTCTATTTGACTCATGGAAGACTTACATATATAACTGCAATACTGACAAAGCAATTTAGGAGTCAGCTGGGTACACTCAAGACTTATTGTGTGAAAGCCTGGATATTGCCATCAATATTGCCATATTCTAACGAAAAAACACAAGGAATAGAGAAAGATACTCAGGGAAAGAGGGGGAGGAATATTTTAAACATTTTTCTAAATCAATTTTGCACCGTAACTGAAGATACAATAATCTTTGCTGTTTCATGTTAGGCTTTTGCATCCTTGAACCTCTTAATTGAAAATGTTGCATAGGCTGTAAAAGATTTTTCTAGACTCATACGAGATACAAGTCATAATTTCCTGTAGATTTTTCTACATTCAGTTAACCAAAAGCTTAAAAGCCTTGGGAATTCTATTGATCTGCCAGTATATAAACACACACATCTTTATAATTAATCTGTTCTTTAGAACTAAGGACACTTGTTCTGTAACAAGAATAACACTTTGCTTTGTTTATTTAATATTTAGGGTTTTGTAGGTAGAGGTCCAATGACAACTAACAAAAAAAAAAGTCCCAAACAGCAAATGAACACTATCTTCAGTTATTGGTTCAGATTAAATCTAATACATGTATACAGTTTGTACATAAATGAATAATTACTGATAAAGTGTTACCATATAACAGAAGCAAAATTTTGAGATGAGTTGAAAGCCATGAGTAATATATATAATCCATGGAATGTATGTAAGAGAAGATTCTTTTGCCCAGACTAGTATGTTTTTAACTATATATTAATATAAAAAAATGCATGTAGATAAAGGCATGTGAAAGAGCAATTATACAGTACCTTTCACTATCTTATCCAAATAGTGAGCTTGAGAATTAAAAAGAAAAAAAAAAAAACAGACAGACATTTCAGAAGTGTCACACGAAACAAGAATTGTTCAGAATTCACATGCAAATCAAGCAGGTGCACCTGACATGAGAGGTCTTACATTACAAAATGAAAATGTATTTCAAAGCTTTTAAAAATGCAAGAAATTCTCTTTTCAGCAAACATCGTCATGAATCAAGGAAACTGTTTTAGAAAGTAAGCCTGCAGAAGCAAAAGGAATGGTACCTTTCTGAGATTACATTTTCTTCTGACTTCTCTTCACATGCTTTGATTTTTATATACAACAAAAGTATAACCAAAGCTAGTTAAAAAATCCAATTTTTAACACAATGTAAGAGCAATTCCTTAGCTTATGAGCTTTAAAACACTAACCATGCGGGAAGATTTTTGATTTGCAGGTCACTCATGACTCTGACAGCATAACCAGCACACTATCTTAATTCTCAATGGATTAACAGGATTTTTAGGGGGATTGTTTTCTTCTGTTTCAATTCAGACACACTTATTCTTCTGAGCACACAAACCAAGTATGTAAAATAAGCTGTATTGTAAATACAGGGTGGAAGAAGGTGTAGTGGGGTTAGTAGCGTGATGATCCGTTTCATTTTGAAAAGCAGGTGAAAATTAAACTTAGGCTTTAGATGTATAAAAATAAATAACATGTTATATACAAGAATAGCAAGACTTTTTTTCATAAGTTATGACACTTAAAATTTCACAAAAGATTTGAGGAGGCAGATGGATGAATGACATACAGAGCATAAGATGGATTTCAAGCAGCAGGGCCTACTTTTAATACATGAGACACAGCACAGATGGGTAACATATTCCCTCCTTCCTTCCAGGAAGCAGACATCAACTGCAGTTGTGTGAAAGGGGTTAATGTCATACAGCAAAGGCACCAGGCCCATTGCAGGCTACCAAACCAGCCACCCACCAGGGAGAGGGGAGACTGCAGAGCACTGCACTGGGGACATGCCAAGCTGAGCCAGGAACACTGGATTCAATCCCCTGGTTTTGCTGTGGACAAGGTCCCTCAACACAGCCCTCACATCTCTCCTTCTTTTAAAATTTGGCCTTCCTAAATCCCTGATGGATGATGGCCCCTGTCTGACAAGTTCTCTGTCATTGCTAGGATCCCCATGGATGAGTAACAAAGGCCTTTCCAGCCATAGTCTTTCCTCCAGTTTGGATGAATAGAAAAAAAGCTGCTCTGGACTCCAAGGAGGGAGGTGATACAATACATATTATCACAGGAGGCACAGACACTGCTACAACTAAGAGGAAGAGATTTTCTAGTTCCTTTTTCTTGAAGAAAGTGTCAGGTGTCCACTACACAGCTTTTTCCCCTATAAGGGTAAGCTTAATGCAAGACAAAGTAAGATGAAAACATCAATTACAGAACATTTAGAGCAGCAGCAACAAACTAGGGCACTTTTCACATTAGCCACAAACAAAAAGGGAAGTGATACAGCTACATTTCAGGGTGGATCAAATTCTTCTCTTACCCATCCTGTATAATTCCCCTTGCTCCTACACATCTTGTGTAGTATGTGTGGAGGAAAAATCAAGCTTTATTTCATAAAATGAAAGCAATCAGGTCTGTCTGGGGAATTCATCTGTCCACCAGTAAAACATTAAATGCCTCTACAAGTGTAAGAACAGGCAACAGAACATAAAAAAAACTCCTAGGCAACTGAAAACAGTCCCTGCAATCACAAGCTCCCACATACTATTTATTTTCAGAAATCCAATCTTCATTAAAAAAACCAAACCAACAACAAAAAAGCCCAAACAAACAAAAAACCCCACCAAACCAAACCAAAACAAAACCCCAAACACAAGAGAGATCAAGAAAATGCTCTTTTAAGATTTTTTTGTATCCAGCAGTCTTACAAGAAGTCAGCTCCAAACCATGGAACTATAATGCTCAGAAAACAAGTTCTACCTTCCAGCATCCTTTTACTCACAGTCAGTTGACATTGAGGACAATGTTATAAACCATTTTGGTTAATATGCAGCATTGTAGAAAAACCATAAAGCAGAAAATGAATGACCAAAAACTGTATAACTTTGCAGTGAGGTTTAACTAGCCATGCTGTCTTCCTTCTCTTCAAGGCACTGCAACTGAAAGAGGAATGAAGCTGTGTGGAAATACAAAATACAAGCCTTTCCCCGCCTCTGTATAGAGAATTCCAGGGTTTGGAGCACTTCAGTAGGATGGAGTATCTCAGCAGGTGCTCCTCGGCAAGATATTTACACATCTGGCACATAGGTTATCTTATGTCCTTAAAAAGTCTAAATACAGACCAGGCAATATACCTACAAGAATTATCTTGCAGAGATTAAGACTGTGCCGTTTAAAATCCTGCTATTATCTCCAGGAGTAGAAGGACTTCATATAACTCCAAATGGAAAAAAGTAAAAGGAAAATGAAGAGAAAAGATTTTTACATTTTCTAGGCTACTCAAAGTCCAAGAAGATCTAAGTGGCATTCAAAATTCATACAACATAAAATATAAATGATGCCATCAATCTGTGTGGGTATTTATATAAATAGGTGGCAGATAAATGATTTCACAAAGAAATGGTAACAGGCAAATTCACATTTAACACAGAATATTTCTTAACCAGTCAGAACCCTGTTTTTTTTTTTTATTTATTTAATGTCTCCCATTAGTTTCCTATCAGAGATGTAAGTCAGTGTCTTCCTTATTCATATACTATTTCCTCCAGGTATGACAGACTAGCCTAAGAATAAAAGTACATATTAAATCCATTAATTCCAATCAGCTCCCATTTAAATCAGCATGAGTCACATACCCATTGATTTGATGTTCCTTAATTGATACTTATAACACTGCTTTATTCTGATTATTCTGTCATATGGGATTACAATGGTGACATGCTTCTAAATGCTGTATAGTGAATTTAAATCTCTATTAGTTTAAATCATTATCCTCCAGCAGACATCTTAACCTATCATAATCTTCGTAATCTGTACACTAGACTGTAACATGCCCCGTGTTTTTGTAATGTATATATAGGCCTGTTACAGTGTCAACTGAACAGCTCCACAGGAGTCGTGAATGACTTTGCTCTAAGAACAGATTTAACCTCATGGCGCCACCAGACACAAAACAAAAACACAAATGAACATGGCCAAAGCCATATTGACCTAGATCAGTCTAAATAAAATAACTAGGTTTTTTAAAAGTTTTTTTTAACTTTTGACACCTTGAAAGTGTGAGTCAAACCCTTGCCTTCTCTCCACTAATACAATCAGCTTCCTCCCTTCCTTACTGCATTACAGACTTTTCCTCTAAAACAGAAAGGAGAAAGAGAAAAGAGAACCAAAGGGAGGAAGAAAATAAAGGAGAGATGATGAAGAAATAATTTGAGTATCAGCAACAATGAAGAACACTGTTCTGCTCCTCTTGGAGCAAGCTCTGCTTTGCTTCCTCTCCTTATCTCCCGCAATTCCTTATTACAGTTTCCACTCCCTGGCAAATGATTGCGTAAGTATCTCTGCTGCTCACACAAACTTCATGCTCTCAGATACCCATCTTCTACAGGAACATGTGAACAACATACCTTGCATCAGTCACATTTACACTTCTACATAACCTTGCACCAAGTGTCATATAGGGAGATAGCAGGTTTTTCTTGGAATAAAAACTGACCATAAGCAAACGATGCTATGTTGTTACCATATTGTTTCCCTTAAGCTTTCCAAACAATTATCTGTTTAGAGGTTAGAAAGTTTTAATATCTTCACTTATCTTCATTAGTTTTTAGTATTTGTATAAAACTTTGTTTACAATCCATATGCCAAAAAACCCTGAACACATTAGAATACCATGACAGTGGCCATATCAAGCATCCAAAATTTAGGCAATGATGGGCTTATGGCTACCTGTGTAATTTTATACACTTCTTCCCTTGTGAACGTGCAGAGCTCACAGTCTTCATTCAGCACTCATTCTCTCACAGACAGCTGATGCCCTAGTGGCAGGCACACTATGCCAACCTGAACAAAGAAGCAACAGTTCTCTTACAGACTTTCCTGTAACCTTCCTCCCTAAGTCACAATTATTTAGCACAGTATCTTCATACCACTGGTATGAAGAGAATACATTCTTACCTCATTTTAGCAGTAACTAAAGCCTAGAAAGATCAGAGTGAGAAGTCTCCGTTCACTTGGCTACAAGCAACTATGATGTGATTTTCTCGAATACTTAGAATTATATAGTATTTCATAGACAAACCAACATTTTAACAACTCACACATGTGCAAGCTTTAGGGAGAATGCAGTTTGCAAACAAGTTTTGGCACTTGTTTTGGGGGAACTGGTACAAAACTCAGAGCCGACAGTTCTGGTCTGACTTCTCTAATCTACTGAAGACTCAGTCCATGGTGGTTTACTCCTCCTGATGTGGCTACTAGATCGCCCTTACTTCCTCTCATTTCCACCTAGTCACAGTTTAAGTATTTTGACAATTAAACCACCTTTTGAACATAAAACCTCAAATAACCCTTGCAATATTTAAACCCAGTATTTCTTATCCTAGCCACAGCAGACCTAGGGGATAGCATATTGATTCCTTTAGGCAACTGCTTTCCCTCTCAAAGAATGGCTAAAAAAAGCATGCATCTGTATGCAAATTCTGAGGAGCTCCATGCCTCTACCAAAAAGCTTACAGAAGTCCAGAATTCACAAAATTTTAAAGCTATTGTTGCAGCCTGTCTTCAGAAAGGTTCACTCATGTCAAAATCAGCATTTCCTACAGTGTTTTCTGCCTGGCAAACTGCTTCCTAACTTGAATTTGTGCAGCTGATTACTTTTAAGCACAGAAGCCAGCATTTGTTGAATTGCACCTTATTTTTCTGCATAGTCTGTGCTATTTGTTAAAGTAATTTTAAATTCTTGTCCTGTCTTCCAAAGTGCTTGGGGGCAGCAGGCTTTGGTATCATTTGCAAATGCAATTCTTTCTATTCATCACTGAACAGTACTGAAAGCACATGTTCTTCCACTGTAAGCAGCTCATGGTCGTCATCCATTCTCTGAGTTTGTAAGAATCTTGTCTTAGACATACCATATGTTCAGAGCATTGCTGCCAATAAAGGAGGATTACAAACACTCTTCCCTTTTGATACTTTTTACTCCTGAATTTCCCTTTGCCCTACTTGTAAAGGAGAGCACATGGATGGAATTATAGCTTCACACAATTTTCTTTTCCTCCTCACACAGGCCAAAACACAGTCGTCACCCTGAACTCATACCTTCTTAAACATTTATGCATTTTAAATATCTGCAGAGAGAACTGACTTCACTGCAATTTAGCCCTTGCCAAAACTGCAACTGTTCTTTGCAGCAATCATTTATGGGATTTATATACAAAGGCACATAAGCCCATAATCCTTTAGATTTTTTTTTTCTGGAGACTATCCCAATTTTACTGTAAAGTAAGATTTCTAATCATTATTGGTAGAAAGCTACGTATATATTAGAATAAAAGGTTTAGTTACTTTTAAGGATGTAGTAGACACAGGAAATTTGGGACTGCTGGTAAGATAATGAGCAGTGTTGTTTCCTATTTAACATCAATTTAGCTGGAAGAGGATTTAGAAGAAAGGGTATATGCCATTAAGGAGTTAAAACTATCCCACATGTACAAGTTGAAGAAGTTAAAATGCCGATTTGAACCAACAAACTTGTGAAAACCCGCCTCAGATACAGGTAAAAACCTGACACTTACATTAAGAAGTGCATGAAAAATAAATTTCACTTGAAAACACATTAGGGCATGGATCAGAATGGGAAGCATTATTTCCATCTTTCTCCCTGACTGAAAGTATTTATGGAATGTGGTCTGACCAGCATGTAACTATACAATGTACAAAAGCACTTAACTCTGTGGTCACTTCAGCTCAAATAAGCTTTGCAACATGCTTTAAAATTCTTCACATCTCAGAGGATTCTGCTGCTTTCTGAAAATGTGCCTAACTTGAACTTCACATGTGGTCCTCATTTAAATGCAAATTAAGCAATTAGCAATTTAAAGTATGCTAACAGTTAATTTGTATTTGAGATACTTGGTCTTGAAATGTGTTAAGGCCTGACCAATAACTCACTTTTTTTCACAGTTCCAAAAATGCATGCTCTATCTTAAATTCACCTGGTAATTGAGTATTTTTATTACCAAATTTACAAATATTTGGCATATTCAAAGCAAATTAATAACATGCCCTCTAGGCACAGGAAAGATAAAACCCAAATTTGCTCTAAATTTAATGAAATATTGTTAAACAGCGATTATCAGTCCTCTGGATGCCAAGAAGTTCATCATCTCTTCTTTGCAGGCTTTTTGCATTGAGGGTATAGGTATAAATATCGTCATGAAATCCCAACTGCAAAGCAGTCAGGTGTTTCAAAACTTTGTGACTCACTTGTGAGTGAGGGTTTCACTCACAATACTGTGGTGAACTAATTGGATATAATTAGTTTTGAATATTTGATTGATTTTATCTGACAAAAACTGTTTGAATGTCAAAGGTCATACCTTCATTCAGATACAACCTTATTTTTAAGATGAAACTTGTATTCAGGTATGGTTCCATGAACCCATAAATAAAGAAAAACATAAATTTAGGAATTTTGATAATTACAGAATATATTCATATAGCAGTAATTATTACAATTTGAGGGACAAGAAATTTCAAAATAATCAAAAATTTATGAAAAACTCCTGTGCATGCCCTCAAACTGGTCCATGACTTACTCTGTCAAGCCCACGTGTCAAAAATATATTGCGTAATGATACATAGCCATATCAAGTTTTCTATAAGCACTTTGTTTAATTAACTGAAAGAACACATTTGTCTTTACTTGCTCTCTGATCTTATAGAGAGATAAAGTGTCATTTCCCTGCAGTCATAATTGAAATCTGTACTATAAGGAGCCCTAAGTTAAACACGTGCTGGAGGGAACAGGTGCAGGCCACATAAGTCATTGGAGGAGATCCTGTCCCAGCATTCTCCAACACATGCTGGACTTCTGTGCTTACGCTGATCTGGTCATGGTCACATGGAAAACCAGCACAATGATGCCTTCGTGTTTGTCTCCAGTCAGAAAACCATTTTAATCAGCCACCAGAAAAGTCTGTGCTAATGGAAACACACGAAAGTGCTCTAGACTTATTTTCTTCATCAGTCTGAATATCTAAACCAGATGACATTCCTGTTTTTCTGGCTCAAACAGATGAAACTAGAAATTCCTTGCTGAGGAAAATTTTTTTTTTGGTTTGATTGATTTGAATGTCATGCTACTGTTTTTCATGCAAAGAGAAAGGTTAAAATAAATAATTTACTGTTCCTTGTTATTTTTTTCTCAACTAAATTTTAGGGGAAATTCTGAGGAAATAAACCAATCAGATCCCAGTTCTCACTGGAATACAAACATAAGCTGCACACTTCTCAGTGAACCACCACTGGCTTTGATTTTCAGTTCTGCATACCAGATAAAGCAGCCTCATGCAGCACTCAAAAGTAGCATGGAAGTACCATGATGCTAACTTTAGCCCTCCTGAGGGATTAATAAGAATGCTTAATGACATTAATCCACATTTAGCCCATTTATGTTTAACGATATGCTTTCCATGCATAAACATACAAATATTAATTTTGGATTGAAGGATAATTGTTCAACATGATAACAATTAAACAGCTGTAACCTGTCTTGTGTTAAGTAATGGAGCTACAGGCAAGCTTCATAAACAGATGGTCTTACCCACCCATGCTTAATGTTAAAGACTTTCAAAAAAGAGGTGTTGACAATTCTGAACAAGAAGGCATAGTTTTAATGCAAATTGGCAAATTCGCAATTTAGATTATGCTAAAACTAATTTAGTCTATAGGAAAAATTAGGCTGCATTGTAAAAGTGAGTTGTTACACAGTGCATCGATATAGCAGGTTCCCCACCAACATAGTTATTTACTAATTTCATTCAGCTAACAGAGTTTAATGGAAAAGCAGCTGGAAAAGTATTCATATTTATGGGCTTCCTATGACAGTTACCTAATATACTCATGGTACATGACAGTTATATCACAAAAAATAAAAGACTTTCTGAAATAATATCTGTTCCAATCTCACAAAACAACTACTCAGACAGGAGAGGGTCACTGAACTCATTGCAAGCCGGGACAGAAAGGAAACAAAAACATACTTTCACAACTCTGCTATGAAAACTTACTTACAGAGTAAATTTTCATCCAGGCTATCACCTGGGCACCAGCTGTGCATCTGCCGTCTTGTATCCCATTGAGATGCAGGTTGAGCTTCAAAAAATAATATATAGATGTTCACCTCAGACCCATGAATGTCACTTCCAGACCAAATAAACAACTGACAGGTGATTTTCCATAGCTCTGCAGTGAACTGTTGTTTTAACCTGTTCTCATGGGGATACAGGAAATCGTAAAACATTACATTAGAACATTTTAACAGTGCCTGTTGTGACAGGACAAGGGGTAATGCTTTTAAAGCAAAAGAGGGTAGGTTCAAACTAGACTTAAGGAAGAAGTTTTATTCAATGGGGTGGTGAAAACACTGGAACAAGATGTCCAGAGAGGGGGTGAATGCCCTAGAAACATTCAAGGCCAGTCTGGATGAGGCTCTCAGCAAATGAGGGTCTGAGCAAATCTAGTTGAAGATGTTGCTGCTTACTGCAGAGGGGGGTTGACCTCTAAAGGTCCCTTCCAATCCAAACTATTCAATGATCCTGTGATTTTATGACTTATTTTTATGATTTTACAGTTCTCCAGAGGCAAGAGATAGTAAGCAACTTGGGTACCTTAAATTGTTTAGCATTTGAAACATACATTGCCTATGTTTAGTTCAAACTTCTAAGATGCTAAACAATAGCACCAATTTTGAGTTTTGCTAATTTCTATTAGATTCATTCATCAAAATACTGAGCATGTACTTATCTGCTGAAGATCTTTCATATTAATTTGTGGAAGTATGCATTCAGAGCAAAGACAGAGACTCACAAGTGTGGCTGACACCAGGTGTAGAATGGAAGCTGTGTTATCCTGTGCCAAAGACCCATAACAGAACAGTGGATATCAGCAATACACATCAGGTTTACTGCATTAGTCAAAGCAACCTAGTCCACCTTACTATACACATTGCTTCAAACAAATAGACCTCCCCTCTCCCTGCTTTATTTAGTTTACTCTGTTCTCTATCACAAATCAAAGCACATAAAATACATATGTATATTATTTCTCCAATCCAGTCTTGTCATCTTCAGCCCTAGGGAAACCCTGATGTTTAACCCAGATAAGCTGCTGTAAAAAATTTTTCTGAACAAAAAAACCCCCAAATCTTTTCAACCACGTACAATTTTTCTTCCCAGCATCCTGGAGTATTGAAATTAAAAAAAAAAAAATAAAAAAACCAATGAAATAGGTATCTGGCAGTCTAAAATAAGTAGAATTTCCTCTGACTAAATTTCATAATAGTATTTTGAGGTATATGTAAAAATCAGCATAACTCAAGAAGCAATCTAGGATTTAAATGATATTAGAGAGAAATACAACTAAGGACTACCTTGCTTTATTAAGGAGACAGATTTGTTTTTTTCCTTTGTTCTATGTTTTAACACATGTCAACTTACAATACAAACAGTGGGCTAACTGAAAATGAGACTGGACAGACAGTTAGCATTTAAGAATACATAAAAATTTTAGCTGAGGTACAAAACATTTTTTTTACCATTTTGAATGGCATTCATGCTTCACAAAAATACCATAAACTCTTTGATCAAATGAGTTATGGATTCAGATGATTCAGGATATATTCCAGTTAGCGCCTCCATGAGTAATGCATAGACATCTGCCCCATTTTGTACATCCAGCCAGAGACCTGGAGGGCTATTCCTTTCCCAAAAAGTGATAAACTGAATTGCCCTTAAGATTTACAGTTTCTTTGGAATATTTCTTTCCCAAAGAAGCTGTTAATTTTGGCTGCTGCACTTCATAGGGCTTCCAGCTAATAGCTGCAACAAAGAAATATATTTGCATTTCTAAAATACTTCACAGTACTGCAGCTAAATGGTTAATGACTTTTAGAAATAAGAAGGGTGCAATTGTTTATTTTTAGACATATAAAGGGAGACTGAGTAGGAGTCTTTCACACACACAAATTATGCAAATATTCAGCTACTAAGTAGAGAGTTGTAAGTAGCATAAAATGCCTGAGTTACAAATGGAGGGTGACAATAAAAAATTAGTTTGCATAGAGAAACATTCTGAAGTCCCTTGTGTTTTGAAATTTATTGCTCACAAAGAGCTACGACCTACTGTAGGGTAGATGAGAGAAAAGTAAATTGACTCTTCATCTACCAAGCAAAGGAGCCAGCAATTCTTCCCCCACTAAGCTGAAATACTGTTGGAAATGAGCAATAAAATGACCTGGCTTCTCTGTAACATGGGGCTCCTCAAGAATACAGCTCTAAAAAAATAAATGTAACAGCAGGCTAAGCCTGCACCTTGTTACTTGCCTTGGAAGCTGTAAGGGCAATCTAAGCAAATCAAAATATCTTTACAGGAGCAGAGACAAAGTAAACACCCATTTAAAGAATAAACAGGTGGGAAGACAGACCTGCCTGCCCAGTGCTGAGGAAAAACTTGTTTGTGCTTGATATGTTGGAAAAATTGTTCAAGAGCAGTTCATCCGTGTATAACTGAAATCCCTGAAATGCTGCCAAGGTCAGTGAGACCAACAGCAGAGTGATCTGCTGAGTAATTGCTCGTTGGCAAGTTAAAGCAGTCAAGGGAAAGGCTTTATCCTACTTCCAAATATTTACTTTCTTTTACTGTTCAGAAAGCAGTTCTCTCCCCACCTCTCTGCTCCCTTTGTCAGCATGTTTTCTGGAAGCTCCTCAAAAATGTTAACCGTAATGATTCTCCCTGTGATTCCGCACCTTGGTTACCTCTCCCTCATATGTTTGAGTAATTTCATTAGTAAATAAAAACCCACAAAATTAACCAACCAATCAACCAAATTTTAAGATCAACTGTGATTGCTGTAAAAAGTAATTTTCAAGTCAATCTTATTACTTTCACACCCGACTCCCTTCTAAAAAAGAAAACCTTGCCTCATCTTCTGGGCACAATGATGTGGGTATTAATTAATACAGCTGTAACAGGCTCTCATTTTCCCTGCCCTCAAAACTCTTACCACTGCTTCTTGCAACCACCGAGTACAGCACCGCCACCTGCCCCTCAGCCAGGGCTGTAAAATACCTGGGAACACAGCTTGGGTTTTGCTATTTTCTAGATACTCATGTCCCAGTTATGGCTTAGCTGTGCTAACACATTCAGAGTTAGAGCCCTTCCAAAACTTCCGTGAAGTTAAAACTCTCCAGCCTCTTTTAAGCTTGTGGCAAAAACAAATCATGCCATATTCACATCCATCAGCTCCACTGCAGTTATACTTACTGTCTTATCCTGTTGCTTCAGCTACATCACCTCTTTTAACCGTCTCTCCTCCATCTACCCAAAAGTAGAACTATGTGGGTTTTTTTACTTATTGGACTTTCTGTTGAGTATTCAGATTATCCATGATTTCCTCATCACTCAGTGTTATGCTTGCCTTTATCTGACCTGTGGCTACCTCCTTTGTTGTCAATTCAATCCACCTCAAAGTGCTTCTCATACTTGGGAGATGTGCCCCATAAATACTTCAGTCACATGGTTACTCCTGTCACAGCCTCTAATGAGCTTCATGCATTGCTCTCCACCCACCAAAGTACAAACTAGTCATCTCTTACATGAAGACCATTGCCAGTTCCTTTGCTTCCTACCTGCTGCCATGCAGAAGTTTTTCACTGTGTGGTTACGCCAAGATAAAAATTGTTTGGATAGGACTCTACTCCACTGTCACAGACCTGCAGCATCTTTCACAAAGGGAAATTAATGTGGAAGGGAATTTCTTAGCACTACAGCTGCACTTTTTCTTAGTTCTCCTATTTACATGCATGATTTCTCATGCTAGCTCACTGTCAAAGCCTGAGTAGTGGAGAAGGATAACCTGCTCTTTATGGGACATATGAACTGCAAATAACTGGGTAAGAAAAACTCCACTGATAACGGTATAGTAACTTCCAAGGGTTTTCAGGCACTAGAACTAACTTGGTTACAGAAACACAGAAGCTGTAATAAGGATGGCTTCTTCTCAATCAGCTGTATTAAACTGCTGTTATGTTATTAACATGTAAGAAATTTGATAGTATTCTAAAACAGAACATTATGCTGACAAGAAGATACTTTTGGGCAGTTAGATCACATTTATTACATAGTGGAAGTGACATTTTTATGTAGGCAAGTCACTTTTTAGTGCTTCTTCTCCTTAACAGGGTAAAAAAGGAAAGAAAAACAATAGGAAGCTTCATTTCCAAAAGACATAAAGCTATCACATAAAAATAGAAAGGCACAAATCAAATAGTATATTTACCGTTCAAAATAAAAGCAACCTCTCCCTCAGTGAAAGGCAGTTAAAGGGAAAAGATTGAAAAGGAAATCCTTCCACCTTTCATGGCAAACTAGGTATGAAGAACTGATGAGCCATTATATAACCATTTCCTCTCTTAAAATACCAAGTCTTTTCCACAGACTGACACATGCAAATATTCCATTTGGAGCAACACTCTTCAAAGTAATACCCTTCTCGTTCAGACGCAGCCAGCGGGGCTGGCTGTTTGCATTTTGCAGCGAGGACAGGGAAAAGCATAGGCAGCCTACCAATGGTGCAGTGCTCTCCGTTCCATCCCTGGCTACATTCACACTTGCCGTCCTTGCAGGTGCCGTGCTCGGTGCAGCGGGGGTGGCAGGCGCGCTGGCTGCAGGCTGCGCCCGTCCAGCCCTCCTCGCAGCGGCACGTGCCGCCCATGCACACGCCGTGCGCGCCGCAGTCCGCCGAGCAGATCTCTGCAGAGACAGGGAGGCAGCAAGCACGGGGCAGAGACAGGGTACGCGTTAATTAGAAGCGCTACGTTTTAATTCAACATGTGAAGAATAAGAAAGGCAAAATCTATGAAAGTTAAATCAAAGGACTTTACTGTGAAAGACATTTTAATGTAAGATTCAACAGAATAGTGAGCACAGAGTTTTATGTCTTTGCTAAAGCCCTTCTAGTTAGCCGGCAGACTTTAAGTGTCCACAGCTCTTTTGCTAGCTTGCAGTAATTTTCAAACATGTTTTTTTGTGTTCACACATGTCCTAAGAGTAACCTTTTGTATCTTAGATTATATGGCACTCAGACCTACCAGAAGTTACGCTATACCCACGGTGATGAAATGTAACATATACCAAGATCATGGGCTGGTGTGAGTGAAAATCTAATGTGATGAAGTTCAAATTAGCAAGGTTTCCCCTCCATACTCTTCTCCCTGCTTTCTTTCATAGTTAAAATGTGCCATTTCTGACACATCTTTCATTATAAAGAATCAGCCTTAGTGAGACAAATTAGCACTATGCTGACACACTGACACATCTGTAAAGTATAAAAGATCATTTACTCTTTTACTTCCAGTAAATTTGTATCATGACAGCTATGAACAGTCTGGTTTCAATAATACTTTGTTAAAAAAATAAATCAACATACAGCAATTTAACTTGTCATTTACATATAGTAACAGGATCTTGTATCTGATAGAATAATTGAAAATTATGTTAACAGCCAAAGGTAGTCAGAGGCCAAACAACGCATACTAAGTGTCAGCTAATACAAAATGATAATTTACACTGTCAGAGTTTGCATTTACAGTTTTGGTTCATTTAGTCAGACTCCAGCAAACTTTACTTCTGCTAAGCAGAAAACAGAAAAACAGAGACACAATACAGCCTGAGGGACTTATTTAGTTCCTTGGCATACAGCTGGCTGTAGCCATGTATGGTTCATAGAAATGCTATAGTTAGTTTTTTTTTCTTGTAAAAGACAGCAAGTAGTTCAGTAATAAAAGAGCAAAATTATTTTTAACAGCAAAAGAAACTTGCATTCAGTGCAAGAAAGGTTTCCAGTTTCCTGACCAACAGTGTTTTTCTTCCCTGCTGTCTCAAAATGTTGTGGAACATTAAACACAGTATCAAGGAGCTGTGACATTTCCCGCAAGAAACAGCCCAAAACCTTTATGGAGAAAGACAGCTGTAATTTCCCCCTCCCTTCCCCCCCACCAACCATATAGCATTTTATAACTACTTTGAATTAAATTTTTGATTAAAAGATGCAAGAAGGTTTGATTAACTTCAGAGTCACAAAACGTCACTGCAGCTCCGAGAAAGAAAGGTTTATTTCTCTTCAATCTAATCAATTTTTCATTAGGGTGAGGGTGTTTATCAGCTTTTAGCACACTAGCTTTGAGCAAGGTGCGTCAATCTTTGTAATGAATTTATTAATTAGAGTTAATTTAATTGAAGTGGAATTGAAGGGCTAATTAACGGACAAACTGCTGATGAAGATAGAGGAAAGCTCTGCTGATTTCAAACCTATAAAACCCTCTGATGGAAATAACTCATTCTTTTCTTCATCTAGCAGCTTAACAACATGTTTATGGGTAAGATTTACTTTTTTAGTGTATTCCTCTGAAGGTCATTTTGCACAGCTTCAGCAAATAATCTGCGCATGTTTTTACAAAGCTCTTTTGTGAGTCTGACACACTTGAGATACTTGAGATCAGAAACATTTTATGTTATTTTAATGACAAATCATTCCATAAAACATCAGTAAAAGATGGAGCATAACTGGTCATCAAAAGAAGCGTAGAGGACAATGTGTCAGTAAATAGGGGATCCATGTTTTGCCTGAGAACTAGACAGGGTCTAAAACAAATAGCCATTTTTAGTGCTAGAAATGGTCAGAAAAGGATTTTTTTCTTCTAAACAAATTTCACAGAAGACAACATTTTCTTCTTTGTCACTTTTTCTTGCATGTTTGGAACTCTATCACTCTCATATGCATAAACCATTATGAAGTATCACAGATCCTGGTCAGGAAGTACATTTGTTTTAAAAAGATGGTTTCTCATGAAAAAGTTATATTTATTCATAAGCTGGCATAAACCCAGCTAGCCCATGTGTTCAGTTTTCATTAACAAAACATCTGAGTTCTTAGATGAACTGGTTTAGACAAATACATGTCTCACAGTTAGACATGATTTCTTTTTTGATATGTGGCTACCAAACAAGATTCTAAAAACTCGTATTTATCAAAAAGCTGCTGTCATACTTTATAAATATTTAGATTCTATTCTCTGTGCTAGTACCTCTAGTTTTCTCCTTTTGTTTCTAAGCTCAGACTATGGCTTTAATAAGTTCAGTTCCATATTTCAAGAAATTCCTCTGCTTCTTCATTCCTACGAACTCCTTCCATCCTGGCAGCCTCCACCCTGCCTCAAAAGCTGTTTAAGACTCATTCTTGCATTCCCTTTGCCTTCAAACTTTAATGCTATCTGTTTTTCAGGAAAATTACCTCCGATTAGCCGAAGAGATTCTTAAAATGTGAATGTCTCTGGTTTCACTAGTGTAGTTTTAAGTTTCTAAATAGATATATTCGGAAATATCCACATATCATGCAAAGAACATTCTGAACTTGCTTGTGAAATACCTGAAGTTACTGGATGAAGGCAGCTAAAAGATACAAACAAATACATTGATTTTCAAATCCTTCAAACTCATAAATTATTTTGAACCTTTGAATCAATTTACAGTTCATGTTGAAGTCAACTCAAAGAGATCAATCAGCTCAGCAGGTCAGGTCCTAACACAATAATGTCATTAAAATGCTGCTATTCAAGACATCAACATTTTATAAAATGCCAGTGCTTTTAACTCTTACCATTGGAGCAATCTGGACCTGTCCAGTTGGGGTCGCAGGTGCAGCTACCACTCTCTTGAAGGTAGGTGCCATGCCCAGAGCACTGGTCAGTGCACATTGTCTTCAGGATTTCACAGTTGCTGCCACCCCAGCCTGGGTTGCAGTGGCACTCGCCATGGATGCACACACCATGGCTGGAGCAGGCTGGGTCCAAGCAATCCGCTGCAGGGAGATGAGAAAGATTGGCTTAAACCTGTTAATGCTAACGACAGTAATCAACCCACAGGTGCTAATGGCACTTTTGGGCTTAATTCACATTTCAAGACCTTATGAAATAGGCAGCATTGCACTCATCTTGAAACTAAACATTAGCAGGCTGAAGCTGAGACGTTGACCTTTCTTTCACTGCAATGAATGAGGAAGACAGAGTGGACTAAGATCTCTTTGTACCAGCCTCCCTTCTCTAGGTACAAGACAAATCACTCTTTGTCGTCACTTCCTGCATAGCTGCAATTTTCCTTGCAAGAACATCTCCCTTTCACATCACTTTTTGAGCCACTGAAATTTGTGCCTGCACGTAACTGACATGAAGACAATTACAGGTTGTAATGGAGTCAATGGAGAATCTTTCAAGGTTCGCTCATTTTTCTGAATTACAGCAGGATTGGCTTTGGGTCTTGGGCAACTGATTTGACTCTGCCTAATCATATTGTAACAAGTGTTGGGTTCTCTACAGCACTATTCCTTGCTATAACTGACCCAATCCACTGCTATGTAGTTTTGACAGCTATATAGGACCCCGAAATTGTTTCAGAAATGAATGAGCTGCATACTGTCTATCTGTCTTAATTCACTTGTGCTTTAGATGATGAGATTTAATTTAGCAATTTGACTCAATAAAATGTTACACTTGTAGGGTCAATGGTTTGAAAATTTAATTCCAGAGACTTAATTGCATTACTTTGTATGTGGAGATCAATAAAATCAATTAGATTGAGGAAGAAAACAGCAGTTTTTACTCCCTAAAAAAATAGAATGGAAAATGAACTGCATTTTGCAGCACAACAGAATGAATATTATTATGCACATCTCCAGAATACAAGAATGATGCATCATTTTTCCCTCTGATGCATTCAAATCAGCACTTTCCACAATCTGGTCAGTGGAAAAGACTACTAACAAATGCAATAAATTAATGATCACTCTATACTAGGAAAATTCAGTAAGAATTCCTACATATGTTTTATGTGCTTTGTTCTTAGATGACTTCAGCCAGACAAACCCCAAATATACTGCAAGCAAAAACATTACATGTACATTACTTTGAATTTTCCCACTGCTTACTTGAGAATAAATAGAGTACAATAATTCTGTAGAATTCAGTGATACTAGTGATTCCAAAACTTGATTTGTAGTATTGCAAAACAATTTGTGAAGAAAGAGGGTTAGAGCATAAGATCTAAATGTAGGAAAATTTATAGAGCTGGATGTGCCAGCTGTAAACCTGACCAACAACAGCTGATGCTGGCATAAACATTTATTCATTTACCTTCTTCGCAGTTTTCTCCTTTGTACCCAGAGTTGCAGGCACAAGAGCCCATGATGCAAATGCCCCGTCCCCCACACTGGGGATCGATGCACTGACTCATAGGCACGTCGCACTCGGTGCCCTTCCAGCCACTGTAACACAGGCAGCGTCCTTTGGAGTACTGCCCATTGCCACTGCACAGCACCGGGCAGGCTGCTGTGAAACAGAACACAGCACAACAATCAGAATAAAGATCATCACCAAAGCTTTATAAAGAAGAACATCTGAGATGTTACTTTTCTGATGTATTTGTCTTCATGCTTGCTTACACTGACTTGAGAAAAGCATTGGGTTGATTTACCTCTTGAACAATCGGGGCCCAGAAACCCAGGAAAACAATGGCAAGATCCAGAAACACATTCACCGTTACCATGGCAATTTCGGGGGCATTCCACCACAGACTCTAAAAGGAAGAAGAGAAGGATAATTCACAGGTGCCCACTGCATGAAGTACCTATCATTTGAACCACTACTAACTGACAGCTTGTTCTCGCTCCGAGAAGTGTTTACATTTGTTTTGTTTGAAGAGCATGAATAGCTGTGATTTTCTACTGCTGATGCCCCCAGTATCTTAGGACATTATATTCCAATAAAAAGGCTAAAATTATAAGGCTAAAACTATATGAGCTCCATACTTAAAATCTAGCCCTGTGTCATTTAATAAATACTTCAAACCAGTGTCCTCCTTTCAAGCACTGTTTCACTAGAAGGTACACCTATTATGTCTTAGACTAAGAAATTAAAACCTTTATGCCTTAGATCATGAAATGAAAAGATATACTTTGTGTTTTATTCTGAGTAGCAAAAGAAACAGATAAATGGAAAACCTGCAAAAAAACCAGTCTGATCATTTAACTATGAAAACCTATCTATGTATTCCTAAAAAACCTGACCCGAAGCTAGTGTTTGGTAAGAGCTTTAAAGATTATGCTTACCTATAATTATGGTATTAAAAGACACCTGCTCTGCATTTTTCCCATCATTATAAAAGGCCAGGTGCCAGATGCCGGAATCCAAATACTGGATAAAACCTGCCTCGTGGAGACTGACAGACCTCGCCTGCCGTCCTGCTCGCTCCGACTCCAGCAGGTTGCGTTGCTCCCTTGCAATCAGCCGGCTGCCATCCAGGAGCTCCACAAAGTCATACTGCAATGAAGCACAGGTGAGAGTTTGACAAGTCAGGGGATGACCATGGCATCACCCTGACAATATGCTTATATTCAGACCAAGAGTTTCCTTTTGGAGCAGGGAAGCAGGAGCTGAAAGCAGCCCTTGCTTGTTTCTTTGCTCCTTGCTAAGCATTCAAACAAAACTACCAACTAGCTCCCATGCTTATTAGAATGACTTTTTCAGTGGAAGGCGGCCAATGAACTCATTACATACTCTGAGGGAAGAAAACAGCAGGTTGAAATGAGTCTGCAGTCATGACTGGCACCTCAATTACAGGTGAGAGCTAATTTTCAAACTGTGTTATATACCTATGGCCTAATAATTATATCCAATACCAATAATCTACTTTTCTTCATTTAGTTTCAGATGAAGGATTAACTGCTCAATGCCCCTTTTGTACAGTCTGGAATTCTGGAGGAAGAAGAGGAAGAGCTTTACTTCCCATGACGGAAGCTCAAAACAGGAGATGGAAAGTAGAAAACATTTCAACTACCAAAAATGAAAAACTGACCAAGCCCCATGGGTACTTCAGGTCAATGGACAGCACATACTGTATTTTAGCAACTATCACAGGGCTAGGAAAAATGTAGCAGCATCCCAGCTGATAGAACAAGCAAACTCACAACACAACTAGGGCTAATGGCACCTGGAGGGCTAAAACTGCTCCAGGCCTTACACTGATTTTACGCTATCTGAAGTCTGCTCTCATGGCTTGAAAGTTGTCTTCTGCATATTGAAGATCAATACGTATAGAGCAAAATTAAACAGGTGGGAAAACTGAAGAGCATTCTTGCTTGTGGTAGAGGGTTTCTGCTTTTCCTGCTAAGACTGTTCTGAGTTTCATTTTTACTGTGACATATGTTTATCATATGAAGTGAACTCTAGCACATAAACCTTCAATCTTCCCACACCTTGAAGATCTCTCAAATGAAATTACATCCAGGGCCTATTAAAGTAAAGGCCAACATGTGGAACCACTGATTCACCTGAGCTGGGATAAGATCAGTTCCCAGGACCAGAGAATCAGTGGTTTTACACCCTGACTTGTGACCTTCAGAAACTGCTACTGAGACAAAAGAAAATATGACAGCCTTTGTGCTGGAACAAGAGTTTAAGTACTTATGTTCTCGAACTTGCAGGCCAAAACTCACTGGTATTGTAAGATTGCTCCTCCCCAGTTATGAGAATCATCTTCCTACCAGCCAGGATGTTATGGAAATGCATAGTTAATACAACTCTATCAACACCCGAGACACTTTTCCAGCTATGTCTGAACGAGCAGGACAGAACATAATGTGATTAGGATGCGCAGAAGCCGGTGCCTCGGCAGCACCACATAGAAACAAATGTGATCATTTTGGGAGAGAAATTATTCAAAACCATTCAACACTTTCATTTGTCAGAGAATTAAATATTTATCTTATTTTGTGAGAGAGAGAAAAACAATTTTAGCTTCTTTTCACTCCTGCCTCTCTGGTGGTTTTCACGAATACTTTTAAAAAGGGAAGGCTCAGGGAGCTCTGAGTTTTAACAGGTCATTTATAGACATCAGTAGTGACTTTGTAATTTGTATATGGCAGGAGACCACTTTTGTAGAAGGACAATTTCAGACTAAAACTGTATTTTTGATACAGGAACAAGTGGTTACACCACTTGATTGGCCACTATTGGCTGACAAGCAGGGTACAATTCACAATTTTGTATTCGTAATGTAATAAGGAGATATGCTGTTATCAGAACACCATTTTAGACTACAGTTAAAAAACCATACAGAAGGGAATTAACTGTTCATTCTGTCCCCCAGCAAAAAACAATAATTGATCTTACCCCTTTTAAAGGCTGCTTTTTCCTATTTAGGACATGGCAAGAAAAACAGACTGGAAAAACAATAACCTTCATAAGCAAAACCATACCAATTTTATTTTCCTCCTATGAGGATAAATTTATTTCCTTTACATTGAGTCTAAATGTGATGATTTGCCTGACCATTCCATACAGTTTGCTTTAAACTGAAGTATCTTAAAATGCTTAAAAGTCTCTTTAAATAAACATATTGATTCTCTGGCTGCAATGGACCTGACATTTTTAGAAAGTGTCACAAAGACTTTCAGGCTTGCATTGATTGGGTTTTGAATGGACAGCCACCGTCAATTATTTCTGGTTGATTTATTTATGATTCCCCAGAAAGAGAACTATGCATCTCAGATCAGTCTGTGACACAAATAGTAGCTGTGCTAGAGACTAATTTTGGCACCTAAAGAGAATACAGCAAAGCAACCAAAAATTCTGTGCTGAATACGATACATCAAACCATTTCCTACATGCTATATCCCTATTATTTTGGAATATGGGACAAGACAAAATTTTCTGCATTCTGTTGTTTGATAATAGAATTCTAAGCAATTGATAGGAATAGTTTATATATACAGTTCATCCTGTTAAAAGATACAGGTGTTAGCTAAGACTTCTTGAGATCTCTCCCAAGCTTATTTCTATCATACTTTTATTATGTCCCTTACAATGGTAGGATAATTGGCACCACTGTACACAGTTAAGGACAGATATTGACTTCAGTGTCCTCTTACTCCCTGTCAGGTTTTAACTGGATACAAAAAAGAGGTGGAAAAACAGGCAAAGGGTACAGGAGAGAAGTGGAGAACAAGGTGGAAAACGTAAAAGGCAAATTTTGCATTACAGTCAAAGGTGACAGCGGAGAGAAGGCAGACTGGTAATACCGAAGCTGTAAGGCAGGAGCCAAAGAGAATTATGGTGTGTGTTACACATGTAGGGTATCACAGGCATATGAGCAAAGATATTGGAGGACAGGTGACAAGGCAACTTTACAAATGCTGGCAGAGCGCAGGAAGTAATGAGTTCTCTACTATTTAACTTTAAATCTGAAAATTCAAATACTGACGTTTGAGAAACAAGCAGCAGTTGCTCATTTGCATAAATTTTGTTATTAGTACTTGTCATTCTGGGATTAGAAGACAAGGGCAGATAGCATTCAAGAGATGCAGACATGAAGTGATATGTATGAGTGAGATCCTACTATTCAAAGTCCTCCTGAACCAACCCTAACTTTACACATCCAGAGATGGGCTCTGAGCCAACTTTTGTCATTACGGGATGAGATCTTTGAGCTATGGTACACAAATTACGGAAATATGAGCTCAATAATTAAAAAAAAAAAAAAAAGCAGACACCATTAAGGCTTTGAATGCAACCATTATAGTTAAACACCTCTTATGTTCTGTGCTGTTCTGGTCTCCACACCTTAAAAAGGCTGCATTAAAACTGGAGAACGTTCAGAAAAGGACAGCAAGGGACTGAAAAAGCTTTCATAAAAAGAAGGACAAAACAGATTGGAAAAATTACAACTCACTGATAACACTACAGATCCATAAACCAAAGGGGGCATGGAGAAGAGATTAATGAGAAATTCTGCCCCGCCTCTTTCAAAACACTACCAACAGTGTGTCAAACAAAAGCTACCAGGAAGCTGTCTCAAAACACACTGAGGAGGACAGTGTGAGATGTGTAGTTAAGCCCTGCTGCAAATGTCACAGTTGCTAAAAGCTTCCACAGATTCCAAGGTGACTATGCAAATTCACAGGAAAGAAAAAATCTATCAAAGATTCGTAAAATACAAAGACAGCACCTTTGACTCAGCCAAGTCCTTCAGCCTTAAACTCTGGAAGCCAAAAGCATATTGTGGGAAGAATAACTACAGTAGTATCATGCTGCTTTATTAATCTGTCCATATCTGCTCATGGCCCCCATCACAGACAGAATGCTTCATGGGCCTTTGACCAAACTCAGCACCGATATTCATGTGTTTGTCTGCTATGTTCCTGAGACACGTGGAGCCACAGCAGTGAGCTGCCTTGTCTAATGGAGGATGCAGTGATGCCAACATCAGCTGTTAGTCTGTCTCTGTTACCTATGCTCAGTTTGCAGTTAGGAACTTTTGTCAGTACAAGCCATAAAGAGTTAGCGGAAATAAGAAAACAATAAATGGACTTATGCTTTTAATCCCCTCAGTGTTCTATTTCATTCGATGATATTTTGCCAAAGTACCTTATTTTGTTTACATAAGCTACTTCAGTAAAATTTGTATTTTACCAAGACAAGTTGTGTCTTCATTGAAGTCCTGTGTTAGGACTTTTTTGGAGAAAGGCCTAAACTGTTGAGATGTATTTTAATCAATTTTTTTTCTCCACATGAAGAAGTACGTACACAAATAAAACCCCAACTGCTTACTGAAACTGCATTTTTAGGAGATTACATATATGCTTTATCTCAGGCACTTAAACTGGACATCATTGGGTTCAAGGCCATGTAAACACTCTGATAAACCTGTACCCTTGGGAAGCTTTAGCAGCCTTGTAAGTTCACTAGGGCACTGATAAGTAAGCATGCCTAATTTTTCAATGTATCAAGTGTCAGTCAATGGTTTGTAAAAAATACTGTAATTATGTACCAAGCAAAAATAGGACAAGAGAGCCTGACCTATATCCTGGGAACAGTATATCCAAAATGTCACAGAAACTACAGAAAATACAGTAGCAGGACTCACATATGATTCTTTCTGTTGCATCATACTTAAACATTAGTAAGAACTTGGAGTCTGTGTAACACAAGCTGATGGGAAACAGAATTCACAGTCTCTGTGTTTTTGGATAAAGAGCACTCCTATTTCAAACTTTTGACAGGATAAGGAATCAAGTAAAGATAATTTTTTTAATAGATGTACTTACTTGCATAACTTCTCGTATAAACGCACAGTCCAGAACAGCTTCTTCAGTTTTATTCATTCTAGCCACACATGCATTCCCCTAACTCCTGTTATTATTGTTATCATTGAGATAGCATTTGTATTCCAAACCCCTATTTCAAATGGCTGATAACTTTCTGAATCAATTTTTTTTATGCTAGAATTTTGAGTGGTTGTTGTCAGCCTGAGGGTGGGTGTTCATATGTGAAGGTCTGAAGAAAATCCATTTAATCATTATTATGAAGATCAAATTTTTAAGTAAACATGAGTGCACTTTCTGCATTCAGTAAAGTGTTTGTACTTTAATGGAAACTAAACTACAAAAGAAAGTTAATGTAACATTCTATGACTTTAGTTGCTTTGCTTTCCTCTGTGACTGTTATGGAGGTGTGATAATTATTAAAATATTAGTAATATACTTCTATACGTTATGCCTGAATAAAAAAAACAAAACCAAAAATATTTAAATAGTGCAATAGCATGAAAATCAAAATTTTAAAAAATGGGACTGAATTAAAATATATGAATTTTGCAGCTATGGATTTGCTGTTACAACTGTGTATCAGATGTAATCAGTCAAGCTTTGATACAGTTATACCATTAGGTAGCCATACTTAGATTTGTGTCCATGGCAAGTCCATACACTCAAAATAAAAACCACTAAGATATTTCTCCAAATGGGGTAGAAGAAAATGAGCTAAAATACCTATTCAGGTGAAAACATGGATCTGAGCCAGCGCTTGGACAAATATTGTGCTGAAAGAAATCTAATCTTGGAGGGTCTTAAATATTTAAAATAATATGAATACAATTGACACTAATTGAGGCACTGATTCTCCATTTCTCTTGCCAATCCAGAAGACTGTTCTTTCATTCTTTTGTACTTTACCTGTCCTCTAACTATGGATAAAATCTGTGACATTTTGGATATACGGTTCCCAGGATATAGGTCAAGCTGTCTTGTGACCACATGCAATAAAAGGTATCATTAGAAATCTTCTGAGGGGCGGAGCAGAATAAGTCCTCTGGGACACTTAACAACAAAGTTACAAGAGAGCCCAAGTGAAGACTGTCACTTTTACAACCCCAGGTCACTGTATTTTTGTAGACAACTATCTTTTTTTCTTTTATGTTTTTATTTAGTGAGACACCAAGCTGTAAATACTGTAGTATTTGCTTGTCTTCTTGTTTGGAAATTTGGTTAACGTGCTGTTTGCAGGAATTCTCAACCACACCTTATGTGTGGCCATAAGTTTCTGTATTAGTTTGCTTAGGTTTTTAAAGATAGGTTCATATACCACAGAAGAAAAAAAGTACCTATAAATTCTGCATGAAATAACTCTATATCTGAAGCATCATTGATTAGGCAATAGAACATCTCATAAATAAGAAAACCCTGTATACCCCCATTCTAGATCCCAACACAGAGTATTACAAATTTTCTGGTCATCACACGAGATCAATAAAGTATAAATAGTAAAAACAAAAATCAGAAAAATGGAAAAGAATGTAATCCCAAGAGAGAAAAAAATACAAAAGATTCAAGATCATGGTTTTCAATAATGTGTCCTACTTTTAATGCAAACTGTTCTCACCTGAGTGTGTGAAGGTGGTAAGCCTTTTCGACCATATACTCCAATCAATGCATCTTTCTGAAGGGATATATTGAATTTTAGAAATTGTGGCTGATCAATGAAGAGTTGTGATCTCCAAAAGATCCCAGGGGGCACTTCTTGTATTGCTCTTCGGCCTATATCAAGTTCTCCAGAATCTATAGTGTTGTTTTCTTGTGCAAATCCTCCTAATTTTCCTGATGGGTTAGAATAATAAGGAGATATCAGTGCTCCTTTCTGGCTTTCAATCATTCTTCATATATATCTTCAAATATTTAGAATCACCTCAGAAAAATGCTACCTAGCAATTTCTTTAAATAGAAGATCCCAGGAATTCAATGATTTGGAAATAAAAACACAAAGACACCACAAATACCTACTAACTAAAAATGCTGTAGCATCCCTAAGGAGGAGCATTATGGAAACAGTTTAGAATCTACACTAAACTGTTCTTTTTTTTCACTAGCATTTTAACAGGGGTTTCTCAGAATAAAGTCTCATATTGTAAAAAAGAAAAAAGGGAAATGCAGCATACGGATTTTAAGAATAATAGATACATAAACACAAGTAGTCAAGAGAATATAATCTTTTCTACATTAAATATCAGAGCATTTATTCAATACTAACAAAAGTTACAGCTTTGGTTACCTATTTTTGGTTCTGTGTAAGCGAGCAATGCCATATTTAAGCAGCTGGCACATGAAGGTGAGGCTTCAGTGAAGCAATATAAAGAAAAATGGAAAAACAGTCTTGGAGTTTGCTGTGTTTTTACCAATTTATATTTTTTTTCATCATCTAGTCTATTATAAAGATTGAATTAAATCCATCTCAATGTGATAAGCATGTTCATGTGATGCTCACTTGATTGCATACAAGTGTTCTGAAGAACTGAGAATTCTGCCTTGTCTTTTATGTTCAAATTCTACATTATTCATCATTTGATGGAACAAACTGACACAACCTTTTTGCAAACATTTAGACTGTAAAAAAAAACAGATTAAAATCTGAAATGCCAGGTGAGGTCACAGATTGATCCTCGCCACTTTTTGTGCATCCAAGATGAACCGAGACTGCTGTTGAATTAAACAGGTACAGAAGCACTGCTGAGAGGCCTTGAGTGGGAACTTGTATCATCATCAGAGCTGTGTCACAACGGCATTGCAGTCACTGAAAATGTCTCACAGGATTATCACATTGATCAGAGTGCTGTTGAGAAGAGACAGTGAAATATCTGATCTTGAAGAAATCAGTTTTTAAACACTTTTCAGGATGAGCCTAATGCTTTTCTAAATTTGGACTTAATCTTTCATAATATTCATGTGTTATTCTAGAAGATGGATCTGTATTCACTATTTCAGTTTATTTAAGCATTTGTTTTTTACCTCTTTCTTCAAATTTAAGCATATTGTGTTGAATAAATTCACACACTGATGACTGGTAATCACTAAACAATAAACACTTCTTTGCTGTATTGATCTGCAGCTTCCCCTATTTCTACATTTCAAATGAAAAATAACTGCCTTGTACCACTGAAAAGATGAGCTAGACAGCTTGAGTAAGTGCCGTTTATCAAATACATTAACCAGCTTGCCAGGAATGTCTGTTTCTGGAGTTCAACATTTAGATAATACTCTTATGGACTCCTATGTTCTTCACAAAAAAAAAGATGGTTTTACTTTGCAGTCATGTGCCCCTTCAGCATCCCAACACTCAAAACTGTCAGTACCTGTTTGCCTCTGTAATGTTAAGGTGTTGATTACTCAATGAGCATGAGAAAGATCTCCATAGAATCATCATTTCCTTTCCACTTTCTAAACAGTAACAGTTCTTACACACAGATTTAAATCAAAATATGAAATGTCATGTTCATTCACATTTACTGTGAGGGTGGTTGAAATTTCTCAAATCCAAATCAGAGGATCAGAACATTACCAGGGGACTAGAGAAGGGTGGTAATGGAAGTTGTTCAGCTGCCAAAGTATCCAAATCAAGGTTTCACTGATTCTTCCTTACAGTTTTCAGTAACTACTGTGATAGCACAGGGCCCCCGCTGCTCACATTTCACATCCAGTCATCACACTTTCCCTTCTGCGTAACTGGTCCCTCTTTTGTGGTTTAAAATGTGTACTCTCTGGTCTGTCTGTTGTTTAGTATTGATGCATGCTGATAAATGACCACTTACCATATTCTGCAGAGGACAGCATTTTAACTGGGTAGGATTAACCTTGTTCTCTTGAACAGGATTTAGGGACATAAGGAAGGAAAAATGTATTTGATATCCTTTTTATTTTTGAGGCAGCGTATTACAGGTTTTAGTGTGTTAAAAAAATTTTAAAAATTATCAAGGGAAAAACCCCAGTATTTGTAAAATATTTACAAAAACATCAATATATTTTGTAAAAGAAAGTATATTGGCTATTGAATGCAGAAGACAATGGGATGATGAGCTGTCACTGCAGCATCAATATTCATTAACCATAGAGTAGCTTTTTGGTCTTCATTGAAAACAAGTAAGAAGTACACAGGAAGTCATAATGACTATCTAAGTAAAAGAAAAAGGCAGTAAAGGAAATGAAACAAGAAAATGTCCTACTGGAGAAGTTTCATATGCTTACAGAGATGACAAAAGGAGTGAACTGAGCTGTAACTTTTCTATGACTTGGAGCTGTGATAACTTGAAAAATTTTCAAGATGCCAGTTGCTGTTCCTCCTTCTCAGTGGTAAGGAGGTCAGATGTACCTTGTGAATGGGAAAATGGATTTTTGTGTAATGAAGCAAACACTGAATTCATCAACCATTTAAATCAAGTTTTCCATTCAAAACCTATTGATTTTGAAGCCTCTGTTAGCCAAAAGTGCACAAGCTCTTAAATGTTTTGAGAATCTTAAAGGGCAACATGGAAAAAGGTCGATAAAAAATAATCCCTTTATGTGGTTTGTAGTTTAAAAACTCTTACAACAAAATTAAGGAAGATTTTTTTTTCTTGCTTTTTATATTGGTTGGATGATTCAGACTCAACATTATGTGCTAGAGACTTTGAGAAAATAAATGTATGTGTTATACCTGACCTATTAAATTTCAGAGAGAAATTAAAAAAAAAAAAAAAGAAAACATCAACTTCTGTAGAGAAAAACTCAAGATATTCTATAGTGAGGCCATCATGCCACATGAAGCTCCTTGATCATGAGCTGCCTTTTAAGCATAGCAAAAAGAGAAGCTTCAAAAATATGCAAAATATTCCTGAAGTTCCTCTACTGGAGCAAAAACTTCAGAAAAAGCGATTTTGATGGGACACACACCAGTAATCTTTTGTCCAAAAACTATTGAGAGCTTGCTGAAAGTCCCAGAGATTGAATCTTGGTATCAGGTCCCCCTTGTGAACCAGTATGTCAAAACCCCCTGGCTTTGTTGTGGCCATTTCTTCAAGACGAGGCCCCTAAGGCAAGGCACTCCGAGCCAGCCTCAGCATCATTCTGCTATCTCTGGGGACCCCACAATAACAATACAAAGTATTATCACATATTTTAGAGTAAAAAGAGGTTCTGCTTCTCTGGATATGGTGAGAGCTTTCCTGTCCTCATCTAATACTACATGTAAATGCCTGTGAGGAATTTTGGTTGACAGGTAGCTTTCCTAGTAAGATCAGCATTATTGCTCAAGATCCACAGGCCCCTTCATATGCTAGGTAGGATAAACTGTGTGTTCCTGTTTGTCTGTTTAAAATTACTATTATTTACAAATGGTCTGCACTTGCATTAAATATAGAGATTTGGAGGAAAACTGTTAAAGTTTAATGATGTAAGTAAGGAAAGGAAATGTTCCAAAAGAAGACAAAAAAAAAATAGTGCCCATTTCACTTACCACTGTCTCCAGCAGGAACTGTTACAGGATGTGTTGGCACAGTATCAGAATTCACTTTTCCATTCTCAAATGTATCATTTTCAGTTTGCTGCAACTGCCAGTTGAGGCCAAACAGATGCATTGCTGGTGGTAGAGGATATAGGTTATTTGATGCTTTTAACCACAATGACAAATTGCACAAGTAACAACTTTCCATGCTTCGCAGTGGAATAGCAACTCGTACATTAAAAAAATTAAATTACATGAACAAGCATTTGCAGACTAATATCTCAGCAATGGCACTAAGCAATTACTACCACTATCCTTCAGTGGTACAGTGCTTTCAGTGAACGCAGTTGACAGAAAGCTCACCAGTCTCATTTTGAGTCTTTTACCAGTCCCAAATCAATGTTCAAAAGGATAGGCAGGAATTATGTTATTTTCTCTTTTTTTCATTTTTGATCCTTCTGAAGAGACAAATCATTTAAGTGAACTTTTAAATGACCTACTAAAATAAATGATTTTCCCAGCAGGTGGATCCATCCTGGTTAGCCAGAAAGGGAAAAGAAAAAACACAGGAGAGGAAGGTGGGTGCTGTGGATGTTCCAGGGCTAACCTAAGACATGAGCACTTCATGCTGTCAACAACACCCTGCACAGCCTCCCGTTACATGACCATTCCCCATGCTATCTACAAAATGAGGCTAAGGCCATGAGCAGAGCCAGAGACACTGGGGCACTTTGCTCTGATAATGGTAATGGACAAGCTAGGTTTCTGAATTATTTAATTCCCCACAACCACATTCATTTGAAAGGTGATACCATGTTAAAGAGTTTAGCTAAGTTAATTATGAGACAGAGTCAACCTTCCATGGTGTTAGGGGGAACTTAAGGAACCTTGATCACCAGGGATTAAGGAATGAACCCTGCATCTAAAGTTTTAGAGAAAAAACATGGAAAAAAATCCCCACATCAGTGCTATACTGTGATACTCATAACATATGCAATTTCATGCTGTCTGTGGATTATTTTCTTTTCTTCCAATGTCTCTACAATGCCACCAAAATTCATTTTATTGTAATTACTCTACTTTGTGTTTGGTCTAACATGGGTTTGCTCATTCCATGACAACAGTTATCTGCAAAGCAGCTAAAATAGCCCTTCAGTGCTACTGGGAAATAAAAATACACTGGGAAAAAATATCTGTAATCTGTATTTTAACTATTAGTGCAAGATATAAGAAAGATAATTCACTGTACTTTGTTGCTTTTGTTCCTTCTCTCTCTCTGAAGCGAGATTACTGCTATTGTCAATGTTACTAATTTATTCATTCCCTCTTTGCAAATGACAAAAAATTCCTCATCCCATTTGGTTTCAACTCTGATCTTTAAATCTCTCTATATTGACCATGGCAACCCTTACTTCAGATGAACAGGCATCAATGAAAGTTTAGTTAGCCAGGCAACAAAAACTGCCGAATTAAGAGGTTGTCTGCCAGGTCTTTGTCTTAAAGCCTCCCCCTTACCCTGAACAAAACAAAAAATCAGAATGCAACTAAAGACCTGTTACTGAATATTTCAAAGACTGAAATCCTCACTACAGATGACATATTCTCTTTGTTTCAAGTCTCTGACTCTACTATTATGCTTCTTTACCAGACCTTAAATTGCCAGTCAAAACCTTATAATGTAGAATGTTCCTTGACCCTAAAAACATCTTACATTTTCCCCTCTCAACTCTTGTTAAACCATAAATCTGACCACCATCATCTCTGGCACATCACTAGAATTAGCCATTATTATTTTACCCCTACCTTGGCTGAAATCCTTATTTATGTATTAATCACCTGACAAGTGTACCTGTTTTAATATATTTCAATAAAATCCCTAGGGTCAAACTCTACTATTTGTTATACACGTTCCTTTCACTGGCAGCAATGAAAGACTGCAAATAGCTAAATATTTCATGATTTAAGTCCAGTACATTTCTTGTTTTCAAGTCTGGAGATCTAAATCACCTCTCTTAACTTTGCTGTCTTCTTATCCCTTGTATTAGTTCTTCTGGTGAAAAAAAAAAGAAAATTACATTCATTTAGTAACTCTAGAAACACAGGAGCTTAGAACATCATTAACATCTGCTGGTGCTATGTACATGCCCTGTGCCTCTTCATGCCCTGGGAGATCAGAAGGGGAAACTCCAACATGACCTTCTTGTCATTCTCTTGTAATTCAAAACAGCTGGAATTTGAAGTCTTCAAAGGCAAAGACTGTGGGATCTATACTGATTACATCCATATAACCACAATTACTACAATGTAAGTGACAACTACCTTTGTGTTTGTACTGGTTGTGAGTGCCACTATAGTTTACTGTCAAAGACAGGGAGTGTTAGCTGCATCCCTCAAATATACTATTCCTCTCTCAGTTTTGACAATGAACTAGAAACAAGTTCAATACACAATGTTTAATGAAAATGAACAGATGGATAAATGCAGCTGTTTCACAGATTGTGAATGTAGGAATATTTTTTAAGCAGACAAAAACTGTTGCTAGACAATTCCAATGACAAAACTTCCAGTGTGTATATACACTAATACACTAAATAATTCAACTACATAATCTCTCTGAGCTAGTGCTAAGGAGTTTAAAGAATTCTCTTTGCACAATGATCATGAAAACAACATGAAAGAAAGCGGCTTGTTGCTAGTACAAGTATCAAATTACAAAGGAGATTTTCTTCATATATTATGAACTTTAGGAACATGGTTAAATCAACTGATTAGGGCAAACTCAGGCACTATTCTTTCAATCAAAATTTGTCTTAATCTACAATTAAATACTTATATTTTTTAAAACTCAAAAAAATGAACCTTAATTTTGATTAATTTTAACTTAAGTTAAATGTAATTTATGAAAAAACCTACTAACTTTAACCCAGGATTCTAGGATCTTCTACCTATTCTACTATTTCAGTCCCTACATCTGTTCTGCAAAGTAAACTCTAGCTACCAAGCATTCTTCATTTGCTGAAGATGTGCTAGCATTTACCTTTGGACTGAGTTGTTTAAGGCTGTTGTTTTGTACTGATACTGGACAAATTATCTGCATGGCCAACCTTTAGAGTGTGGTGATAATCTAAATGGTGAGGAGTGCCTTCCCTCTAACGGAGTGGAAAGAATATGAGAAAGCATCAGAGATGAGAAAGCTCTCTCAGATCTGGCCTGCTCTTGGCATGAACAGAGTACCAGTGTCTGCGTGTGCGTGTGCTGCTGGTGAATATGGCTAAATTCACCAGAATAAATCTCAAACAGAAAAGCAGTAAGGAAATTACAGTTGGGCTCTTGCCCTCCTCTCTTCCCCCTGCTCCCCGCCCCGACCAAATAGATGGAGTTATTCAAAAATTCAGAGCTCAGATTAAAGGAGTGCATTTGTACCAACAGTAGTCTTAATGCTAACATAAAAATGCTATCATTTGTTGCAGGCAATTGGGTAATCTTGCCATCTGTCACCACACAGTTCACTGAAGGGTTTCTGAACCATCTTAAACTGCTTTTTCAAGCTTGGTTGATCTTGTCTTTCATTGTGTAACTGAAGTCTAGTTATTTTGGTTTGTAACCAGTCTACAAAGCCTTCCGTGTCTGCTCAATAATTAAAATAGCAACTAAGAATACATTTCACAGCAAACACTTGAGAAAAAACATCACTAGTTTACACTGTGTAAAACATTTTGCAATAATCTTCTTCAGGAAGAAGTTGCCCATTTGTTGTGCATGCTCCTTTCTCAAGCTAGTAATTTGGTGCTTTATGCATTACCTTTACAAGGAACTTGCTCTTGAGCAAATACAGTGTTTTATCACTTCAAAACCCTCTCCAAGACTTTCTTGCATCCAAAAAGAAATCAGTCCTTTATTAGTAGGTGGTGAAAGATGGATAATTTATTTAACTAAGTGGCAGAACTAGAACTGTGAGGGCTGACAACTACCTGCTGCATTCAACCGCATACCTGCTGCATTTGCCACCTTGCTCAATATCTCCAAGTTCTCTCCTGCCAAGATTATGAGAGGCACAAAAAAGAATTGTAACAGAAATCTAATTCCTGTAGCTGTTTTTCCTTCTAGCAAGAAGTGGAGTTGTCTGAATTTTTTCCCCCTCTCATACACTTGAATGCTTTGAGGATAGGACAGCTAGTTCATAAAGGAAATAGACAGGTATTAGCATTATCCAGTGTCCAGTGTAGCTCTGAACAGAAAACAAAGTTTAGATCATATGTGAACATACACACAATGCTGGGGTTTATGACTATCAGATTTTTTTCTTTGTACAAAAGGGTAGCAATATACAGTAAAAGCCAGAGAAACATATTTATTGTTCTGACCAAAATTCAAGGTTGTCTCTATTGTAACTCACCAGGATCAAGCACAACTCTTTCTAAAGTACTTTAAGTGTCAAATACGCTCACATAAAACACAAAGGGCATAGCAAATAACCTGTGAGCTGTGCAGGTGAAAGAATCACAGATGCAGATCATAAGGATGCACAAACAAAACCATACACATAGAAGCAGAGCCTTTATTCACAGAAGCAGTCCTACAGTAATGGAAGAGGCAACCTTCTGAAGTACCAGTCAAAAGTGCCAGCAATTCAAGATCTTCCATTCTGAATGTGGCAATTTGTTTTTTTGCAGGAAAGAATTCTAAGGGTGACACAGGGCATTTCAGGAGAACAAGAATTCAGAGTTAAGAGGATTCTTTTAAATAGAAAGAAGAAGAAACAGAGTTGCTTGAATTGGGAAATGGACTTTGAATGTTCCTCCAGCTTTTCTTAGAAGAGCAACTGATGAAACATTAACATTAGATAGCAGAAAGAAAAAAACACTGGCTATCTCTAAAGAGCAAGCATCCTCCCAAAACCTCTGGAGATAAGGCCTATGGTGTATGCTCTATGAACATAAAGAACTCAACATCGTAGGGGAAGTTGGCAAGAGGAACTGAATGATGTTGGCAACCCTCCCTCCCTTCTTCCATGTGTTTTACAAGGTATGGTAATCAAGTCTTATTATTCATGAAGCTGTGCTTGAAGACGAAGTTATTGAACTCATGTTCCAGGACTGCCAATGCTACATATTTCTGGGTGCTGGTATTTTCAAACCACGATTTAAAAAATTGCTTCCTTAGAATTAAGAGAAAAATCTTAACATGCATTTGTACATAAGGAAAAGTGAACATAATCTATATTTAAAGTAATGCAAAACGATTATAATTTAAACTAAGCAAATTGCAATTATTGCTCAATCTTGTTGAAGGATTATCTTCTAGTTCATCTCCCTGTTGGCAATACATTTTAAAATGAAATATTTGAACACTGAAGTGGTTTTTAAAATTATCATCCATATATTTTTCTTGCAGCCATAATTAGAATCTAAACCTATTTTATTCTGAAGGACCTGAAGTGGACCAGAAGATGTGCAAATGAACTGCCAGTGATTTGCATTCATTCACTTTTTTCTAAGATAATAGGATACCTTGGAAGTTGATGCAGATCAAATAGTGAATTAAAAATAGTTAAATAAAATGTTAAATAAAGTGAATTAAAAATTGCAAAGACAAGGTCTTTATTACTGTTTTTCTCAAATCAGTAAAACCCCTCTTATTTCTAAATTTAAAATAACTTTAAAGTACATGCTCTTGAGCACCTTCAAAAGATTAGTCACTGGCAGCATCATATAAAAGTTGCTGAACATGTACACTGAATGTAAAACATTTTCGTATAGTGCTATATGAAAAACTTAGTAATACCTATCAAGATCAATACAGTAACTGAAAAACTGGTATTTTTTCCTTTTATCCTGAACAGCTGAATGGGCCCATTGATTTTACTGTTTCATCTGAAAAAAAAAAAAAAAAAAAAAATCAAACCTGTCCAGTCTATTCCTCATTTTCTCTTGGAACCTTTTAACAAAGAATCTGCAAAAAATTTGTGTATAAAAAATATAGCAACAAAGGTTTACCAGGTATCTACTATGGATACTTACTCTCTTTGACCACTATTTAAAGATGATTACATGACACTTTATTGTTGCATTTGAACTGCTAAGAAAGGTGTGTGGTAGCCTTGGGGGTAAACATTTTTACTATATTCACCCCAAGATGGAACATTTATTCCTCTGAAAACTTGCATGGCTAGATGTCTCATTTCAGTTGTCAAGCCAGGGACTTTTATGTAACAATGGTCTGATTCTGTCAACTGCATTAGATGAGGCACATTCAAAGCTTAAGGGTTTCTTAAAACAGAAACAAAGATAATTATTCAGTAGCCTCTTATTTATGTTATGTCTTATTTCAGATTTGCCCATTTATTCTGATGAACAGCAAACTGACTCCATTTTGTAATCGACTATTCCCAAATAGTCTTTAGTATTATCCTGGGCTTTCTCCTCAACATAGCTTTTTTTCTTTTCCAGCTAATGTTGTTCAGTCTAAAAAGACGGTGAAAAATCATTAGAGGTACAGAAATTATGGGGAAGTGCATATTGGATTGCTGACTCTTTTGAGGTAAGAGTTGTTTTGTTCATATAAAGGGAGGAAAAACATTCAATAAATTTTCAGTTTATATCTAAGAAAGTCATAGTCAATGATTTTAAATATTGTGGAGGAGAAGAATATTTCCCTGATTTACATATTTCAAGACGAGGTTAAGACTACAGGCTAATAACTTTTCTGTATTACTTCAGGGATTTCTTTATTTTATTGCTTCTCATTCTATAACTTCCCTTTTCTTCCTTAAACTGCCTTTCTAGAAAAAAGCTGAGGCTCATGTTTTTTTAATCTGTTTCAGCTTTTTTTTTCACAACTCCAACAGAAGTCTTGCTTTGTCCTTTAGATCACACCCCCACAATGATAAGAAGATCAATGACAATGTAATGTCTCAAAATTAATTGGAAACACCTTTCTTAGGTAAGAGCATTGATGAAGCGATCCAACCATTTTTTATAGTTCAAAAGCCTTATTTATAACAGAGAAACCAACCACCCCAAACCCAGCAAAACCACCACAAATCTCTTGAGGAATATAATTAAGTGGCACTATATGAGCATGCATAGCCTATTTGCATGTTGATGGCACAGAGAAGTGCAGTCTGATGAAAAGACTTATGGACCAAAGGAAAAAAGAATCAGGGGCCAATTAATGCAATGTTCAAAGGACACACCGAGCTGGGAGTTTATACTATGCAGTGAAACACTTGTGTTGCATATTTCCATCTCATGACTGGCTAAAAAAGATCAAAGCTTTTTTATTCCATATTAAGAATGACAGAATACTACAGCAAACATGCAATAAGGATAAATGTAATAAGCTTTAATAAAAGATGATAATAAGGCTTGATAAGAACTTTTGGAATGTCACCAAATCTGCAATGTAAGATGAAAGCATCTGCATGTGGAGATTGTAGTGTGTTATTTGGAACCCCATGGAGCTAAACTGTGATTAGAACTCCATATTTTTCCATAAATTAGCTTTTGTTTTGAATTTCCTGCTGAGATCATATGCAAGTTGATTGAACGTGAAAGTCAATATATAGGTTTTCTAATCCTTTGCTGTTTTTTAGGCTTCATGATACCACAATTACAGCAGTCCACTTGTAGATCAAAGGCACATGATTGAGGCCAAAAGAAAATAACCTATAACCTCTATACAAAACCCCTTCATGGTGATTTAGACCTCTCCATGATAATCACCACTCACGTACCCAAACCATGCAATTATGTAGATGCATAAGCCAACCACTACATGCAGATCAACTTGCAAGCCTTTCAGAATATCCATTTGAATCCATATTAAAAAACAGAATGGACATGCCGAGTTCACCTTCAAGGAGACCTTTTTACACAACCCTACCTTATCTCAACACCTCCAGTGTAAACTTCTAAGCATTAACTATCTTCATAAGCAAATAATCTTCTGCAAACCCTTGGTTCAAAACCCCAAGGTTTACAACAGCTCAGTGACTGCAGTCATCCTCTTATTGAAACATCACTACCACTCTAGGGACTGGCTATTAGATAGGTCATTCTTTATTATATAGTCATTAATAAGTTTTATGTGCATTGGAATAATCTACCATGTTCCTCCACTAAAGTAAAATGTGGTTTTTATGAAACTATTCCCATAAGCAAAGTTATACTGTAGGTACTGTAGGAAAAATACTATCAACAGAAAAAATAATTTACCATAGATGATTTATGAAAGGAAACTATGGCATAAAGAAAAACTTACTGTTAAGTGCTTGTAAAGCTAGTGAATTGCTTGCAAGACAGTTTGTAAACCACTTTGTATTTTGTACCAGTTATCTAAGCCTTGGAAAAAACAAGTTAGGATTACAGTTTCACATTGATTTTTTTTCCCTTTAAAGTTAAATCAGCCACAACACTGCATGGTAAAATCTTACAGGTGATATTAAGAATAGCCACTCAGCCCTAAAGTAATAGTCACTTATAAAATTGATAGAGAAAACCAACTACTCCTTTTAATGTGTGAAAACACATTGGATCAGTAATAAGGATCTGTTTTAAAACTGTCCTCTGCTTTTGGCTACAGCTGAATTGAAATAATAGTAAAGATTGCATCTCTCCTTTTCAAATGTGAATACCTCAATTTCATTACCCATACTTGAGAGTACTAACAGGAGACAGGAAAGAAGTAGCTGGAGAAATAATTAAAAACCTGGGAAATACTTTGAAAACATAAATAACTTTTCCTTTGCAGTGTGAAAAGATTTGGAGTGAGTCAAATGAGGACCCACTGTCCAGCAAAAATGCTTCAATAAAAAGGAGTGAGACTTGGCATTTCAAAGATGAAAAAGAAGGCAAAACAACAGATAAGCCTGGAGCTTCCACAAGTGAAGAAAAATTTATTGTACCCAGTTACTGTGTTATGCCTCATGAAATAAGTGGTTAGCAATAGGTTAACTCTATGCAGCTGGATATTGTTTTATTTTTCAATCAGTATTATTGAAATAAAAATACTACTCTTCCTGTATCATAATAAGGGTAACTTATAAGTATTTTTAAATTACAAAACTCGCAGGAAACATACCTATTTCTATACTTAGGGGTTTCTGGAACCAGCTCATTTTCCAAAAAGCTGATATTCATTTATATACCTATGCACCCCCCCAACGTACTGCTTCTATAGAACTAAAAGTAAGTAAAGTAGTTAAAGAGATGTATTTGTGTGACCCTATTTTATCAAATATTGTCAAAACCACTCTGTTTTTGTCTGACTGATTTTATTATTGAGGAAAAATACACTTTTGAAATGCAAATGTCCACATCATCGAAACAGTTGTAGGACATTTCTTTTTCCTGGGTTGTAAAACTACAAATGCTGCTACAGGTGACAATTCCTAAGAGACAGTGGGCTTGGGGTTTTTTTTTTGCGAATGAAGTTGTTTCAAATGTCATCAGTTTCCTGTCTTCTTCAGAGGACATCTAACTTTCATCCATCATTAATACCTGCAGTGGGGTAATTACACCCATATAAAACCCATGTCTTCCTGTGATCTGAGTCATAAATGTAATATCAAATGGTATTGCTTAAAGCAAGGTTGGACACATGTACTTGACCTTTTCATTCTATAGTGCTTGTGTATGGAGAGGTTTACCAAAATCTTATCTAAGTCAGACATTTTTAACAGCATGAATTTTTTAAAGCATTCAAAAAGAGAACAAGCAGTTCCCTTCACAGGAAAAAAAAACAAGAAAAGATTGCAGTTTACAGAAAAGATGCAATTTATACACAAAACTACCAGCTTTAATACATGTATTATAATTGAAATATCACAGCACACAGCATATCTCTAAAAGCTGGCTTCTTTCTTCACAGGCATGAGTTAGAAATTAATTGAAACTACCAGCAAAGAAGAGAAGATTAATCCTATGTCCACAACAACTTGAATAATCACCCAAGCAATTTAATATCTGCTTTGCAAAATCTCTTAAACATAAGCATTCATTTGAAGTATTACACACGTTTACCTAGTACTAAAATACACTACGTGTTTACCTGGAGTGAGTCAATATGAAGAACATCTCTTAAACTACTCTAAGCCTGCTCTTCATCAAAAAATGGTGCATTTTAATTGAATATCTCATTAGTCTGAAAAAACTGCTAATATTTGGGAGTCTGTCAGAAGACTATAGAAGAAGTGCAGTAGGACACACATCTCTACAAAACATGCTTGCAAGGGACTTCAGTTTTCCCGAAAGCAGCATCCAAATCTTGAAAAAACATCATACTGCTTCACAATATGATGTGTGAGACTTATGGGCAATGACATCATCATGTAATTACTACACCTCTTATATTGCCAGAATTACTGAGTTTCAATTTTCTCCACTGGGCAAAAGTGGAAGGGTGAAAGGACTATTGCCAAAAACCTCGTGATAAATCTTAATTAGAATACAAACCTTTGGAGCAGAGGAGGGTATGTGCCTTGACAGATTAACTTTTTTAATCCCTTGAAATCTTGTCAAGTCTCTTTTAACCTCCCGATTGTCAATTACATGTTCCTACATCCTTTTGTGGGAGGATTATCTTTCTCAATAAACGTTTTATTCCCAGTGCCACTAACAATAACAGCAAGTGACATCCACAACACCAATCAAGTATGAATTCCCTGCACTCCTGAAATAGTAATATTATGCTTTGCACTTAATCTGGAACACAGCAACAAGATCATTGGTTTATATACATCAGCCAAAGGCATTATCCACAATTGTATTCTTGCAAGAGACAAGAAAGCATATTTAATGTTTATGCTTCAAGACATAAACATGTCCAACATGTTTAGATTTTGTACTATTTCCATAAAAGATGTCAAGAACACCTTCAGCCCAATAAGGTGGTAAAGTACAACAACTTCATTTTTGGACTAGTCACTCTATCTCTGTCTCCCAGTCTGGAAAGAAAGAATGTGGTGAACAGAAGAAATTACATTATTATTTACAAAATATTTCCACTCTAAGGAAGCCAAATGAGCTCATCACCAATGTTGTAAATATTATATGAAACTCATACAGATATCTAAAATTCATAGCTTTGGGATACCAAGGAAAATAATTTGATCTCATGTTAGATAAAGCTGAAAACCTCTGTAAAGCATGAAGTCATGGAAGTACTAGCTCTAATATTAAGACTCATGTTCAAGCAAGAAGGCAGTGTGGAAAGTCACATTTGTGTCTGAATACTGCCATTTACCGAGTACATGTCAGGAATGAGTGAAAACAGTTGCCTGAACCAATACTAGTAAGGCAAGGGCTAAATTTATCAATTAGCTGGCCTTTATGATTCTGTTTTTAGAGATTTTTAAGTACTGAAATGGCAGTAGGATGTTGGTACTTCACACTTCAAGGACTATTCTAAGGTCCATTCAGGAGTTAAAATCCTTTAGAAATTTCAGGAGGTGGTTTTCTAGCTGGTAAATAATTGTGCTGTACTACATTCACTGGGTATCTGACCACACACTGAAGGACCAGTTGATGAAACTACACACCCTTTGGCCTGCCTTCTACTTTGTCTACATATCTGCTCTTCTAGCAGGAGAGAGAAACATGGGGCACTGATGTCTAAAGCAACAGGCAGGTGGATTTTGTCAGGTGCAGAGCAGCGCTGGGAAGGCAGAGCCCTACACATGGCACTGCCATCAGAGGCAGCCAGCTTCTGGCTGCCTCTGACACTCGCAGCTAAGAGAGATCTGGAAACATCCATTCTGGACAGAAGAGAGACATCACTATGTACCTAATCCACAGCTTCCTAATTTACGAGGCAGCCACTTTCAAATCCCATCAAGCTCTAAATTTTGAAAAAAAAAGGATGACAAGGAACATTGTTGCTGCCTCCAAATGCACTAGAGACACATGAAACCTTCCCTAAAACCCCCATGGATTGTTAAAATGAGTAGTCAGTCTACACTTTGCAAGAAGTGATGTACTTTCTGTAGTGCTGGATACACTGGCTGTCTTCACGAATCCAGACAGAGGCACACAGTGAGCAAGAACATGAGAACATTGATAGGGTTCTGCTAAGTGCTTGGTGCAATCAGACAATGCTAAGGAGCCGTGCTTAGATAGCTGGCACACTTTCTCAGAAAGGTTTACATAAGAGAAGGTTCCCTGCTGTAGATTTTTGCACTGTAGTTTGAATACATTGTGACATGTACATTTGGTAAACTGTAAAATCTCAGAGCACTTCCTTCAAATGATGATAACAGATCAAAAGGAAAACAATTTTTTTTAAAGAATCAGATATATAAATATATTAGTTTATATCATGGCTTTTATTTGTTGGAAAACAAATTGACTGAGAGCATAAACCTGGCTAACTGTAAAAATCTGCCACATATCTGTAGACAGGGAACATATTTCCAACCCACACACCTCAGTGAAGCTCCAGACGTAGCTAAGGTCCCAGCAAAACTGAGTGAAGCAGACAGAAATGGGAAGAGAATGAAGAAAGCCAAAAGTTCTTGATGAAACTCTCAGTGACAATAGCATTACAATACTCAAAATTAAATGCATGTCAAAAAGAAAAACAGTTTCTATAGACACATAATGAAAGGTAAGCTGATTAATGGCAATTAAACTATATTCTCCCTCATGCCTGTTAATTACAATACCTATGCTGGGTATTGTAATAAAAAATCAATTTAAATGGCATTATTAATTAAGTTGTTTTCCTTATTCCTGGCAGTAACTGAGCTTTACAAACAGCAGAATAATGTTAATTTGGCATTGCAATCAAAAAGAAATATTATATTGTTCTTTATTGATAAAGTAAAATAGATTCTTTTGATTACAAGTATATTTAGTCATTGCTTTAGTCACAAAATTCAAATTCAGTTCTATAATTGCCATGGCTGTAAATCAATTAGTTTTGGGGAGAGTGGTTCTGCCCTACTATGACTTCTGCCACTGAACCCAACAGGAAGGGCATCTGGTCCTCCACAATCTGGGAAGAGATGTGAATGCCAGCAGCTGTCACACTAAATCCTGAGTAATATGGAAGAACCACAGACAACAGACTCGGAAATAGCACTGAAGACATAGAAAGTTAGCCTCAGTCTACAGAAACAATTAAATAATTTTTAACAATTACTTAAAACTCACCTCAGATAGTTACACACTACCTTGCACACTTTGCATCCTTCTGATGTGTCAGTCTCCTCTATTAATGAAACTTGTTTGCTATTTTGCCTGGACACTTCCTTCTTCTTTTCTACCTTAAAACCTCTTAAGTTGCTCTGTTTTTATTCTCAGGAAGGTTTTGAGATAACTCTGAAGACAGTTGTCCATTATTAGATAAATACTAGCACATAATGTTCAGCTTATTTTTAATATTTTGGGATGACAATAAAATAGTAACATTTTTAGATAGACAAAAAGCATGACTGCTTATTATAATAACTGTAGAATAAGCACAATGCAGCTATTTTTATACAGTGTAGAAAATATTCATTATCTGTAATTATCAAACATGGCTTTCTAGTCTGGCACCTTTTCCGTTTCCATTTCATTTGAAATTTGCATTATGATCATATGGTCATCTGTGTCATAGCAGAATCCAACATTTCCTACTGTTTCTCATAGAAAGAAATATCAACTAAAATACATGTTTTCCCCGAAGATATTTCATCCATTAAGTCTAAATGTTAGCTTTCTTTTCTGTCCAAAATGGATTTGTTTAAGCAGTAAAAAAGTACTGATAGATAAAGTGCTGACTAAAAAATGATAAAGGCAATAGCGACAAAAACAATCATGTAGCGTTTTAAACAAAGTAAAATTCATTTTTTCCTTTTTTCTTTGTTTTTGCTTTTCTTTTCTTCCTACAGAAGACATGCCCTTCTGATATCACTGTTGTAAATACTTGCTTTATCACAACGAATAGCTGGCTGGTGTATATTCTTGTTCTGACCACTGGCTGCTGAGATAATGCTAACAAATTGATCAGTCCCAAGTTACACAAAGAGTAAAATGCTCAATGACTTGAAAGTATGACAGGAAAGGCCTGACTAAATAGCTCCGGTTCTACTGTGCATTCAAATGATGTTTTACGTTCATAGAAACTTATTTAGCAGACATAACACAAAATTCATGACAGACATGCAATTTTTCAGTGTACGACTCTTCACACTTAGTTGACTGAAGCTGGTATTGTGCAGTTCCAGCACTGACTGAGGAACTGAACAGCTCCCCCCTTCAGTTCCATGCACAGTGAAAATGGCAGTAATTTCTTGTATTGATTTAGACAATGTCAAGACAGTGCCATTGGCAACAGAGAATCAATTGCCAGAGCAACTCCTGGGGAAGAAAGAGGGGACCTGAGGTCCCCAAATCCTCATTAATTTCATCTATTAATTGCTGAACCCACACCATAGAAGAAATTATTAGTACAGTACAAATCAGTCTGTTAATACAGCTGGTCAGAGTCAGTGATATGTAACAACATATTGGAAACAACTCCTTCTGACTGGTTAGTTCTCTATAATTACACAGTGGATTTTTCTCTTAGGAAAAACTCACATTGAAAAACAACAAGTTCCTTCCCTAAGTAAAACCCAAGTGGACAGGGAAGATCTCAAAACATGGAATTGAAGAATGGTGGTTACACGTGAAACTTTGACTTGGTGTTCATTTTTGACCCAGGAGGTGCTCTTCAGAACTTCCCTTTCATTCATTCATTCACTGCAAGTGATAGATGCTGAAGGAGGCAGTAAGCCATGGGGAAACAAAGGACTAAGTTCTGTGTTGTCTCCACATTGTAAAACAGGACTCTATTTCTGGCTCTCATGTGGACCATCTGTACCAAGTTGGTTAAAACTGTTAACATGTATATAGAAAGACAAACAAAGGAAACGTCGTACTTTTTACTCTTTAACGGTTTATATTTAATATTGTTATTCCTAATGTTCAAACAGGGAAAAAGATTATAAAATCTTCATGTTGGAAAAAAGGTTGCTTTTTCCCTTGGTTTCAAATCTGATTACAGACAGAAGCAAATAAGCAGCTTAAAGAAATTCCAGTGTAAACTTGATCCCAAAATGAGGCAGTGTAAATTCTTCACTCTACATTTTGCAATTTCAGGGTGCTTTTCCTTGAATCCTTTACTTTAAACTAGAGCTATTTTTACTTCCTGTCTTACATATGTTGCTAGGCTATCTTTTGATTCAGCACTTGCATGTTCCTGTTGCTTTACTTCTTTCTCAACCATTTAACAGTAGACAAAGGCTTTAAGCAAAACATTTTCCATAAGTCCCTTCTATTTTCTTTAAAAATTAGCTGGTCTAATTGACAGGAACAGTAAGCTTAAATATTTTGTACATTGCAGAATGGTTGAGAGAGACCACGAGGGCTAGAAATGCAAGAATGCATGAGAAGACTTTCCTTTAGGCTTAAATAACATTTTCAATTCTGTGTCATCCCCAAGACTGCATTAAGTGGTTTTGGAGTGTAGTATTTGCTCTGGTCTCTACCCATCTGACACTCTGCTCTCACCTCATCTTTGTAGACTTTGTAAACGTAGGAGTCTTTCCTGTCAGAGTGATGGAAGAAGTGCAAGACATACCAGACTCTTGATGCAGCTCCTTCCTCTGGCTGGGCTAATTGACGGAGCAGTAATTGACTGAGCAGTTCTGCAAAGGCAGACACGAAGTCTAGCAAACTGTCTCTTTTGCCTTATGTCGCCTGAGCAGAGGCAGCGAGATCTCAAGTCACTTTCTCTACCCCATACTCACTGTAACTAAAATAAGTCTGGGCATGACATGTTCCTCTCTCTGCAATTCTGAGAAGGGCCAGGTTACACCACCACTCACTGCAGGAGCGGTCTATTAGTCCTTCAGTCTGCAGCTGCCACAGTCACACAATGGACATCAGCCACACTATGTTCCTTATCAAAGTGTACTGGAATATTTTGCAGCAATCGTGCTGCAAAAAGTGTGATTTCCGAGCTCTTGACAGTGATACTTCATGCTGCTTCTTTCATGCAAATGCTGCAAGGTGGTAGCATTTTCACACTAGTGGCAACATATCTGTGACGTTTAAAACATGTCTCAAACCGGCTATACAAATGTGACATGCCATCTCAGCTGCTGCAAACTTCAGCAGATGCCAGACCACTGTATTGGAGGCATGTCACAGGGTGCTAGAGGTCATACAATACCGCAATCCTTCCCTTTTTTTTATATTACAACCAATTTCCTACTCAGTCATTTCCCTTTCACACCTATGTTATGAAATATGTCTCCTCTGAAGACAGACTAAAAGGGAGTTGGGGTTGCTCAGCCTGAAGAAGAGAAGGCTCTGCGGAGACCTTACAGCAGCCTTCCACTACCTAAAGCGGACCTGAAAGTGACTTGGAGAGGGACTTCTCACAAAGACAGGAGGAGGGGGAATGGCTTTAACTGAAACAGGACAGGTTTAAATTAGATATTAGGAATAAATTCTTTGCTGTGAAGGTGGTTAGACAATGGAACAGGTTGCTCAGAGAAGCTGTGGATACCCCATCCCTGGATGTATTCAAGGTCATGTTGGATGATGCTTTGAGCAATCTGGTCTAGCCCAAAGGTGTCCCTGTCCATGGCAGGGGGTTTGGTACTAAAGGATCTTAAATTTCTATTCCAACCCAAACCATTCTATGAAAGTGTTAACTAACATGCAGGAGTGCTTCCATCTTACATTAATGATTTCTACTGATTTATACTTGGATGGCCTATTAAATGGAGAATATTTCTGATATTACATCTGCAGAGATGGGAAAACCACATATATGAATGAGTGCAATCCATTTGTGATTTTATGGACACAAAGTTCTCTAGAGAGCATCTCTGAGTGCTGAATTTTACATTTAGATTGCTGAGTTAGCTGAAGTATGTGTAATATCACCAGTAGGCATTGAGCTCCCTATTGACTGTGGGCAGAGGAAGGCTGTTGTACCTTGTTTATTTCAGCAAGGATGTGAGCTGGAATGCACCCATGAAATGAAATGTTGTACAGCTGTTTTGTTTTTTTACAGGGTATGTGAATAAATGATGTGTGGAGCTTTCAGCTCTTGCTCACTGCAAAGCTCGGTTCTTTTTCCCGAATACAGGAACAGAGGCACATTAGACATCCTTATATTTCTTAATGTGCCTGTGGGAGAAATAATCCAGTACAGATATCTTCCCGTGCCCCTCAGATTCATATGTAATCTGGCTCTTTGGGGCTAGCAAAGTGTAGAGCTCATCTCACAATCAGGTCTCCAGTGTTTTACTATATGTATGGCTGTTTTTCCCAGCTCCTGACAGTGATACTTCATGCTGAATTCTTTCTTTCATATTTATGTATTTATTTAGGAGCAGATGTTTACTTCTGATGATTTATGAGGCAATACGACAGAGACTGAGCACAATTAATGTATTTTATAAGTGGGATTATTTCAATACCACTTAAAAAAAAGACTCTGTCAAAATGTAACTCTAAACCACACCTTTAAACTCCTTGCACATTCACACAAAATAACCGCAAATCCAATGATTGAAGGAGGCTGAACAGCAGTGGCAAGGCTTATATTTGCATATATGTCTTTTGCTCTTTGGGGCTGGCAGCTGAGGTGGAAAGGGTGCCCAGGAGGCTCAGCTTTGCTGGGTCAGAGAGGAATTTCTCCAGCTACTCAGCAACGCAGTTTCTTGCACTGTACACAGGAGTTTCAACTCAGTAAGAACTACTTCAAAGGCTCTGTAGAGCTTATGCTATGTCTTGCATTGAAATGTTACAAGGTTGTTTGAACAATGACGATGAAGATTTAGGGATCTTAAAGACTTGTAAGCTCTATTATAAATTAACACTGATTTTAAAAAGAGGGAAGGAAAGAGAGATTGCCTCTCTTCTATTTTCTTTCCTTGACTCCTCAAGACTCTAAAGTTGTGTGCAACCAATAACAAAACCAGACCAGTACACTTATATTTCCATAACTGTAGTGACCTAAACTTCTAATTAACAAATCCATTAAAAGAAAGTCTTTGAAGACCATTTATGGACTCAGAGATAAAAAATCTGTAATCTGGACAAGGATGTGGAAGAAGTTAGGAGTGCAAAATGATCCTATTCTGTTCCCTTATTAAACTGAAGGACATTTTTTCATAGCCATGCACTGCTCCTATTAACTGCCCAAAACTCAAATTATATAATATTTATAGTGAACATTTATGAAAAGAATTAAAGAGATGAAGAAAAGAAGGAAATCTTCTAAAATAAAATTTGGGAAATGGAATTTAACAAACAAATAGAGAAAAGTGACAATAATTTAAAAAAAAACAATCCACAAGAGAGGAAGAAGTCTACATCTTCACTGCATGTTGCCCTTTTGGACAATTATTTTCCCTATTTTGCAATCAAACATCTGTATTAGACTTTTGCTCCAGTTATATACCCAAACACACATGTATGTAATGATGGAATAAGTGATAGGTAGCATTCCTAAAGATTGTATTAGCAATATTTCAGCAAAATGAGAGGAAAAGAGTTCCAAAGATATGCAAGTTATATTCACATAATGGAATTTTTACAGCCTATATTTTACACATTTGTAAGAACTTGACCCCACATAATTTAATTGTAGTTCAAATACTTCTTTGAAGTTAATTCACTGACCATCAAGCTACAGAATGCTTGCAAAATATTCAAATTTTCTAATTTCTCTAAACAATTGTGACTTTTCATTAAATCCTTGTGGCTTTTACTGTTACCAAAACTTTGCTAGTTAAAGATTAGTGTGTCACACTCCATAAAAAATCCATCAGACACCACTGTTCATAGTGACAATTACAAGTAATGGGACTCACCTATAAAGTAGGACAGCAGTATTGCCAGCAGCACTGAGACCCCTACAGCACAGAGTGCAGTACATTTCCAGCTACAGTACTTTGAAGACTTCTTGAATTTAAAAGCACTTCTGGATAGAGTGTTCCTAGGTAGTGGCCGAGTAGGAGGGGAATAAACAGAGCCGGATGCCATTGTGTACCCTGGTGTTGCAGTACTGAACAGCGGTGTGGTCCCTGTTCCTGTTTTGAATAGGAAATGCCTGTGAAAGAAAGAGCATATGGTAAAGTATAAAAGTAAATAAAGCTGGAAGACAGGCAATCCTAACTCTTTTGTTTGATGTTGCTTATTTCTCAAATAGCTAACAACATCCAATCTACAAAGGGTCATAGAGGCAATAACTTGTCATTACACTCACACATAAAAAGACACTTTCCCTTTAACTCAAGACCAAAGCCCCCAGACATTAATTATACACTGGTATCCAGACAGGAAACAGAACTACCCAAAATATGGTGTAGCAGGGAGGAAGTCTCTCATAGTTTATCCAACAAGTAGGGACAGGCTTTCTGTTGCTGTTTATTTGTGTTGGCTTCTGCAACAGACTACAGGGAGCTCCATCAAAAAGTCAATAATGAGCAATGTGACTGCAGCCCACACTACTTATCACAGCTTTCCTAGGTTAAGTACAAGGAAAACAGCAACTTCTCAGTTACAAACTTTTGGCAACTTTTCCAAGAATAGTCAGTTAAAAATTTTTTTGCGTGTGTCCTAAGTACTCAGTTCATTAATTCACATCTACTTGCCAATGATCTTACCATAAGAAGATCTGATTATGGATACAGCAGCTAGTTACAGCCTAAGAGAAGTACTCTAAAGAAATATATTTACTAAGTGTTCAAGATCAAAAACCAGCAACAGACATGAAACTCAAAGTTAAGACATACTGAGAGTTACCAGTTACCAATTTATCTTTCCAACTAAAATCTCCAAAGGAAATATTACTCCCTGAGCTTCTCTATGGTAGAATCCTTTAATTTCAGTTCATGCAATCATAATTACTTTGAAAGAGACTCTAAGCATGGCATATTTTACCTGGAGTTTTTCTCCAGATGCACATACACATCTCTATGAACAACAAAACCTCATTCAAAGAAAGGTTTTTGCACCAGGGGTTTCCCACAGAGTTGTTATGTTGGCAAATCTGTAGCATACGCCTTGCCCTTACCAAATTACACTCTGCAAAATGAATACATTATATCTAAAAATGGTAAGAAAACAGACTGTAGAGACTTTGAACTTACCAATGCACAGCTAAATAGAACCAGCAAGGTGTTTGGGTATTTCACTCATGAATTGCTGATATCCAGGTCCTCCTGAAGGTAAGTGCACACCTACACTGTATTTGCCTCCTGCCTGTCACTCATACAGGACGGCTCAGAGGATCCAGCACCAACTGAGCCGGCTGTGCAGGGCAAAAGCCTTACTAGTTACACCACGTGGCACTGTGAACTGCTTCTTAGCTGATGAGACTTTGATTCTCTGGGACACATGCTTGGATTCTTGCATAGTAATGGACCAATTTACACTGTAGAGACACTAGAAATTGATTTGCCCTGCTGCTGCCTGAGAAAAATACCAGCAGTTGATAAACATGATTTGTTGTTTACAGGTGATTTTGCTATGGGAGGTTAACAGATGAATTAGAACATCTTGGCACAGGCCCTCTACTTGAAAACATTTGCATTACAAACATGATTCTATGAAATATTTTACATAGGTTACTTCATTCTGAACAATATTAAACTTGATAGCAGCAACAACAAAAGGTTATGCACTAGATCTACTGAAGCACAACATCACATTCCAAATTTTTTTGGCTTCTGAGCTCAGAGCATAACCAACAATCTCAAAAGACAAAGCCCTGGTGGCTTAAATCCCATTGAAGAAGGTACTTCATTAGAAATTGTGACAGTTTCAATGTAGGAAACACCAAAGGAACAACTAGCCCTATGTAAAAATGTCAACACTTTACAACAGCATTACTTTACACAGATTCACAGAGTCATATAAATTCCTTAAGTACTGAAAAGTGTCTTATCCACTTGACTTGTATTGCTCTTTCATTCCTGGCTACATACGGTAAATGCTATGTCCAGGTATATTTCACAAACAGCCTCCAAAAAAACCCACCAAACACAAAGGTTTCCCTTTCCATGTGCAATATGTACTGTTTTGGGGGACAGAAGGAAAGCCAATACAGTAGATACAACAATACTCCTTCTATACGTCACCTTCCTGTTAAAAATAAGAAACTGCCTGACCAGCCTGCAATTTTCACATTCTCCTTCTCCTGCTGTTAGACTCAACAGACTAAAAATGGAAATTGGCATTATATGAGCACTTGACTAGAGTTCCATATACTTTAAATTTTAAGAAAATGGTGCAATAAAATAGTCTGCCACTGGTATTTTCATTTTTTATTTTCTCTGAGAAAGTGAGAATTGATGCTGACTTCAGTAGACCACAGACTACTAGAGACTGTAATCCATATTCTCAAAGCCTTTCAGGAGTTAATCCCATAGATAAGCTTGAGAGATGACAGCGATGGTGTGAACTATCATAACTCTGACAGTCCACCTCAAGCATCAAGGTAATGAAAGAAAATTGTAACTTTTACATGTGAATCTCAGAAAAATGTAGTTTGGAAATGACCCTTAAGATCATTGAGTCCAACCGTTAACTCAGTACTGCCAAGTCCACCACTAAACCATGTCCCTAAATGCCACATCAACACATTTTTTAAATACCTGGAGGGCTTATGACTCAACCACTTCCTTGGCAGACTGTTCTGATGCTTGACAACAAGGAAGAAGTTTTTCCTAATATCCAATCTAAACCTCTCCTAGTGCAATTTGAAGCCATTTCTTCTCGTCCTATGGTGTTGCAGTGGTTTGTGTCCCTAAAACCCTTTTCCCTAAAACCCCTACCCCCTTAGGAAGCCTTGGAAGGAGCCCAAGGGCACGGACCCCTGGGGTGGAGTCTCTGATGGCATGCCCCAGAAGGGCTGAGCTTCTAGGGGGCTGGCTCCCCTTNTAGCAAGAGCCTCCCAAGCCTCCTTTTCTCCAGGCTAAACAACCCCAGCTCCCTCAGCCACTCCTCATAAGGCTTGTACTCCAGACCCTCCACAGCTTTGCTTCCCTTCTCTGGACATGCTTGAGCACCTCAATGTCCTTCCTAAATTAGGGGCCCAGAACTGGACACAGCACTCAAGGTGTGGCATCATCAGTACCGAGTACAGAGGGAAGATCCTTTCTTGGTCCAAATGCCCCACTATTTTTGATACAGGCCAAGAAGCCACTGGACATCTTGGCCACCTGGGTACACTGCTGGATCATGTTCAGCTGCTGTCAAACAGCACTTCCAGGGCTTTTCTGCAAGACAGCTTTCTAGCCACTCTTCCCCCAACCTGTAGTGCTCCAGGAAGTTTTTGTGACCCAAGTGCAGGATCCAGCACCTAGCCTTATTTAACCTTATACAATAGGCCTTGGCCTGTCAATCCAGACTGTCCAGATCCCTCTGTGGAACCTTCTACCCTCCTGCAGATCAACACTCCCATCCAGCTTGGTGTCTCTCTGAACTTGCTGAGGGTGCACTCAATCTCCTCATTAATAAATCATTCATAAAGATTGTTGGTAACAGAAAAAGCTGGGCAAGGGAGGTGATTATCCTGTCTGCTCTGCACTGCTGGGGCCTCACCTTGAATACTGTGTGCCGTTTTGGGCACAATATAAGAAGGATATAAAGAGTTAGAGAGTATCAAAGGAGGGCTATGAGGATGGTGAAGGGCTTTGAGGGGAAGCCATATGACAAGCAGCTGAGGTCACTTGGTATGTTCAGCTGAAGAAGAGGTGACTGAGGGGAGACCTCATCACAGTCTACAATTTCCTCGTGAGGGAAAGTGGAGGGGCTCTTCTCCGTGGTGACCAGTGGCAGGACCCAGGGAAATGGCCTGGTGCTGTGTCAGGGGAGGTTCAGATTGGATATTAGGAAAAGGGTCTTCATGCAGAGGGTGGTTGGACACAGGAACAGGCTCCCCAGGGAAGAAGTCACAGCACCAAACCTGACAGAGTCCAGCAAGTGTTTGGACAACCCTTTTGGGCACAAAAACTATTGGGACTCTTGGGGATGGTCCTGTGCAGTGTTAGGAATTGAACTTGATGATCTTTGTGGGTCCCTTCGAACTCAGCTTATTCTGTGATTCTGTGAAATTAAACAGGCCTGGTCCCAATACTGAGCCATTGGGAACACCACTCATGACTGGCCACCATCTGTATGTAACTCCACTCACCACCCTCTGGGCCCGGCCATTCAGCCAGTTTTCTACCCAGTGAAGAGTGCACCTGTCCATGGCATGATCAGCCAGTTACTCCAGGAGCATGCTGTGGGAATTCAGCAGTAGGAATTCAGGAATGTGTTGTCTTAGGCAGCACACGGCACAGCTCCTCACTTCAAGCTATTCTCCTTTACTTTGAAAGCCATGAATACAATGCCAGAGAGGTTGCACCGTCTGGCTGAATGCTGAGGGAAAAATAATGACAGAAAAGTCAGTCTGGCATCATCATGTGGGTTAAGAAAATTTGTTTGGATCTCTTTATTTCTAATGAGTGGAGTTACTAACAAAGTTGTCAGAGAGTCTCCTGCTACATTAACTCTGAGTGATAAGTATTTAAAGTGTAATGCTATCAGACTTGCACATCTTGTCTGCCTCACTGAGCCATGCCAAACTGTTCCTATGAGACTCTTAGAAGGATATGGTATCTGACAACAAATCCAGGCTGCTTCCAGATAATGCTGAAATTCTTATGCTCTTGAAATATAATCCATCCACAAATGATTTTAATTACCTATATATCTATCTACCTTGTCTTTTCAAACTATGGAACTCAAATAGCTAATTTCTAAAGCCTAAACTGTTTGCACTACTTGACCAGGCACTGACCTATGGGAAATTAAGCTATATTTCATCTCACAGGGAGCTTACAGCACCCGCAACAGTGTGCCTTCCTTCAAAATTGATCACATAACATGCACTTGCTAGATCTTCACGTAAGCAGCACTTTAAATATTTTATTAAGCTATGGAGTACAAAAATTCAGTGATTCATACTAATATTTTATAAGACAAGCCATTTCTATATTATTAAATAATTCAATTCAACTTTTAAAGCAAATAATATTTGACTTTGACACTTATTCAATATATATTTCTGCCAACTTATTCAACAGATGTTGCTATTAAAAAGTGCAGCTAATCTTAACGTTTTAGGTGGGAAGTATTCAGTACCTAACAAATCTAAACTACAAAATACAAAGTCATACCATAAACTAATCCTTGGATGTGAAGACAGCTGGGAAGTACCCTTATTTTACAAATGGTAGGCATTTTACTTAAGCTTTTGCCCTTACTAGAAAAGACAGAAATACAGCATCAAAAACCTCAAAGATGTCAGCTCAGAAAACAGATGCATGTGAATAAAAGTAAACTTATTATGCTTTTAATTTAACTCTTTGAGCACCAGGTGCTGGGGTGCACTGGCTGACATGCAGATGGTTTCTTCCTTCTCACACTGGCGGGGAAGAGGGTTCACAGCAAATCAGATTTTCTTTGTGCTGTCACTTCCTCTGTGAAAAATAAAACCGAAGCATTCTCTACTAAATTCAGTAAATAGAAAACAGAAGGGGGAAAAGAAGTGATGAAAACCATCCATGAGTTTGGCAGAAGGATTAGGTTAACTGAAAACTGTGTCTTTTAAGAAATGGAGATAGACTATCAAAATATTCAGTGACAGTAAGACTTAGCCCAGAAGCTCAAGTACTTTTGATATAAGATAGCCAGGTGTCCAGCAACAGAAATGTGATTTAGAATAACTTTCTTTATGAAAGGATCTATGACAAGAACTTTGGACCGCCATTTAGAAGGAAATGGATACTATACATCAATGAATGCAATATTATATAAACATGTCTGGAAGGCCCTAGACTCCAGACTGCCAGAAGCTGAGATATTATATAAATAAACTATCAACAAGCAAAAAGAAATATTACACATTCCTTTATAAATAGACTGGTCTCAATTTGAATAGAGTAATTGCATAACTTCACCATTCCTAATGTAATTTTTATATTAGATACATGACTTTTTAAAGCTCATGCTGAAATTGCTTTACCTTGCTGAAGAATAATCTCTCTAATTTTGAGCATGATATATATAGAATGCTTTGCAATACTTGGAAGATGTAGAAAAGCCTACCTTATAATTTCAAAAAACTTTTTTGGAAGCATTTTAGTTCTGTTTAAGATTATTTCAACGCTGCCAATAGAGTGCTGAATCGCATGGGAAGTATGTCACACCATATTAAAAGTCACACATGACTTTTAAACAATTTGTACTAAATACAGAATTGTGAATAAGGCCCAGAAAAATTCTACTGAACTTCTCAAAGTACATCAGAATACGCATTTTATATTTTATCACCCTGCCAATGAGATTGAATGGCAGTGATTGTTTTTTTGTGCAATAGGATTATTTAGTTGACAACTGCTATCACAGAATAAAAGTCAATATTTCTAGGCTTTATGCACATACAACAACTAAACACTCCTCATCTTAAGAGCTATAATACCACTGATCCAGAATAAAATTATATTTAGAATATTTGTGTTTAAAAACCCTAAATCATTCCATCCTAAATCTTTGGATCTTGTGTATCCTTGTACACTAACAGCATCTGAAAAATATTCAGGAGAAGAAATGTATAAATTTGGTCATATTTCTGAATAGAGAGGTTCCATTGTGATCAGTAAAATAGTGTCCTAGTGCTATTGCAGTATAGGTTTTCTCGCAGCGCTGTTTCCTACACTGTCCTAAATGCAATTTTTGGCAGTTCCATGATAATTCAGTAAGCAATACGTGGCTCTTCAGCACACCACTAGAAGACAACTGAGGAAGAACAGCTTTAACACTCAGACGACTGCACTACAAAAGGCATCCAATGTTAGGAATGATCTCTGGCCTGTACTTCTGATGGAGCTGTCTGTCTAAAAAGCAGTGTAAGGGGTAGGATTCCTGAAAGCATATGCAGAACAATGAGAAAGTTAGTTTATTCCAAAAATGGTGGAGAAAGAGATATCTTATTTGACAGAGAACAGTTACAAAAGCTGTGTAAAACTGTAACCAAAGAAGCAGAAACAAGAATTACTGTGGTAGGGTAGACCATCAAGAGCAACATCCTGTCTGAAAGTGGCTAGTACAAAGGGAGAGAATGAATGCCTTCCAGCCTATTTATTCACTAACAGCTTGTTCTTTCTCCAAACAGTCTGAAACTCATGGTCTCACTGATGTCTTGTGGCATTTTGTTCTGTAGGCTAAACACGCACTGTATCAAAATGTATTTTCTTCTATCAATTTCAATTTAAATTCAACTGATTATTTCCTTGTTCTTGTATAATGAGTATGTACTGTTTGCCCTGCAGTACACAAAGACAAGTTTTTATAATACTACTGTTTGATGCACTTGATTTTTAGGGTAAAACACACAAAAGCATTAAGAACTAATTGCCTAAAGGAAAAAAGCAAAATTTAGGCTTTTTATGGGTCAGGCAAAGGCAACTGTGGAGATGAGGAAAGCTATTTTCAGATACCTGTTGTTTCAGTGCAGAATAAATCAGAACTGACATTTGGAGGTTGACAGAATAGAAAGTGACTTGAAGAGAGGTGAAAGAGGAAAGAAAAACTATCCCTAACATTTTTTGCATTTGTTTCTTTACCTCTAGGTATCAAAATATCCATATATATTTAGATATACCTGAGACACTCTAAAAAATTCATTTCATGTAATCAAAAAGTCCACTAATCTGTTTTATTTGACTCATCTGTTGCCCTTGCAATTTGAGAAAAACCCTGGATACAATAGTAATCACCAGCACAGGAGACCACTGTTGACTTAAAAGATCACTGTACTTTACTGGACTCTTCCAGCTAAGGCAATATCAGTCTTTTTTCTGCAATCACAAATTAAATATTTTATAAAATGAGCACACTGATTTTCACATTGTAGAGAACAGGTTAATCTTCCCCCCAAACCAACTCAAATCTGCCAGTATTTAACTCTACTAAAAATTATCTATTTGCCTATGAGGTGTGTTGAATCTGTGGACATTATTACATGAATTAACACATTTTTAAGCAAGCCCAGGTAAAATATCTTATGCATTCTGTTAAGGTCCTCAATCTGTTAGCCTGGATTCACTTCAAGGCACAAGAGGTGATAGCTAGACCTTAGACACTTAGAATTAGAAATACATCAATTGCCTTCTCCTAAGGCTCTAGAGGTGGAAAAAACTTCTATCAAATCCACTTTGAGTGAATGCAGGTTGAGAGAAATGTAAATTTTTGTGAATTTATGTTTTGGTGACATACTTCTGTATCAGGACCCTACTCCTCTGCTTTCAGTTCCATAGTACTCCTAATGACCTGGGTTTGACTTTTAATATAATGGTATTGTTGAATTCCTAGGAATAAAAACTGTTAACTATTCTGTTTTGTAATGAACATAACTATGATGATTGCTCACCTGGACTAAAAATAAACCACTAGATTTTGTCCCCTAAATGGTCCCAATTCATAATGCACCTTTCTGGAGACAGAAGCAACCAATAATTCTGCTTTTCAAAAACATAATGGAACATTCTACAAAAGTCTGGCAGCACCATGAGGCCAATGTAAGCAAATGAGATATAAGGGTAGCTGCAACTTTATCTTTTTATTTTTCTGATGTTTCGAATGGGCAGAGAATAGACTTTTAGACAGAACACACAAGGTTTGGGAGCTCAACCTCAAATACGTCATCACTGACACATGCACGGATAGTGCACGTCTATCTCTGTGTAAAGAACTAGCAGTTTATTTTCCATTTCCATATAAAGAGGTCAATTATTCTTAAGAAAGTTAAAGAGAGGAGGGATATCCATCTGCAGCTATTTTAGTTTGCTCCAAGTTCTCCCATTCAAGATTTTGTATTTGTCTCTCTCTGACTCTCCTTAGTGCAAACCAGGTGAATTTTTCCCTCCTGGGAATGGGTTATCATGCTTTTTTGTTTGTTAAAAAACTCTCTACAATATACATTTCCTGTCAGAATGAGGAGAAAACCATTAAATGTGTAAAAGATGGTGGTCCAAGATCATGATCAATCATAGTACTGCACCTGCTGACTGGTGTGCCCTCTCTCTGCTGACAGACCCCATTCACGCTGGATTGAACTGGGCTCTGTGAGAGAGATCATGACCCTCACCTGCCACCTGACTTTAGAGAGCTCTGCCTGATTCACTAATGGATAGATCACATCAATAAATATGATTCCTTGCACTGAGTTGAGGAAACAGATAAAAAGAAAAGATTAATCTCTGCCAACTGACATTATAGGAGAGATGTAAAAGATAACAGAAATTACTGGCTAGGTTTCATGTGAACTCTGTTTCATTGATGCATGAGATAAGCTTTCCCAGCAGGCTCTAGCAGGAATTGGATTTTTGTTTCTCTGTGAACACTTTATGCCTGTCTTCATCTTCTTTTAACATTCTTCTGAGATGAAACCTTGTAGCTGGTGGTGTTTGCCCTTAGCACAGGCTTATGACTGACTTCCACAGAACCATATGGCTGCATTTAACATAACTCCAAGCCAGCACAGAAACTGTGTTATGCTGTGAATTTGTCTTAGTTTATTTTCTGGGCAGAATTGCAATAAAAAAAAATTCTTAGGAAGAGATTAAAGAGAATTTCTCCTTTGGAGTCATTATTAATGCTATCACAATCCTGGAAAAAGTTCCAAGATCACAGCAGATGAAATGATGATCAAAGTTTGGGGGAAAGAAAGAAAGAGAAGACAGCTATTATCCATATGCAAAAACAGAGGAAACGTCTGTGGGAAATGGAGATAAGCCTCTTCTACCAGATTATTCAAATGTTTCAGAAAAGCACTTTACATATGGTAACACTTGAATTTGGCTGGGTTTACACCAAGGACCTGCCTTCTCTGCAAACTGAACACCGACATGCAAAAAAAGAACAAAAGTTCTACTAGGGTTAAAGTGTCTTCCTTACTGCTTGTGTGTTCTTTCACATCTGGCTCCTGCAGCCTGCAGCTCCACTGCTGGAGAAAGAATGGAGAAGTCAGGCATAGCAACTTGCAGCTGAAGCTTCAAAGAGCAATTCAGAAATGACAGCATCCCAATCTGCTATGAAAGTCACCAGGACATGACGACTTGAAGGATTGAATGCTGACAAAAGCCCTGAACTTCCTCTCCTTTGGTGCGTTAGAGTAAATCTTCCTCTCCATCACCCCTGCCTTCCTGGTGGTACAAGAAAGACGCAGAGAACAGAATGCAGAGAGCAGCTCTTGTCTTACTATTTGTTTCTCCAAAATCAGATTCGGGTTGCTATTTCTAGACCCAGAGATGGAGGAGTTCATTTCTGCATATTTAGGATCAAATGAACCAGAATAATCAGATGGTTCTGCCAAACCTGCTCCTGCATGAGCCTCTCTGCTATGCTGCACTCTGTGAAGATGAACAAGGGGAACAAACAATGCTAAGCCACTTCGCAGAAATGAGCAAGAGTCCAATGCAAAGAATGCCTCGTGCAGGGTGAACAAGGAAAGAAATCTGGTTCAATTGTAGTTACTCATGCTGCTCATTGCAGAACTGTCCCATTACTTACTTTCCAGATGAAAGTGAAACTAGATCTACATATCACTGAAAAAATATCAAGTAGCTCTGTTGCCTTACAGGCTTCCTCTGGGTCTCTCAGAGGACTAGTACTTACACAGACTTCCACCTAGGTTACCGTAAGTGACTTGGCTCTTGATATTGTTGGTCATGTCCAGTTCTGAAGGAGGCAGCAGCTGGGAGTGAACTTGGCAGCCCTTTACTGCACTTTCTGATACTGAACTCAGTATTTCTGATACAACATTCCTGCTATTGCAGCTTTCCTCTCTCCAAAGGAAGGGAGAGCAGAGTAAAGCATCTGAATTTTGCAGTAAGGGCCTGAAATGCAAAAATTCATGGATTCACCAAGGTAGAGGATTACATCTTGTGCCCAGAGGAGGGTGATGCTTTATCTTTTACGGTACTCATTTCCACACATGCCTTTTTGCAGCTGGACAATTTGTGCAATCCGCATTATCAGAGATGCTGAATGCAGGCACTATACAGTAATCCAGATCTTTGTTTTGCCATGACATTGGTATTGTTTCCTCACCTGTTTGAATGAGACAGAAAAAAACTCCAGAATCTGTTAAACCCCTCTGGTTCAACATGACCTGCACTTACTGGGATTGCAAGCTCAGCTGCAGCCAAGCAACTGCAGAAAGAATTTAGCTTTTAATTTTTGCAAGCTTTTTGTGCTAGCTTTATGATTTTTTTTTCTTTAATAAAGTGTTAACTTGTGATTTTATTTAAGAAAGTTTGAAGAAACTTTAGAAATCATATTGAAAGCTTTCTCATCTGCATAGGCCATCACAGATAGAAAATCTTTGGTTTGATTATTTCTGGCTTCTGTCACTGTAGTAGAGCATATGCCAGCAGCCAAGGCTTCTCACCATGTTGAGGTGATGAAGTGCATGCAATTGAAAAGGATTTCACAAATAATCACAGGCAGGAAAGGGCAAGAAATTATCTCAGGTTTTCATCCTAGATATTCATCCTCTAGTCCTCTAGCATTTCATCTATGTTCCACCTTGCTTAACCAACTAGTCTCATTTCCTCCTTATGGACTACTCCATCTACCCATTTAGATATCCTACCTCTTTTGTACTCGGCCTTTTTCAGCTTTCTCCTCCACTACTTTTAAGTTTAATACAGCATTAACTTAGATCAGCTCTCCTGAACTTTCTTCCCAACAGATGACAAAAATCTGAAATCAACATCCTCGCAAAGAATTCCTACTTAAAAACAACAGGAAGTTTTCTAACCCCAACCCTGCAAAAGTATGAAATTTTCAGAAAATGAGGGGACAATAGAAAACAGAAAATACAGAATATAGAAAATATAGAAATAGAAAATACTACCAAGCTTTATCTGTAACTAATATAAATACAGTCATTTGCTGAGAGCGAATCTTATATATTTTCAGATTTTGACACCTAAGTAACTTGGGGAATAGGACTATCAGGTTAGGTAAAAGGAAAACAGACTTCTTACTTCAAACTAAGCTGATTTGTTGACAGGTACACGAATAAATGTTTATACATTAGAGAAAAGAATAAAGCCAACAATACATACCGCTAAAATACATTGAGATTTCCAGCTGTCTTATGATAATTAATACACTGTAAATACATCTCTCCAAGCTATAAACAACTATTCTTTAGGTCTAGGCCTATGAATAATTAGAATTTCTATGTGAAATGTCTATTTCTATAACCATTCTTAACACTAAAATTGTCAAATTCATTAGATTAATATTCTCTCTGTAAGCCATACAAATGAAGAAATAGTGTATCATAATGTAATACACACATGACATGAAAACAAAGAAACAAATATATAATGATTCTAGCTGTGACACAGTATGTTAGTGACATTGATAAACTGAATCTTCATGCTGATAGCATGTTGTAGTCTCAAATCTATTATGCTTTGGAACTGATGTATTATTATCTCCAGACAACTTTCACACCAGGAGATGATCCCTGCTAGCATAATTTTAAAAATGAAGGGATTACAAAGAAGATAAATTTCATTGTATTGTTACCTGAATTAGTCTCAACTAACAGAAATTTCATATAACATACTGCATTTGCTAAAATAGTTACATTTGGTGACCCTATTACAAACATACAAAACATAAACCAGGAACAGTTCTATGAACTCTACTACAGCATTTATGCATCTGAACCAGTATTGTATAGTAATTGTTCTACAGGGAACAATAATATTTGGCTTTCTTCTGTTTTAATACAGTATGCTTACATTTTTACTTTGAAGAAAATATATTGCGATCTTCTGGCAAATATCTGCAATATCTTTGAGTTTGCTGATAATGATTGACTAATTGAAGTTAATATACCATTCTCTTCCTGCTGTTGATTTTAATTTGTGGCTAAGTGAAAGCTTAAGAGTTTTTGGGAGAAGCAGATCAATGTACTGTGTCAATATATACTACAGATTAATTAGTAGGCAACTGCAAATCTTCTCATTTCATCAAATAGCACATTGTCCATTTTATGAAGTTAGGAGTTACCATTAGCATAACAGGATTTGGACATAAAAATCTGATTTTTAGTGGAGTATAAACAAACTAACAAGAAAACACTTTTTTTTGTGTGTGTATGCATGGATCAGAAATGAATTATACTGATTAGGTATAAGAATGCCAAAACATAGTTCAAAAATTAGACACAGATAATTGACAAAGTTAAGAAGATATGGAACACTTCTAAAATAGAAATTTTACTTAAACAAATTGAAATATTAATTTATATGGAATTCTCTATTTACAGTTACATATTTATCAGCAGTTGTGATCTCAAACTAGTTGGTAAAAATATTAGAGATTATGTATGTAACTCTTCTTTACTTCTTTGATTGGTCATTCTTTATGCTATATTAATATGTTGTAATATTTCTAAAAGAAATATTTGCTAAGTAGTAAATACATTATAAACTAAGGGTCAGATCTGGCAAACGTGTAATGATGCAATCAGTTTGCAACAGCCTGCAGAATTGGGCCAAGAGAATTAATACAATATCAATTGCATTCTTAATGTCTGAAGTCAAAGCAAGTAAGATTTGGCAGCCAAAGTTTACCATTTTGTATCTACTATGAGTCAGTATGACAAATTATTCAGACTAATTTTTAAAAAGTCAGACATAAGGATGGGTAAGTTTGTTCCAGATGTTTTCCTATAGCAATGATTTTTTTTAAAATCACACTTTGTCTTCTCTATCAACAGTTAGCATCATGCAAACACTTAAGAGTCACATACCCATAACTGCTATCCTGATATGTTGGAGAAAACACATCCATCTCTATAAGGTTGTCATGACCATTTGCAAGGACTGCTTGACTTTCTAATTCTCTATACATAAAGATACAAAAAGATGAAATTAGAGGTGCAATTTCAAATTAAAAAACTGGATGATCCCACAAAAAAGAAGATACTAATTCTGTTGCGTAACTTTGTTTGTGCAAAACTGAATGTGGGATTCATTTTATTTCCATGCTGTCCTCTGAACTACATGCTGGATTATAACATGAAGACCATTAGGTTACCATTAGGTGGTCATTACCCTGTGGTGAACCCTTATTTATGCACAAGTCCTTGAATAAAATTCCTGGCTGCTGCCTGTGGCAAGACAGGCTTAAGGACTGAGCAGTGCATAGTGGGGGGATATTTACTTGATGAGGCTGTACCAGAGATGAAGTAATAAAAGTGAACTGAGACTATTAAAAGACAATCTCATGCTGGCTATCTGGCACAGCCGGCCAGCCAGCCAGCAAAATATGCAGAGGGTTAGCTACCAGAGTGAATGGGGATCTCATGTTCGGCAAGTGACAATGCACAGCAGCAGGAGAGGCAAAGGAAGCATCACAGACTGGTTCTGCTAGGGAATAGTGAGGAAATGATGAGGAGAAACAAAGTAAGCCACTATTATTTTGTCTAGAACTGAGTATTTCTTTTGTCGTATCTAAAACAGGGAATGATTAATGTGGGGAAAAACACTTGGGTCCATTCTTACTTCAATGACCTCTGAAAATGGGAATGATAAACTCCAGGAATACTGTGCAAATGCTACTGAATTCTGGACTACTGGTGCTCGCCTAAGAGCCGGGGGACAAAATACACAGCATGATCAAATTCCAAGTACTTGTGGTGACAGCAAGGGATATTTGAGCAGGAAAGATGCCAGAGGGATCAAGCAAAAATCTAAAGTAAGATACTATTGACATCAAAGAAAGCTTATAAGCATATGGGCTTGATGTTTTAGGATTCAAACAGATGCTCAGTGAGAACACAACAGTAAGAGAATGTCAGAAGAAAACAGAGCTTTTTTGACTTTAGTCTTTGAAAACAATACTCAATTTCTAATGTGTGTATATAATGATTCCATAATTCTGGCATGTCAGATTTTCAAATGCATTCATGCTGTCAGCAATCTAAGCAGAGTCCTGTTTTTTCAAGTTGCAGATCAGCAAAATGACACACCCACAGTGATAAACAGTCTCCAGAAGAGCAGGACTTGAACTCCATCCCCAGTTTCTGCCTTTATTTTGTACCATGCACCTTCTCAATAGAAGTCACATCTCTAATCAAGTCCATGTATGAAAACCTGGAAGACTTACAGAATGGAAGAGTTTTGAATTTGATTAAATCAGGCACTATTTTAGTGGGTAGAATGTGTAAAATAGCTGGTTTAAGCAGACTTTAACCTTCAGCAACACTGTGCTTTTGCGGACAACCAATCAGCCTCTACACAAATTGATTTAAAACTTTCCTGAGAACTATCAACACCTTTTCCACATCTTAATCAATATTGAAGGCAATTGGATCACTGGCAATCCACCCCAATAAAGACATATGTGTATGTTCCTCACACTTTAGGAGTTTCTAAAATCTTCACATTTTAAAATGAACTTTGAATCAACTTTACAGAACACTTTTGAAGTAACACATTCCAGGAATTGTTTTGTCTATTCTATTTCTGAAGTGTTCCTGTTCTTTAATTAAATCCTTCAAATCCCTTCCAGCCATCAAGTATTTCTTCAACCAATTCTTTCTTTTTTTTCTCAGTAAAATAAGTAGGTAAGTAGCTGAATATCGTAATGTTCCTATGACTCTACTTTTAAGACTAAGTGGTAAGAGAAGACTAATCAGTATCTGTATAAAGAATGAAAAACATGTTAGTTTCTTGGCTAGGTTCTATAAAAAATTCACAGTCCATCATACCAAATGCAGCCATCTTTCAAATGAGGTATTTTATGCAGCAAATCTAGTAAGAAAAAGCAAAGGTCTTTTTTGATTCACTGGCACATTAGCATAGATTCTGAATAAAGTTATATAATATTCTGAGAGATTTATTCCTTGACTGGAATATGTAAATTTCCCCTTGCTTACAAATTGATCTTTTATGTTCAATGCCTAAAATTAATGAAATACTTCCCAGGAAATGCACTAAGAGATGCTACCAGCTTACTTTTATCTGCAAATTTATGAGTTATAACATACTTTTCCTCTGTGCATCTCTAACATTCATAATTGATTGTGCATTAGAAAAATTCTGCATATTCAAATATTTAACAGAGAGAGCATTTAAAGAAGTGATTTACTATGTATTTTTAAATATCAGTAATTTAGATCCTACTAGACCTCAAGATCATGAGAATGCAACTACTGATACTGGTGCTCAAGAATTCATTACTAAAACTAGTAGGTAAATAAAAACTTAAAGCTCAGTGATAAAAAAAACCCTACTAATATTTAATGACTAAATCATCTTTTATCATACTCAGACACCTGACATGTAGTCATATATTTGCATGACTTTGGCTGTCCAATCAGTAATTCAAAGAACAAAATTGAAAGTTATTTTATTTCTTCAGAAGTTCATACTATTCTCTAGTGCTGGCTCCTCCAGCAGATCTATTGGCTCTAAAAATTAACCTAACTTACAGCAGGCTACAGAACAGTCAAATAGTAAAGATCATTAAATGTTCAATGAAAGGTCCTGCAGTCTGCAGGGAATCTACAAGAAATATTCTTTTACTGTCTTGTTTTTTGTGTTAATGTAGATTTTACTGAGCCCAAATAGAATGAAGTCAGTTTCTGCCTCTTCTTGGTAACCTGTCATTTAAATATGGCATCAAAGATGACAGAAGTACTCACGTAATTAAATTCTTTCAAGTTACAGTTTTAGGTCCTCATTTAGGACCTAAAAAATATAAATTGGAGTTTCTGTTGGACATCATTGATCTGTTACCTCACAGTTCATCTATTTAGCCAGTAACAGCAATGCGTCACATAAATGCATTAATTCATGTTAATAGTACTTTGCACAGAGCCAAATTGCAGTATATTCTATTGAAAACACAACTGAATCCCATATTATGAAATATGTGTCTTTTGAAGTCACTTTCACTACTACTGCAGAGCAATAGGGACTAAAACCTCCTCCAGGCTTTGCAAATATATCCCTCTCTCCCACATGCACATTCACAAACTCAGCCAATTCGCTGCCCAGCTATACATGATAGCAAACTGTATGTCATTTTTACGCCACCCATCATCAGTATAAGGTTATAGAGGTAGAAATACAGTTGAATATATATGCTGACATTCACATTCTCCACCTCTAAATGTCTGTCATCTAAGTCAAGTTAAAAAAAAAAAGAGAGAAGAAAAAAAAAATCCAACAATAAACATAAACTAAAACGTTGCCAAAGAGGAAATAAACTTTCTTTTAGTCCAAGAAAAGGATGAAGGAAGAGACCTACCACAAAGCTGTTAATATGGTTGATACTGAGCCTGAAAATCATACTCAGTAGGGAACCTTAACCAAAAGGGGAAAATCCAATGACATATAAGATGGGTTCTACACCACCAGAGTTCCAGCCAAGTAAGACGACTAGAAAAACCACAGTAGTAGGGCTCTGTCAGTTTTTACATGAAATTCTTGCATTTTACCTCATTCACAAGTGTTCAAACACTTGAACACTCAAAATACCCTTAGCTTTTCATCAGAAATATTTAAAAGATGAAAAGACTTCACTCCGCAAAAAATACTTAAGGTTGGAAGTGGGATTTTCATTCAAGTAGTCCTACACCTTTATAAAGAAAATAAAAACATATATAGCAATAGAAGCAAACATCAAAGACCTTACCCACCTACTTAAGATTAACTAGTATCAGGAAAAAATCAAACATCTTTTTCCCACTACAAACTTATTTGTTCTATAAGAAAATTCTTTCTTAATGTACTAAATTGTTTGAACATGATGATGAAATCTCTTCATGGAATGCTGTTCCACAGTGCTTATGTCTCATAAACAGCACAGAGAGTCCAAGAAAACTGAGAAAAGGAATAGCCATTCCAAACTGTAAAACAGAGGAGTTGCCTGAAACATCTACAGCAACAAAAACTACTTAAAAGAGAACCTTAAGGTCATGTATGTTTCAAATTAGTCAAAATCATCTTTACTTTGCTATATAATATAATTTAAAGGGATTCAAACAATAAACTGAAGGGATTTCATAAACATTTTCAAGAATTACTGTCAACTTCCATTTAGTAATAAATGTTCAGTTTAATAACTAAATTGGAATATTATGGCTTTCCCTAATAAAAAATTAGTGCTGATAGAGTTACATGAGTACTAATTAATCAGTGTAGGTATATTCAGCTCTGTGCCAGCAAGTCCTATCAATTTTTTTTATAGATCATTCTGCATCTAAAAAAGCTAGTGTCACCCTTCATATTAGCTGCTTCTTTCCTAGAGCCGGTTATCAAGGACAAATTTATCATTACACCAGAACTGAGTTCTTATGCCTCACCAAATTCTTGCACCTTTAAAAACACCTAGCTTCACGTAAGTATTTCTTTAAAGGTACCAAGTATGAGTTAAAAACATTATTTGATGTTTGATCTGTGACAGTATATATTTGACACATTTCTGGCAAGCAGGATAAGAAATTTCTTCAAACAGGCAAAAGTCACAGATTATGAACAGGAAGGAAAACACTTGTCTGGAAGAATTAATATACTCTAATTACTCTGGAATAGGACTGTAAGGGAGAAAAGTGTCACTGACGATTTTAGAGTGAGGACACTTTAGAGAGAGATTTTTAGGACTGAAAAGTTCTCAGTTTTGCTTGCTGAATGAGGGGAAGTATCAGCCGTGGGTCAACTTTCATGAAGTTCAATGTTTTCTTCAGAATTGCCAGAGTCTGTAGTAGTACCTAAGTAATTACCTGCTTTCCAGTGGTGCATTACTGCCAAGCACCCAGCTGTCCTGCAGCTGGACTGACTCAGGTGTGGTTTGCAGCTCGGCGGGCAAAGCAGCCGGCGGGGCCGGACTCTGATTCCTCCTATTTGTCAGTGAGTTTCTGTTAAGTGAGGTGATGGATGGGTGATGCTGTGCTGAATGTTGCTTGTGAGAAGGTGGCAAAGGCTGCAGGGTCGACTGGCCTTGGTTATTTGGAGGTTGTTCTAAGAAGAAAGAAAATTAAAGTTCGTTATACAACATCTTGGCATTTGCTACAACCAAAGCAGAATAAGAAATTCAATATAATCCTATCATCTAATATATTTGCATATTATTCTATTAGCAGACATTCTGTAAGAGCAAGATTACCCTTGATACACCAAGCTCTAATTAATATACAACAGATGGTAAAATTGCTTTTGGTTTTAATTTGTTTCAGTTTTTTTTTTTTAATCTGGTTTTATTAACACCTACAGAAAATAGCATCTGACAGATCCCCTAATGTGTCTTTAGACTTCAGCTTTTTTTAACAAACCAACCCTGAAATTAAATGGGTAATTTCAGTAGAATACATAGGTTTTCAAAATGCATATAATCCCTGTAATTATTTAATGGAGTTTTTAAAGCTTTATTTAACCGCAATAAAATATTACAAGCTAGTTGCTAAACAGCAGTAGACTACTCTAGTTTAGTGCATTTCAAATAAGGCAGATCTGCACTATGATCTGCTAATAGATGCTAAGTATTCTTTAGCAGAAGGTCACTCTGTGAAGCAGATGTTGCTTCATGGATATTTAACAGACTGATTCACATCTGATTACAACGTCAGAAGACTCATATACTTAATGACCGTCACATCCATTAGAACACACACAGAACAGATTTTCCAATTTCACACCATGCAATATAACTACAGTTTGGAGGAAGTCACAGGTGAGAAGAGAGCCAGGCCATCAAAACAAAAGGAAATGTTTTTCTGACTTAACCAAAGCACACAACACCCATAAAGCTCAAACCCAAAACCTCAAACCAGCAAAACCTGTAATGAAATACTTCCATCAATGCTAGATTTTAATAATCTGTTCCATAAAATCAGTGGCAAATAAGTCATAAATAGAAGACAAACCTTTACAACACAATACACACAAAACTAAAGAAACCTTGACACTTAATTTACCACAATTTAGTAATGACTGATGACACCTAAACATGTAACACTTAACAATTATGTAATTCAAATTGCAATCCATTTCCTAAACTAATGTAGCAGAACATGCTTCATAGTATAAATGTCAGTGCTAAGCAGAGCAGAAGATACAGGGCATGCACTTTTCTCACAGTGCAAAAGCTTTCAGGTAGTTTTTAAATTAGTTGCTTGATTTCCATAAACAATTCCCTTTTGGAACTGGTTATAACTGCAAATTGTTACAAACTCAATAATAAACCACTGGTACAGAGAACACAGGAAGAGTATTTCTGTTGAAACAGACATTTCCAATAACTTACAGGTGACTGCTATAAAATTAACTTAACTGTGAGCAATTTCCCAGGTTGTGAACATAAGACAACACGAAAATGTTAAGAAATAGACTTAAACAGAAAAAACAAGTCTTTGGAATTATTTCCTTTCTGAGAACCACATTCTTGTCTCCAGTGATTTTGTGTGGTCACCATGACTTTTGTCACAAACAACAGCAATGCTGAATCTTTCATTAAAAGAATGACAGCATTTATACTGCCAGTGAGATCTTCAACACCAAATCCCCAATATAATAATGTAAAATTCCAGTCCAGGTAGGAAACAACTGATGAGCTTTATCTTCACCAACACTGACACAAAGGCTGCCACTGTATGTGATTACAATCACTATCAAGGACTTTAAGCCACATTTCAACAAGTCAGCTAAAGAAAAGTTATACCAACACTAGAGCAAAGAATTTTCCCCATATCTACTTAAAATTTTATCTGATTTAGATTACAAGGTATTTATCAGCTGGCACAAAATAAACTGCGACCTTATATTTTGTAATATATAGGTGTGTGTGTATTTAAAAAGTTAGGTATGTGCATATGTATCTGTGTGAGTATTTACACATATGTATATGCAAATATATCCATATAAATTATTAATTACGCAAATTAATTACAAAAATTACAGAAAAATGGCAGGTATCAAGTAATTCACATTAATTTATTTTTAGCCAGACAGATAAATTAATTAAAATTGTTCTTAGCATCTGATTTTCTTTTTTATTCTCCTTTTTGACTCCCCTACCTGCCTACCCTTTTCGGACAGTTTTGCCAATATCAGCGCAAAACCCTCCTCCCCCTGCAGCTCCTACCAGTTGAAATGTTATCCTGACGTCCCTTTTGTTCATTCATTTCTCTTCTCATTTACAATCTCTGCTGAAAATCAATCTTTTAGTCTACCATTTTTAGTACTAAAGGTCTTGCACCATTCTCTGCTAAAGACAAAGCAGAGGATTAATCATCGTTGTTCTCTTGCACAAAGGAGGATGTGAGTGTCAGGCTTGTCTCAGGTAGATGTCAGACCTTCCCACACACTTTACTACCTGTGAGGAAGATGGATAGTGAATGTTCTGTAAAGGATATTTACATACTTCCCAAAAAATGCACAGCTCTAGTAATTACTCAGATAATATGCTGGAAGACTGAAATTGTATTACTCAGATCATAGGCCAGCTACACAGGCCACTATTGGGGATTTAGATTATTCCCCTATAAATTTACTATGAACCAAAAGGCCCATCTGCTATATAAAATATAAACATTACTGACACTGAAGATACACAGGAACATGTAAAAGAGAGGCTAGAAGGGAGCTAGAAGGCCACAGCAAGTGCAATTTGGCAAAGATCACTTGTCTTCCAATCCCACTTTCTCTCTCCATAGGATGCTGACAAGTGACATTTTCTAGTGTCTGAGGGTGGCTTCAGCTGGCAGGGGATCTACAGCCTCCTCAAAATGAAAAATGCCTGAAAAATCTGGAATGATTTATTTCTTTTCTAATTGTGCAAAAGCTACAGGTAGGGTTGCATTTAACAAGGTTAGATTTTCCATAAATCAACAGAGCTAAAATCTATACTCCTCTAAATTTCCTCAGTCCTACACTGTCATTCCAAATGAGAGATCACTGAGGACTGCTGCATGGATCTTTACTTCATCCTGCCAGATTTCCCCAAAACACAGTTCTGATTGCTGCACAATTTCTAACAATGTTGCACCACTGATTTGTGAGGAAGAGATAATCATCACACTAGTCATGTTTTGAATGCAATTCCTAAGCTGGAGCCAGATTCCCTTTTTTACTCTTTTAAGGAGTTAAAAGCTAAAAAGCAGCTTTCAGTATTACTGAGGCTTTCACACAAAACTATCGGTCTTATGGAGTAACAGCCTTTCAACATCCCTTTGACATTGAAAATATTCTCACTGCACATGCAGGGAAACTGAGACATACATGTTAAGTGATTCACACAGTTCTCCTGAGAAATCAGCATCACTACCAGAATAGTTCCAGTTTTTTTGCTTTTCCTACTTAAAAAGTTTATAAGGACAGGGGGAGTTGCATGACATGGTATGTACTTCATAAACTCTGCAGCACTGGACACTACTCCCCGTAATAATAGCCCTGCATGTGCCACAACGTCTAATGTCAAGACCCTGTAACTCCTTTCCTCCCTATCAATCAGTTTGTTGGAAAACAGGAGTCCTACAGGGAAATGCTTCTTCCCTTGGTTATTGAAAAAACAGCAGTTCTGGGACTTGGTCAGCTCCCTCACAACAAACCACTTATTAGAAGAAAAAGCATTCAAATCTGATAAAGTGCAATTGGGTTGAAGGACTTAAAAACTATTCCAGAGAGGTACAGTTACTTTGCTTTAAATTGGATTTTAAATGATATCTTAATTGATTTAATCTAAACGGGAATGTCTAATTTACACTAACAATAAGCAGATATGGGTAGGTACAGGTCGGCTTATGTCTAAAAATGTTAGGTTTTAATTATAATGTTCTTGTTTGGTCTAGACCTTAATGACTGTAGAGCAGTCCTATTCATCTTATAAGATTTCTGAAGCAAGAAGCGAATGTAAACTGGCCCAGCAACCAGTCTGTCAAAGCTCTTCAGGTGCAACAAACAAACCCCACATTTTTGAGGCATTTGTTGAGTAAGTCAACATCAAATAATGTGTGTGAACATATGTACAGAACTCAGGAAAGCCACAAGAAATTGGGCAGAAAGCTGTCTTACTACAGTTACACGATTTTTTCAAAACATATTTAAATTGTTATTTACCTGAGGGAATCACAATGAAGGAAAGCAGCCATTTCAATTGCAGAGGTAAATTATATTCAGCTCTGTAGCCTTTCACAAAACCTTTTCCTCTTTTATTTTTCAAAAAGTAATTTACATTTAATTAATTTTATCATTTAATTATTACAGAATTTGAACAGCATTTGAAGGAGAGACATTTATGATACCTACAGCCATGTGGGGGAAAGGGGCTAATTCAGAGGCAGAAAAGCAGACCAAGTATCCATAAAAAAAGTCATTTGTATCATGTTTTGTGTGATAGTCTTTTTATAACAGATAGACTACTGAGACCTGTCAGCTAGCTACTCATCAAAGAAAAAGAGGTGATTTCCATTTGATAAGGATTAGACTTTCAAACAGTGTATAACTAATGTGAACTTGGAGTTTCCATGACAAACACAAAAGCAAAGTCTTCCATTATGACATAAACGTTTCAAATGTGAACAATATGTTATTCAATATCTCTGCCTGTGAGAGTCTTAACTCTTTCTGGTCAGGCTGCTCTTTTTCTATTCTCTCTTTAGAAGAGTCTCTACCATGGTAAAGGAAATAAGAACAGGTTTGATTTCCTCAATAAAACCCTTCAATGGAGTTGAAATTTTACCTAATTGACACTTGGTCATACCTCCAAAAGCACTGTAAGCAGAAGTGGGATTTACCTCAGAAGTCGCTGCAAATTGAAAGGAGTGGGTATTACAGCTTAATTATTCCTAGAACTCCCAAAGGAGCCCTTTTTTAAGTACCCGCTTAGGGAGGGGTAAGACAGGCTACCTGCACTGCTATGGCCACAGCTTCAGGGATTCTATGGGCAAGCAAAACCAATCACTCCCAAAGTCTCTGGTCTGGGAGCACCTTCCATCAGAAGCTACATTTAATTAATGAGAACATGAAGGTTATGTGTTCAGAAAAAATCGAGTATTTTAGTGTTCATTTGTAATTACGCAGACCTGACTTTTGAATGAACCACTGCTTCAGTTCAGTTTTCCTGCCAGGGTGTGCCAGGCTCAAAGCTTCCTTTCTGATCATTTACTACAAGCCATAGGGGTAATTGAAGACAAGTTGCTGTATGTGCTTATTTTGCAGTTAATACCAAGTATTTGCTTAGTCTTATTCACATCCAAACTGGCACTGCTCTGCCAACTTCTCTAAGGATCCTAACCACACACTCAACCCAGGGACTAAGATGACACACTGCCTACAACCAGAGGAGAGTCCTTTCACTCTGATTTGCTGTCACCTTGCCCATCCTTTTCTGCTTGGTTTATAATTAATGGATGTAGAGATAGAATTAACCCACAGCCACTGCTGCTGACTTCCTTTTGAAGCACTCTGTGCCCCTGTGCCAGATACATGGTGACAAGCATAAGGAGAACTGACAAGGACACTTTGATTTAGATATGCACCTTGTGTGTGTATATACTATCATAATATAAAATGGGCAGAAGTCAAACAAGTAGCTTGATCAAAGTGGGCCAATGTTGTCTCCTCATCAATACAATGCCTGTAGGGTCTGACAATCTGTCAAGCTACCTGGGAGTGAGAAATTAGCAGCAAATTTAATGCAGGATAAGCTCTGAAAGACTGCATTGCCTTGCTTATGATCTTAAGTTTGGGAGAAATAATAAAGAAAACCTTATTTTTGTTATTTATATTACACATTTTCCTTTAGATCTCGACATTACTTTACTTTTTAAAGAGAAATAAAGAGTTCTGCTCTGAAAGGGAAGACTTATTTGATTGTGGAGAAACTCAAAATGATCCCATGGTTCACATGTGGTGTCTAAGACCAGATGACGAGAGGAGAGAAGTAGCTGGAGCTCCCTGGAAGGCAGTAGGGTAGTCCCTAACATGCAACATCGGTGTTTAAACCACAAAGTACATGTTGATAATTTCCCACACCCTATAAGGGCACGGTTCTTTACCAGTTAAATATACACAAGAAGACAAAGAAACAAGGAATGCAAAATAACTGTAAGCTTTAGGAACTGAAGAAAAAATACTTTTACCACGGTCTTTCAACTGTGTTATCCACAGGAGCATTATACTTCCAGTTAAAGGTACACTTGTAACTTTGTCTTTCTATTTCACATCATTGAGCATAGTATTTCCCCTGAACATCATCATACTGATAATATCTGTGCATTCTCAGCTGTTTTATAGTTCAGCTCTCCCTACACAAATAGAAAGCACCAGTTACTAATCTATTCCCAAAAACTTTGTAAAGTATATGAACTGAGCTTTAAACTTACTTGAAAGGCACATTTTTTTGTCTCTGATATTTTTAGAATAAACAAGCTGAAAAGCTATACCCTACATGATATGTGACCCTATGAAGATAGATAACATAACTTTCTATTTTATGGCATTTACTTTGAAAATCTGATTAAGATAGATGTCTCCAGTTTGTAATTCTTCAATGTCATGTTGTCATAGTTCCCATCAGCAAGATGCTTTAAAGCCTTTCGATTAATATTGTATGCCAGAACTGAAATTACATCCTTTGTCATTTAGTTCTTAATGGTGCAAGTGATATCTATCAAGTAGTGTTTTATGAAGCATGTGTGATTTTTATTACAGGCTGTTTTCACAAATCTTCTTCAGGTTTCATAAAGACTGTTCATGGATCACAACAAATATGCCTTGCATTTAAAATCATGCCAATTCTCAATGGAAAATAAACCTCGGATTTTTCAGCAAGGTTTATCAATAGAACAAAACTCTTCCTTAATTTAAATCTGTATATAATAATTTTAATTAGCAAAGCAAAGACATTACTGTAAGCCCCACTTTGCATGAGAACTCCGTAGTAAAAAAATACCCTCCAAACAACAAAAAATGTAATAATGTGTTATTTTCACAAGTAAAGGGTTATGTTTGCCAAATCTTCTAAGTGCCCTAATATTTCAAATAAAGATGGCACACATTTAGAACAGAAGATGCAACATTCCCCTGTAATCCAAGTACAACAAAGATCCTTATTTGCAGCATCCATATTTGTAAAACAAGATACATATATTCAAAATTTCTTCAATTTACTGGAAACCATATAGTTAGGGGCAGCTGAGAAGGAATCTTACGGTTGGCTACTTTTGATCAACCTGCCATTTAAGCAAAAATCTGCAAAGTCAATAAAACTTGGGCCTTAGACGACACATGAGCAGAATGCATTTGTCAAGTATTTTTTTGTCCAAAGACTTTCTCTTGTTACCTAAGAGAGTAAGGCAAATACACTGCAGGAAGAAATACTGTCCATTCACAAGAAAGTGGGCATTTCTTCCACAGATGGTGGTGAAAGGAAAAATCACAGGATTTACTTCTGAAAGGTTTATTAAATGTTGTTTCCACTCTCTGTTGTTCACTGTGGGAACGGAACCAGCTTACTTCTAAGGCATTTTTTCCATTAGCTGGAATCGATTCTCAAAGCATTCCAACATAAACACCTCCAGCCTGCAACCACTCCATTAACCCCTTCAATACATATGTAACACACAATCAATATTATGGCAGGCAAAACCTGTTTCATTTAAATACCATATAGTGATGATTTCTTCTTATCTGGTACCCATGTAAGGGCCCAGTTAACAAAAGGTAGTTACAAAAGCATGTGGGGTGAAAGAGCCCAGATTTGGGAACAAATACCACCTGGATCAAGGAAAACCACTGATGTTGTTACCATCCATAAGGCAGACATTTAAAGTGACAAAGTAAACTGGACTTTGCTGGTTTTCAACTAAACTGTGCAAGCTTAATCACCTTATAAAAGCTGAACCTGAGATAAATATTTCAGCTTCAGTGAAGAAAGCTATAGTGGAACTAGTTCAGGAAACAATCTTTCTAATAGTGGCCTCTTTATCCCCAGAGGGATTTAAGAAGAAAGATGAAAAAAGAAAAATACAGAAACACTGCAAAAGCAAATTGAAATTTAACCTGCTGGGGTAACATACTTAGGATTCTGCTTTACAAGAAAATGAAATAAAACGGAGAATATAAAACCCATGATGGCAGCTATGCACATAGGATGAACAAGAAGCAACAGTGTACTTCCAGTCCTGCTGTTGTATTACACAACTGCCATCTCCTTCCACCCCAGCCTAACCCACACAGTAGTTAGCAGGGCTAACTACTAGACATTACTTATATTCTCTTTTTAGGACCCGAAGTCTGTAAAACCAAACAAAATCCTCCACTGGTAAAATGTCATTGACTTATTTCCAACAGTTTACCTGGATATCAAACTGGGAAAAGTTGGTATCACACTGTGAGAAATGAGAAAAGCTCGCTCACTTGAGATACAAAAATGACACTCAGCTTATATTATCCAGAGATTCAAAATATAATAATGCAGCCTTCACTGGTGTGCTCCCAGCCTGGCTTCTTCACAGTGGTGTTCAGATGTTTTGCATGACTGTGGGTTTGGGGTTTTTTCCCCCACTGTGGTATAGCAGTCTCCTAGAGCAATAGTCTGTGAGGAGGGAGATCATCAAGACCATAGGCTTCACTCAGTCATGTTTTTTTCTAATCAGAAGAGACTTATCTGCATGTTCATAAATTAAATCATCTTTCATCCCTATTTAGAGTCAGCAGTGAGAAAGTTATGCAATTATTGTTAGCATCAGACAATCTTCTTTTCTGCTAACTCATAGAAATCAGTGGAGAACCTATTTTCAGTTAACAAATTGCAGGTTAACTCTTTAATCAGAAAATTCTGGTTTTCGCTGAAAGAAAACAAAACAAGAAACAAAAATGGAGAAATCCAGCTGAAAGACTTTGTACAGGGAGAAAATAATTCAGCTTTCCAAAATGGTGTCAGAGGACTGGAAATAATTTGAAAAACCTTTGAGTACATAGCCAAACTTGCCTGTAAAACACAGGTCAAATGATGCAGAGTATGCAATTTCCCACTTTGTTCACCCTGCACCATATGTTTACACTGAATGCGGACAGACACTCAATTATGACTGCAAAAGTTGTGATTTATAAACAAATTTATAAACAAAAGTCAAAAATAAGAACTATGCTTCAGCTGTAAGCTGAGTAAGTTCTACAATGATTCAGTCACAAAGACAGTGTGTTAACACATGGACTTGTCTCATACCGCATGTTTAACTGGAGTTAAATGCAGTTTGCATTGCAAAGTCTGATGTATGACTTCTTAATAGATTTCTTAGCATTTTCAAGTGTTAGATAATTTTGGTTCTTATCCGAAGTGATTAATCCAGAGTGAGCTATGTGTATGTTTTTTTGTCTTCTGATTTTATTTTTTACCGCTTCCAAGAAAAACAATTTGCCAAAGCTGTTTATTTTAGAAGCATAGTTACTACCGTACAGGTTAAGAAAACCTAAACTCTTAAAACCGTTAACCTGAAAAAATACACTCACAAGTCATGATTATGTAATGCCTACAGATGACACAACCAGTGCTGCAAAAACCTGTCTTTCTGCCCAATAAATAAAATAGCATATACAGGTTCTTTTACAACTCAACCTGACTTTCACTGACATATGACTGACATTCATGAAGAAGGAGCAAACCCCTAGTCTTCCTCAACTTCAACTGCCAGAGGAAAAATTCTGCATTAAATAAATCAACTGAAGTTTCTTCCATGAACTTGCAATAGTTAATGTCATCCCTTGAACATTTTGCAAATTTACAAATGCAAAAGCAGGTTGAAAGGCCCCTAAAATTACTTCATTATAAGCAATTAAATTCTTTACCAATTTCTGCATGCTCAACCCACGTCCGTACACACAAGGCCACACTAATAAAATCTGTGTAAGATAAGCCAGGAATGGGAATACACAATATAAAACTTCTAAGCAGAAACAGGTGAGTTTGTTTCATCAGATTTGAAAGAACTCAGATAAGAGGGATTCATGTTTTGCTTTGGAGGAAATGAAAACGAACAGGGGCAGTGACATGAAAAGAAAACCATGGGGAGAAAGTGGTAGAATTGCTCAGAAAAGAGGCTGAATGAATAATACACTGAGGAGACCTCATGGAAGTGAAGAGATGAGAGAAAAGTTCTGAGAAAAATGAGAAAGCATATACAATTTCATTAGCAAAATCATAATAATCAAAGTTTATGGAAAACATAGAGGTGAGATGCCTACTCTGGCTTGACTTTTAAAAAAGGAATTTAATCCTGGCCTCTAGAGTTCAAGCAAAAATTCTTACAAACTGCAGCTTAGGCTTTGGAGCAAGAGGGAAATAAAGCAGTAGGTCATCAGATGATTTCTTGTCTTCAAATCAATTAATTGATCTGTTATCAAGTATAAGAAATATGCAGACTATGAAAGACAGGAAAAGAATAGGAAACCAAGCTTCCAAAATAGCTTTTAAATAATTTTTCTCTTAACTGTGTCAAGGAAGAGAAATGCATAATAGGGGGAGGCCTCCACTAGAGCAAACTGAAGAACTATTGTTCTCTAATGACTTTAAATAAGCTTTTTAGTCTTACAAGTGAATTAGAATTTTGCTCTTCCTCCTTATGAAAAAAACCCCAACAAAACCACTCTTGATTTAGTAAGATATTATTCTATTCTAATGACAATCAAATCTAGTTAGGTATCAATCAAAAGAACAAATCCATTGCAAAAGATGTCTTAAAAAGTATTCTGGGTTTCCAGTACAGCTGCTTCCCTTTTCAGTAGGAAGATCAAGTCATTAACGCTCAAATCAAAGCCCAATTTTGAATTGCTAAGAGTTGAAACAAAAACTACCTTTCAGCCTGACTGCCTCAGTTCATGTAACTTATCAACAAAAGTCTCCCCTACCTAGCACAGCATTTTAAGCAAATCTATAAATTCAGACATATAAGTGGACATGGAGAGTGATTTAATTAGACATTTGTATGTGTTCACTATGTATTTTGCAAGTGTTGTGAAGGATAGCAGTACGCTGAACAGCTTTAACAGACTGTATTGTAATTAATGATAATAAACAATTTTGTTCAATATTAAACAAAAAGTTAGGGATGCAAGTTCATAATTTTGAAAAGAATTTATAGAACACAGAAAAATGAGAAAATCAGTTTTTCTTACACTTAAATTCTCTATATATTTGCATAAATGACTGTAGGTTTTGTCTTTCCTGTACATATTTTCATTATGTCCTAGTTGTGTTGCTGCTACAAAGCTGTTTCCAGCAGATGATCTTTCACATCAGTTTCCAGCTAAACTTTACAGCTTCTTGCCTGAACCAAGCTCCTTAAAAAAACATGGCTGATTCATGTCTCTTCCTTTTAATAACACTGCTGTAGCTCTCAGAGAGACACTGACAGAACCAATAAAAGGTAGAGAAATCACAGCTTACTACTACCCCCTTTGATTTAAATAGCCAACTAGATACTATATACACAAAAAGATCCCAAAAGAGCAGAGTTAATGTAATTTTTTTGAAAAGTTTTTGAAACAATGGCAAAAGCACACAAATAAGCACAAAGAATAGCACCACCATGGTGCAGTGAAATGTGATGAAATCTCCCATATACCATTAGCAAATGCAAGCTGAATTCATTCCATGATGCTCTTGACTTCCAGGCGACTGCAGCAGCAAAAGCTGCCTCTTCTGGGATAAGCAAGGGCTAAAAAAATGATTCATTACAGTTTTATGTCCTTCTGGCAGACTTAGAGATTCAGCATATTATTTAGTTCTTAAAAAAAAAATTGATCTGAAACCTCCTAATAGTAACCTAATTTCTACATATGCAGAATTTGCCTTTAGAATTACTTAACGTAGAGGAGGTGTGTAAACTCCCTTTAAACCTAACAGCTGTCATTTCACCAGTAACAAATTTGGCAAAAGCATTTCTAGGTATGCTGGGAGAGCACTTGTGAAGACAGCTTGCTCACCATGTAACACTGCTGATTTATGAAGCAAGCTATGCCCTAGTCAAGGGGGACAAGATTTTACACAGGCACAGAGCCAGCAGAGATCTGAATGACTGGACTCTCTGAAAGCCTGCTGCCTGCCACTTGTGGGGAAACACCTCTCTATTTCTAGCATAATCACACCCCCTCCGCCTGAACATGTTTCCCGGGTCCATCTTCTGCCTAAACTATCATACAGGAAAATATCTTTGTTTTTGTCTTCCGCTGAAACCGCAACACTGGTGACAAGGAATCTGTGTGTGGGGGTGGTGCACGATTGCAAGGGAAACAGATGGTCTCAAGCTGAGAAGTCTGGTATTTAACATGCTTTTATAACTACCACCAGGGGTTAACACCAAACATTTCAGGAGGAAGAATTGTTTCATGGTAAGATCACAGCAGAGCATGTCAGGAAATCTCTTTTTTTATTCCTGGCATAGCCAGTGGCATGATCACAAGCAAGTGAGAGCCTTTGTACATCCAGTGGTCTTGCTGGTGAAACTGGTTAACAACACCTGCCAAGGCACAGGGGGCTGCAGGAATCAATTGTGCGCCCAACAGCTCTTGGCTGCTCTTGAAATGGAAGATGTTCTATATGTAAAGGTCCTCTGCTCTCAGACCAAATTTACGATGAGATGTGCACAGACAAACCTGTTTGCAGAGAGGTGGAGGAAGGGTAGGCTTTGTGTTTTGCTGAGAGGTGACTCCACACTGCTGCCAGACTGGGGAATGGGAGGGGATACTCAGAATACCAAATTTTTTTCTGATATAGGTCAAGTTTCTACCACCTGTGGGTAAGGAAGCACATGTGAGCCATCCCACCTGCTCCCTACAGAATTCCCTGCAGTCCCTGGCTCCATGCAGGTGTTAAATGTGAAAATTTCATGTGCACATCCTTATCTAAGGTGCAACATTTCATGGGTCACATGTAGCATTACAGGAGAATTTTCTGTCTTCCACAAAAATAAACCGCTAATCTTACAAACAAGGCAACATTTTTTCAGGAAAAGCTACTGGGTCGCTTCATAATCTCAGGTGAATTGAATCTATTGGAGAGATTCACACTTCGGAAATACAACTCTAAAGAAAACAAATACAAACAAACCAGAAGACTTCGAGGTACATTAGCTGCAAAAATTATCTTAGAAGCCAATGCTTTTAGAAGCCACATACATGTACAATTAGAAGCACTTTTGAAAGCTGAAAGCCTAAATAGCTGTCAGCAACTTCACCAGCACATGTAGGTTATTTACAACAGCAAGCAGACAGATTATCAAGATAACAGAAGCACTGATTAATTGTGTAGCCTAAACTGGCAATGAAAACAGAGTAGAGCGCTGTATGTATGAATATTTATTTTTAAATAGGTATGTTCCAGTTCCAAGTTTTCCTCTTTTAGTTGTTACCATTTAATAATAACCATTTAATCAAATTGCTCTTTTAATTTTTAAAAATGTTTAGAAGTAAAAACCTGACTTTGTAGATAGCCTCCTCAAGACTTTTCAAATCTCTGAATACCACTGAAATACTGAACAGAAACTAAGAGCTATTTTTGAGCTGCTACAAGAGTTACAAAATAAGATGCTTGCATGGCAATATTCTTCCATAACATCACAAACTTCAAGCACAGATTCCAAGACATTTTATAGCTCTCAGTAAAATATGGGTAAAGATCTATTGAATTTTGGTAAGTACAGACTTCTTACATGGCACATAACATGTATTATACGCTCTTCTTTAGAGACAAATGGAAAATCTCAAGCGTTTTCCTGTTCAGTGGTTTATGTTCAGAACCTCTTCTAGCTGTACAGAACTTCTGAAAAAGACAAAGAATAATTTACCTTCAAAATACCTACAGTATGCTGATTTTGACTGTGTGGAGTCCTATATGACAAGACACAAAAAGTGCTGAAGGACAAGGTGAATCAAGTCAGTTTGCAGAAGTCTTGAAGTGAAGCTGCCTTTGATATTGCTGAACAAGAAAAGTGGCCAGTCCTTTATCTCTGTACTAACTCATGGACCACGGCAAGTTCTCTGTGGTGATGGCTACAGCAATGGAAGCAGGCCAACTGACAGCAGAGTGATACACCCCTCTGGGCTGCTGAATCATGGAAAGATATTCTCAGGTAGAGAATGTGATTGTAAAGTACCTCACAAGATGCTCACGTACCTAAGAGTTGGGGCACTGAAGAACACTGAAAGAATGAACAGGTGAGCAGGCTCCTGGAATTGAAGTGGCTCAGATGGAACTGGACTGCATAACTTTTCTTTCACGGGCTTGACATATCTTAATTTTTTTCCTTTCCGTTACAATTTATTTTTCCTTATTATATTTTATTTCAACTATCAAACTGCTCTTGTCTCAACCCACAAGTTTTCTCCATTTTTCTGTTCCAAATTATCTTCCCCCCATCCTGCTGGGATAGGGGAGTAAATATATGGCTGTGTGATGTTTAGTTGCTGGCTGGGGTTAAAGCATGACATGATGCTACTAGCCAGACCTTAATATGCTGGAAGTCTAGCTACAAGAAACTTACACCCTTATCCCATAAATCACAATGGATATACTTTTTCTAGAACCCAGCTAGCTGAGGTTGCTGGCATGCAAAGTGTCTATCCTTGGCCAGCAGACAACTACATGGATGAACACATCCTGGTTTTGACTAGCTCTGACAATAACCTGGGGGGTGAGTCAGACTAGTAGGAAAGTACATAAAATGAAGGCACTTGCAATGCCCCTGGGCTCATGCCTCATTCAAGCTCAGAGACCTGACATAAATCTTGTTCATTGTTTCTTTCCAGTAGGAGCTTTGTAGCTTCTTTAAGTAAATGCCATTTGATTATTATTTATCATGTCTCCAAAACATCAAATTGCAGAAAAACATCCCATCTGCCAGAGGCTCCTGCATTATGACTGTTTATACTGAATCCTCACCCAAATGTAGGCCATGGGGACACTTACTGAATATTCCTCACACTATGAGAATACAAATGAAAATCGTTTGGGCTATCAAAATAAATGACTCTCTCAAAGTGAGAGATTATGCTACCTTTTCTTTAGCAAATCCCAAGAAAGAAATTTGATGGCTGATGTTTTGCTACTCATGCCAGTGTTGTTTTCGGTAACAGTTACACGTACAGCTAATCTCATGTCAGTTTCCATAGTCCCAGCTGGTCAATTCATCAGGTTTGTGTACAGCAGGATGGGTGAACTCCTCTGACGCGATAAACTCTCCAGATACTCCAAATTGCATTGTACTTGGTACAGATCTTTGCTGAACATAAGCAAAGATGCCAGATTTACTCCCCCTAGAGCTAGTGCTCAGTAGTTTGTTTAATGGTGGAGGCTTTTGCTAATACCAGTAGTCTTAAACAGCTTTTTAAGAGTTTCTTCTTCCTGATAAAACCAGACTAATTCTGGTTACTGGTCCTTAAGCCATAAAAGTCAACCCTAGCTGGTTTGTGTCTCTTCTACATCGGAAATAACTTTCACTGAACAGAGATGTACTTTGAATGTCCCTATTTAAAGCATCCTCTGTGTCTACCAATTTAGGCCATTTCCTCAAGGCCTGAGCTTAATCATATCCACCATTCCCCTACTGCATTTACTTACCTTTTTTTGGTGGAAACAGGGAAACTCACAAGAATCATTACTGAGCAAATAAAATCTTATTCGAAAAGTAAACATCAAGAAAGAGCATTCAAGAAAGGTACTTAATAGGTTCAGTCTCACTACTACTACAGTAATAAGGTCCCTCTTCACCCTCAATTCTTTCTGCTTTCACATCAGAATACAGTGAGGAGCACAGCTCTAGGAAAGACATCTGCTCTTACAGAATAAAGAATAAATCATATTATCTTTGATATTTGCAGCGCTGTTACAGCTCTTGGAATAGGAATATTTTACACCATACTCTAGGTATATGTGCATATACATACAAACTTACTATTAATAAAATATAAATACATGTCAGAAATACATTTTATTATTTTATTAATATCTTTTATACTTATGACATGTCCTTACTGTTTACAAGTACACAAGTGAGAAGTTACTGTGTCTGGTGTTGCCTGTGACAATTTACATTTCCCTAGGGATAAGGGTGCTAGGCTTTCTTCAAACCACTTATTCTTGGCACCAAAACTGAGCAATTACAGCTATGTCTCACACTTTGACTTTTAAGGATGTGGCATGTTTATTACTTGCAAGAGGAAAATGACTCCTCCAATGATGTTTTAAAATCATGGGGTTCAGACTAAACACAAAGTACTGTCTATAAAAGACAGTTATATTTGTATACAGCTCCTATCTCTATGGTATGTGATCACAAAAGCCCCAGGCAGAAAAGTATTCCTTTCTTGCTCTTAGCAGTACAGATGTACCACAGAAATTTCAATTAGCAGTTTGGAAAAGTTTCCACAAATATTTTGCTTCTGTACTAACAACTATTGGGTTTTGACCTAGAAATTATTATTTAAAATTCAACTGCAAGTATATGGTACAGTGGCAAGCTGAAATCTTCAAAACTACAAGAGTAGCTAATAAGAGTTTGCTTGAGACTTTTAACTTGTAAAATCATAGACTTAGTCCCGCATTGCACATGCCTAACATGTAAATGCAAAAATCACAGCAGCTTAGAAAAAGACCTCAAAACAACTACACGCACAAGAGCAATTAGGAAATTGGTCTTCAGCTGCAAAACAAAAAATGTAACACTAAATGCATAAAGCTGTCCAGTAAAATATATTCATTGCATCAAATGAAGGATATGATAATTACAAGTACTTTCCATAAATCTGAAAAGCAATGTAATAGAAAATAAACAGCCAATAAAATGTGAACAATTTGGAAAAAAATAACTCAAGCTATTAGTTCAGAGATACAAAATTATATTGATCTCATTAATCAGTTCAAAATGTTGTACTAATGAACAGGAATTACATTCTTGTAAGGTCTTTCCTTTACAAGGTAGTTACTACTGTAGAGTCAATGTGTCTGCTTTCTATATAGTGAGTAAAAACACTATAGAAGAAATAATCTATAATTAAAAAAAATTAAAGGGCCATACAGATTTGAGGGATTATAATAATGAGAAAACTACTTTTTTTTCTTTTTTTTCCCCACAGTTCTTTATGTGATTCATTGTAAATCTTAATATACCCAGGGTAATTGATATTGTTCTGTTACACAGAATTTTATTGCACCATTAATGACATAGTGAATATATGAACATATGGCTGAGAAATATGACAGAGAAATTACTGGACTGATAAACCGATATAATCACAAGTAAAATTCTTGTAAGTTTCTAAAATATGACAGGAGGCAAGAAAAATTTTAAGTTACGTTCCTTGTGCCTTAAGAAAAGCCATTTACATATTCCCCTCCTTCCTTAAAAAAAAAAAAGAAAAAAGAAAAGCTCCTATGCAATTAAATCCCTTAAAAATGCAAATACCTGGAAAAGGAAAAAACAGCACAATGGCAAATACGCAGACACAATCACTCAGACATGTCAAAGATGTTTCTAGTAGCATACAAGAGAATGATAAAATACTGAAGAAAGACTGGTGAAAGATGTTTAAAACAAAATTGAGAAAAAAGACTGACAAGGGAAGGACAAAGGCACCCAAGAGGAACTACTGTCCTAGGAACTAGCAGCAGCTATCTTGTTTGTAAAATTTTCTTCAAAGAGCAATTCTGGATTTTTTTTTTGTTGTTTGGCTTTTTTTTACCACTGACCACTCTCCAGGGTGCCTCAGAACTTTACTGCCCATATTTTCTTTCCTTTAAAGTAGACTAGTCCCAACCACACTACTAGAGCATTGGATGAGATCCTGGTATTGCTTATCTATGCCACAGATATTCATCCACTCAGTGTTACAAGGGCAGCGAGTTCCCTGTGACCACTGGAGCCCTCTGGAAAGCACCAGCTGAACCCCAGGGCAGCTCTGCAGGGCTCACACCTGGAGGGTGCATGGCCAAGGGCACCTGGAGCAGGCAGAAAGGCACCTCAGGGCTGGACAACCAGCTGGGGTGCTTGGAGGCAACTTCTGAATTAATTGCTGGACAAAATTAACTACAGAGCTTTCTCTGAGGACACACATTCCTTCAGGGGTGGAAAACACCCTCAGGTGTGACCTCACTTGCGTGTGATGTGAGAATCACCAAGGCAGTGGTGTGTGTCCAGACAGGTTATTTTTTTTTTTTTAAAAAGCTTCCATACTGTAGGTAAAACGCTGCATGTTTTTTCCAGCACTTTTAAACTCTTTTATCCTTTGTCCAATAGTTAATCATTCATCTCACATACAGACACGACCGTGTTACTGTCACTGCAATTATATCCGGATGCCACTCTAATATTATGTCCTTCCACTTATGCAAAAAGCATTCTTATACAGCACTGATGCTGAAGTCCTGCTTGGTAACTGCCTCTCACCTCTTGAACAAAAATACTTTCTCTAATGGGATGAAGTGAGCGTGAAACACTACAGAGAACACAATTCCTAATACTGCTTTCAGTAGTTCATTCATATAATTAATTTCTTCAGAGAAATCTGAAATTTCAAACTTGACATTTGTCTGTTAAATATATGAATTTTAAAATATAATCTAATAATACTAACAATATTTGGGGGGAGTAAGATCCTTATTTCTAGAACAGATTTATTTCTATATCAATTGCTAGCTTCAGCTATTAAAATCTAGCCATTTGCACAATACACATTTGCACATTAACAGCAGGGATACAAAATTAGATAAAGTGGAAATAAAAAAGATGGAGAAGTTGGTTGGAGAAAAGCACAAATCCAGATGTTAACTTTCACAGAGTGAGTGCAAAGAGCCACTTCATATCAAACTCACACATTAAAAACTCTAACATTTCAGGTCAAGTGGGAGAATCTCACCAAGAAGTCTGAAACCATCCACTCTCTATAGAAAAATATCACATCTGGGGAAATTAGTGCCATTACCAGTACCAACATCTCCTTAATTTCTGCTTTTAATCCTCTTGTAATATTGATACCTATTAAGGTATCCAGGAACATTTCAGTTCCCTGGGGCAGACAGGTAGCCTAGCACCCAAAAGGTTAAGATTATCCTGCTCTGTTAAAACCACAAGAGACTGATACTTTTCTCTATCTCCTAGCCTCTCTGCAGCTGCAAATTCTCCTAACAGCCAAAGGGGCCATCGAGAGAAAAGACTGCATGTTTTTTTTTAATCAATTTTCATCTCTTCTAATAGCTTTCCTGCCACAAGAGGGTAAGAAGGATCAGAAGCAGGCAGGATGTTAGTTTTCATCCCCAATTATAAAGGAACTACACTTTTAAGTATTCATGTTTGTGTTTTTGCTGACCCTTCCACAGATGGCTGGACTATTCTCAGAACAGAAAAGAAGGGCTAAAGAAAATTCTAGATAACAAGTGTTGTAATATGGATTAGAAGGAAAATTCTTATTTTTTTGTTTCAAAAAACATACACGTTGCATAGCATTCCATTCCTTTAATGTGAAGACACTAATATTAAAAAAGAAATATGACATGGTTACTTTAATTATGTAGAACTGTAATTGGCATTTATTGCATCGGGCTTCAGAGGGATAGAAGCATGGGATGGAAGCTGATTTTTTCATTAAATAGCTGCCCCAAGGCAGATACATTCTGAACAAAGCACCTTTTCATGAGATATACCTGTCCCATGGAGAGAACAACAAAGGGAATGAGGAAGGGGATATAGGAAGCCTGAACAAGGAGAGAATGATATGAAAAGAGTCCATTAAAAAAGAGAAAAAAGGGATAAAAGAGAAAGTAGTAACTAGGATGGAGTGGTATGGTATGGTCTAATAAAGGTTAAATGAGTTAATCAATAAGAAAAAAGATGCTTTCAAAGAAGAAGGGCAAAAAGAGGGAAAGGAGGAAATGAAAAGAGAACACTTAAGGATAAGAAGGATTAAAACTAAGATAGAACAAGCGGGAAAAAACCCAATACCCAACCTCTCTAAAGAATGAAGAGGAAAAGGCAAAAAAAAATCACATCCATGCATACAGATCACTTCAGGGAGCAAAAGGCTCGTGCCTGTTTGCATCTATTGTATTGTAGATTTGACTATATGGCATTCCTCAGCACTTTGGACTGCTTAAGGAGCATTAAACAGATGCGTCATGAAGGATGAAGTTAAGGGCAGAGGAGTCCAGGACAATCTCTACTTTCTCATCTACACTCATTTCTTTCCTGCTTTGCCTCAAGGTGGCTACCAGCAATTTGTCTCCAAAAGAGGCTGAAAAGAACATCGCCTTGTCTTTTTTTTCCAAGATGATTTGTGGTATTAGAAAAAAATGTCCCCTAATCAGTTACATATTTGCTTGTAGAATGGGGGAGTCATGCCTGCTCCTCAATAAGAGATCTGAACAACATCAGAAATTGATACAGAGTGCAGATGAGCAGTCTCCATCATTCATTATTTAGTTTCCCGTTGACATGCCACAGCAGCAATGGAAACCTTTATTCCTACCACAGCAAACAACAAATACACCAAGAAAAAAGGGATCTAGTTTTCTAGTGCATTCTGTGGATTCAAATCAGAGGCTTTGCTGTGTCACCACTTGGCTTCCTTTGCTTGTATCTCACGGTCACTATTAACAGCCAGCTGTGGCAAGGGGCAGCCCCCTTCCCTTCCAAGATTCTGACAGTGTAATGGAAACAACACACCATTTCAGGATTGTTAACCCACCGAGCGACAAAGCTTTGCACTTGGAGGCAGAAATCATGGCAAAGGAGCTGTCTGGTGCTTTTGTCAGCAGAGAGCATGTTTTTGAGTGGTGGCAATACTGCATCTGATACTACTTTTCTCCATTGCTACTCAACATCTCCAAGAGAATTAAATGGCACTAGAGCAGCACTGATGCAGCAGCAAAAGAGCACTGCATCTCAAGGTTCCTGTATTACATACCTCTTAAGAGGTTTTCCCAAAGGCCATCTGCAAATGCCACTGAATTGTTCAAGTCTTTGTAACCACAGGAATACACTTTCCACATTTCTTTAAACACATTTTCAGTTCTGTTGTAATCACAGGACTGCAGTAACAGGAAACGGAAACATATGCATATATTAACTACAACTTAATTCTGCCAGGATATAAGACATTATTTGCACTTGTGCAAGTTGAGAGTCACTAATCATCATCACTAAGATGAAAGGTTAGTGCATTGTTTATAGACTATTTAGTGTTCACATTTGATTATTTCAGGATTAGTGTCAGAAAAATTATATACTACTAACCATACACAACCCCCCTGAACAATCTTTTAATCATTCTCTTGATTTTCTTTCTGCCTTCAAATTTCTTGAACTTTTTGTAGCAGCAGTATCCTATACATCACACAAAAATACATAAATACACGGTAGCTTAAGATTCCAGATGCAAAATTTATAGTCACTGTCTGTTCCTAAGATATGACAGAACAGATTAAATCTGGGGCAGCACACCACGGAAGAAAAATCAACATTGCTAAAACATGCATGAAGGATATGGAATTTCCCCCAACTTCCCTAACACAGCACTGGTACTACAGGGTACTTATTTTTATATATATATTTACTTTTGCCTAAGTATAAGCATTTCATTTTTTACTAGTTTGAATTTTAACTTCCTCTCAAGGAATTTTATATACACAAAGGGGAAAAAAAAATCTGGTCTGTTGTGGCCATGATCATAAAAAGTTATTATATGATAATGAAGCAAAGCTGCACTCAAAGCCCAAGATTGTTTCAAAAGAACTTTCAGATAAATGTATTTAACAGAAATGTTGATCTGAGTGTTACTAATGGTAAAACAATTAGATGAATCTGGGCAAGCTGTACTGTTTTACTTCGTTGTTATTCTGCTGGTCTTTCTCTACAAAACTAGCCATTTTAAGTGTCTAGCTAACAGTATGAATCCCTGTAATAGGGCAAGGAAGAATTTCTCTTTCAGGCTCAAAACAATGCAAGTACACTGACTGATTCCTCCACCCTGCTTAGGAATGTCCCCCTCAGGGCCTCCAGTCCAGAACGCTTGCAAAGCAATTTATTCTGGAGGGCTTTCTGGAAGCTAGAAAGGAGTTTTAAAAATATCTAATCCACCCTCCATTTCTGCCTTACTGTTTACTGGCTTAGATACATAACAGTAGCCAGAATTCACTACAATTAGGAGAGACATCGAAGACTTTTAAACAGGAGACTAGATTAAAATAAGAAATAATTCAACTTGAGCGAGGAAGAGACCCATACATGATGCTGTGGTGCATTCTGATGCCAATTATTTTGAGTTATTCATACAAAACTACAAACAAACAGAAGAATATTCCACATTACACACCACCAATTAAAGGCCTTGAGGAAATAGCTTAGGAAGGACATCTGAACAAAAATACTGCAGTGAATTTTGGAATTTTGAGAACCAAACATTACAAGGCATAAGTAATAACTTTATATTGTATCGCTTGAAAAATGCATGGAAAAGACTTGAAAAAGACCTATTATTTTTGAATTAGCCATGTAAAAATGCCAAAAATACTGCATACCTGAAGGCACATTATGATCCAAAGTACTTGGAAATTGACAATTATGAGTTATCAATTATTGTTTCTATTGGTGGATACTTTTTTTCTGAGAATTACTCTATATTCTGATGTCAACAAGATTAAAATGGTGAAGTACTCCTTTCTAATTTTTCAGTGCCAATAAAAATAAACAGATCTTCGGACATGTATCAGACTTTCATAACAAACAACTTCTTTACTAATATACTCCTGCTTTAAGAAACTGTATCTTTCAGCTTTTCCATTTCTTTAATCCCCATCTAGAGTGCCTGTTGGCAAATCAGCAGCATGTCGGAAAGGGGTGAAGAACATGAAGATATATCAAGTGTGAATTTCATTAAGTCTGTTGCTCCCCCTATGTTATATATTTTTGGCCAGTAAAACAATGTAAGTACTTAGCTCCAAAACCCCATGTTGTGCATCTCACCCCAGTAGCAATTACAGGAAGAGTCCAGCTGTAAAAACCTGATGGAGACGCTGTGCAGATTCAAAGAATCAAAAGTGCAATTCATTAGAAGTGCTTCACTTGCTTTCTGAAGCAATTTCCAAGCTGGTGTACAGAGATGGGGGAGCAAGGTCACCCCTATCCTCACCTTTTCACCACTCAGCAGAGGACAAGCTACCAGAAAGTAACCCAGAGATTCAGGAAATACCACAGACAATATTTTAAAGCTTTCCTGAACACAATGTAGGATGCTGCTGAGGAGAAAGAAGGGAGTATTCAGCAAAAAAAATTTGGGCTCTTTGCATTTAAGAATGAACAGAAAAACAAGCCCCTCACACCAACTACTAGCAACAAAGTCAAGGGAAAGCTTTACTCTTTGAACCTTTCTGAATGAACTAAAATACCCAACCAGCAGCAGCTATTTTGTATTCGGTGATAGCCAAATCAGCCTCATATATTCATATATAACACGTTTTATTACAAATAAATTTCATTGTATGTTGTCTGAATAGCTACTGCAGTGTTAAACTGAAGCTTCAAGAAATGCACACAAAGTAATATTTAAGAGATGAGTTTCATGTGGAGTCTCCAGGTTATGGCAATAATGGGGTAAGTTTACTGCTGATTACTGTAAAACAGAGTACCTCTGAACACAAAGATGAGTTGGACCGATGGCAAAATTTACAGTAACTGACTTCCTTTTAATTTGCGAATATCCTGCAATTGCAGTATTTCCAAATTGAGGACTTTGTTTTGTTTGTTTTTTTAATGACAACAAAGTATCCTGTTATATAAACAGAACTGTTCTTTGACACTGTATCCTTGCTGTTAACTGTTATGGGATTTATCTTCAAGAGAAGAATAGCAATAAAGAGGCAAATTAATTCTGTTTTCTGTATCTGTAGCAGGGATACTAGTGTAAACATACAGAATTCCCACGGAGAGAATATTTTTAGTCTTTTATAACAAATGATCAGCAACTTAGCAGACAGAAACATCCTTACTTTTTTTCTTTCCCCCCCTCCCTCCTGGCTCAGAGAACGTATCTCGTACCTATGAATTCTAACGATTAAAATAATTCCACCAATTACTTTGCTGCATTCCACTACACATAGTCAAGTATGTAATGCAATAAACTATGCCTGAATGGTCTGTTTACCCCACAGCAAGTTACAAGGAAAACTCTTTCGCCTTAAAGGACTTGTCTCTTTGGAGCGTGCAGGCTGGCAAAAAGCCAAGGGAAGCTGGTGCTTAAGCAGCCAAGACTGAGCAGTGCCTGTGTGCATTGCAATCTCAGCCAACCGCAGTAAATGTTATTGGAGTTTTTGTGCTGTAAAATTGCTGCTTTCATGCCCACTGCATCTGACAATAGGAATCCTTGGCCTTGCATGAGAAAGGAAGGCTGATGTGCCTTCTAGTCAGATCTCTGAATCCTTAAAAAGCAGGGTTACTACTCCTGTGTACTCCTAATGGCTTAGTGACAAATAAATTCATGTCAATGCTACGTCAGACACAGAAAGATACCAAATGGAGAACTCCTTTGTGTATGAGACAGAAGAGCAGAAAAAACATGCTTGAAGCACAGTCCTAAAGCTATTAAAACTACTGATAATATTTAAAAAGATAAAGATGTTAAAGGTGACAAGCGCCTTTCACTTTTCGAAGCAACTTTAAGAGAAGCTGTTTTCACAATCATCCAATGTACATTATTTATTTTGCATAGTGACTCAAGCACAAAATCTTTAGCATTTCTCCTATGAAAGACTGCAACAAGCATCTGACAGCAGCATTTCTGAGAGTCCTGTTTACTTTCAGCATCTTTAAAGCACTGAAACATGATCCCTCAACTTATAGCTACTTAAACAGAGTTCAAGTGGAAACCAAAAGGCAATGAGAAGAAAAATCAGATTTTTTTTTATTTTGTCAAACTTTACAGGACTATAGAATAAAATGTATGTTGCACTTGCATTGCAATGACCTGATTTCTGTATTAACCCCCACTAGCAACTTCCATTTAACGCAACAGCAGTTCCTCAGAAGCACAGAATCAGGCCATAGCAATCATTGGAACTATAGAGTAAATAAGTTATTAAAAACATTAAAAATTTTAAAAAAAAGATCAAGATTTTTTAAAAAACTCACAACCTTCAACTCATTCTATGTTTCTGGAAGAACTTTTGTATACACAAATCCATCAAGGCTTGGTGAGCATTGGAGCTGATAAGAAAGGTTTGTGAAACTGCAAATAAAGACTGTTGCCATCAAGTGATGAATACATGGGAATGTGTGTAAGATCTTGAGTTCTCCCTTTCTAAAAATGGCTTTTTCAAAAAGATTTTGCACTGCAGTACAGAGTTAAAAACATTAGACCTTGCCCTAAAATAAAATAATGAAAAATCAAAATGAGTTTATTGTGATGATGCAACACACTTGCATCTGCTCCTGATCTCATAGAAGTTATTTGCTGTGCACTTGCATAACATTTGTTCCTTTGAAAGTCAGCATAAGCAATACCTGGGTGAAGTCCCCAGCTCTGTAATTTATAATGAAAATAAACTATCTATGTGACTGTTTCCTTGTTCTCTTACCTTCTGTATTACAGATTAATTTTTACCATAAATTTCTTACAGCCTTCTCTCTGTACAAGAGCAGTACATCCACGTTCCTGATTGTGACTTCAGGATTCTTCCATTAAACTGTGACAGAATTTAAATTCAACCTTCTTATCTTGCAATTAGGAATGTCTGTTCTGTAATCAAGCAGTCAAAGGAAATGATGTGTGTGCAAGCACTGGCAAGAGGGAAGGATGCATTTTTGACTCTTATGTTCGTCTATCGCACCAGGTACACGTTAGTTCACTTCAAGTGAGCTGACATTTGGGTGCAGCATTCTTCCTTCAATAAAACGATATTCTGCTTTTATGTTTCACGGTATTTCAGGATGAATTTATCTTCATAGATTTTCTTAAACTGCATGACTTTTTGTAATATGATTTTTGATGGGGAGGGAGGAGTGCAGGAAATGTCTCTACATCAGATCATATCCGCACTACGATACACAGTTGGCAGGTTGTCCCATCTGGCATGCATTCGAGTATGAGACGGATAATTTGTCACTCTGAATCCTCTGATTTGTGAAAAGGCCAAAATCATCTCTGGAAAGATATTTTGTGGCTAATGATACAGGAGGTGTGGGGGAGACTGTTCTTTGAAGGCTACAAAGGCCACAATCTGAGGAGAAATAATTGGGTCTTGGCTCTTCTATTAAGTAACAGAGATTGAAAACTACAAAGATCTCTTAAGAGCAAAATATGACTTACAACAATCAGATATGAGAATTAATTGCCCACCACTTTGCAAAATTTGATTTTGGAGGGGTGAGGGTGAGATTGGGGAACTGTAATTTGCTCTTGGCAAACAGACTGAATGCTTAATTAAACTGAACAAATGTACATTTTTGTACATTAAGGGAACAATGTTGACAGAAGTTTGGCTTAAAAACCAAAGAAAGAGGATAAAAAGATGGATTCATGAAATTGAAATCAAATATCAAAAAGAGATAAAAAATAAACTGGCTAGCATTCAAGACACAATTTCAAGTTCTTAAGGCAACTACAGTTGCCCCAAGCAAGTGGAACAGATAAATCTGTTGATCTGTAGTACCTGAAAGATATTTGCCTTCCTGCAATGTCTGACTTTGGACTGTAAGAGATTTACGTGCTTCTGTAGCGACCGAGGAAGGCTGCAACGTACTGGCTGAAATAGAACTATCTCTGGCCTGAGAAAAAAAGTCAGCATGTATTTTTATAACATGAACTTATTCTGTATTTACAGAAAGCTTGTCAAGTACCTCTATTCAGCATCATGGGCATTGTGAATTTGTGGGTATCAAACATTTTTGCTTACAAAATATTTACATGAGTATATACATGCCCAGAAGACATTGGCAGTTTTCACTGGGAACTGGGTATCTTATTTTGTAATTTTGCAGGATATGAAATGGTACAGCATGTGTGAAGGGAAAGTGGCTGTTTTGCAAATGATGGATTGTAGAAGGTCTGGACAATTTCAGAATGAAGTCTGGGCTACAGGATAAACCATTTTCTGTTACATTTAAGCAGGCAATGCATTTCAACATGCAGGCTGCCAATGTAACATGCGTAGCCATAGCTTAGTATGAAAATCTCTGTCATAAACTACAAAATCACATATACCTGATTTGAAACGCATGCAAGCATTACTAGAAAAGCTCCAGGAGGTTATCTCAGTCCACCTTCTCCTAATTGAATGTAGGTTGTTGTGAGCAGTATGAGTTACATTTTTATTTGTTTTTATTACATATTATGAAGTGACAGAGCTTCTCTCACTTCGTTGGGACAGACTTAGATATTTTAATGTAGTTCAGTTAAACAGTTTTTCCTAATAATGTGCCTAATCTGTCCTTTCCTTACTTTCATCCTGTTACTTTTAATTGTATCTCCACACTGCACACAACATGTTCCATTCTATCTTCGGTTATTAGATTCCCTTTGCCAGCAATTAATCATTGCTTAGGCCACGTATTGAGCCAGTTTAATCTCTTACCTGTTCCCATACAGCAATACCTCTAACCTCATAATTGTTTTCATACACATCTATCTGAACAGTAAAATAATGAGCAATAAGAGAATTTGACAGGAACTTTAAAAAAGCAAGATGCCTGAATTCCAAACTTATACTCCACTGTCTAGGAATCCCTCTTTGCTGATATATTTGTATACCCAGCTCAAACTGTACTCGTGAGTCAGAACATGTTGTGGATTTATGCCTAATTAAAACTCTCTATGACCATTTCTCCTGACATTTTTCCTGAATACACCGCACGTCAGACCAGTTTATATTTTCCAGTTCTAATTTCATTTTATTAGTTTCTGGCTATACAATTAATGATCTTTCCTTGCCCTCTTCTATTAGCATTTTGTCTCTATTTGGCACCGAGAACACTTGCTATTTAGTATCATTGGGAAATTTTTAGTGCCATTTTTACTCCTTCATCCATATAACTAATGAGAATGTCAAATAAAACCAAGATTATAGCATATTCCCATGATGTTCTTCAATACAACTCCTCCTAGTTTGAACTATTAGTCCTAATTTATTATCACAGACTATTTCAAACCAAACAGGTCTGAGTTAATTTTTCAAGTAACATCTCAGGGCCAGTGTCAGACCTGAGGACAAATTGCGTGTACTGATACAACAATGACAGAACTTAATTTATCATGAATTATGATATAAGGGATAAGAACATAATTAAACAATGTGTAAGACAACAATGAAAATGAGGCGTGTGGATGCCCTCAGAGATTCCAGGTGACTGCCAAAGATTCTGAGAACGATGAAAAGAAAAATGTAAATATACATACTTCACTGAAAAAAGCCCAAACAGCTTTTAAGCATTCAATCTCATGACCTCATATTTATTTCCTTGTGTTCTAGAAAACCCCCACACCCCCTTCCCCTCCTTTTCTTCCCCAATAATCCGAGCTACCAAAATGCAGTTCATTAGAGCATGGTGCTAATAACACCAAGGCTGTGGGTTCAATACCTGCATGGGCCATTCACTTAAAAGTTGGCCTTGATGATCCTTGTCGGTCCCTTCCAACTAAGAATATTCTATGAAATCAAAATTTCCTCTTGTGAAATTACATGGCAGGTGACAGCCTGGCTGCCAAGTTCTAGTTCATCAGCACATGCAGTTTCCTTTGTGGAACAACTGTGGCAAAGCAGAGATGGAAAAAGGACTGGGAAGTGTTTAGTAGGCACTAAAGCAGGACTACCAGAAAGCCACACAAGGTACTTCCACCTCTGCTAAGACTTAATTTGTCATGGGCCTTTTCAATATTCATAGGTTATTTCTGACCTTCCCACATACCAGTTCGGTATGAAGGGGGAAAACCCATTTTCTTCTTCCCACCCTCACAGGAGCTTCAAGGGAAGAAAAGATGCTTTAAAAGTCACTGGCATCTTCCACTAACTTATAACACAAATCCCTGTGTGTGCTTCCAATCACACTTCCATTTCATTTTGCTCTTGGTGGAAAGAAAAAGGTGGAAGTGAGGCAGGTTGTTTAGTTATACTGGTTATACATGAATTGTGGTATCTGTGTAGAAAAATAAAACATGAGAGATGAAGGGAAAAATCTGAAGAGCAAAAACTCCTAAGAAACACCTAACAAAATTCACACCTATGTTCTGTACATGTGTTACATCTGGCCTTTACTGGTACCGGGCTTGAGCATTGGGCACCTATTCTCTCAGGTACTCGTACAAAAGCAGAAGGCTCTGACCTTGGCTTCTTGACATTGTGGACCATAAAAACAAAAACTTCTGTATGGCAAATAATTTTGTATAAGCTCTCCCATCAAATTCTAATGAGTCATCATGAACTAAAGTCCTCCATTTATAGAAGAGTTATGCCACAGCACATTTGGTGTTTGTAGAGTGAAATGTCCTACAATGAGATATCCAAATGCGGAGAGTTCAAATATCTTTTCATTCAACCAGCTTTATTACATTACTTTTTCTCTTTCACAAGTTTAAATTCAGAGTTGTGCCCTAGATTTCCAAATTTGTAGGAAGGCTTAGCCATTTTGAATTGAAAAGCCCATCAATCCGCAATTCCCATGTGGATGAAGCAAAATCTTGTTTATTGTGCATTACCTGGCAGATCCTTGAACAAGGACAACTGAAAACCAGTTTACATTATATTGAATTTTTTCAGATCTTCCCATTACATAAACTATCATCACAAACTGTTATTAAGAAACATGAGAACCTTGATGTTCAAATGCACTATACAAATGCTGCTGTGAAATACATCCTTCTCTCTTTTGCATTTTATGGCTCTCTCACAAGATTTCCAATTTAGAGGGTAAAAATTCTCAAATCTCAATTTCTAACTCACTCTTCAATTTCACTGCCAGTAGTAAGCATTAAATATTAATGATATTTTGTCTTCATACTCTCTGCTTAACATAAGAATTTAGCACTTTATTTTTCATATTAAATTCTGTGTTAAAAGATAAGCTGCTACTAATTTCAATAAATTCCCCTCCAAATTCTGACTAATCTATAACTTTTTCATGGAAGAAAATTAAGAAACTTATCAAGATGCTTAAATACAGATATTACATGACTTCTGTTGTTTATAAGCAGACCTAATGACCCTCCACACTTCAATCACATTCAAGAATCCTTTCCTCTCAGCTCCCAGTTCACTCTACTCTCCCTCTCACTTAAACAACTGTTTCATTTCCCTGCATATGTATTCAGATGTCCCCAATTCTTATAAACCATTCTGCTGCTTTTTCTAGAAACAATAAATGTAGTAAATAAATTGTTCTGATAGCAGTAGGCAAACAGACTCACTGCTGGAACAGTTCATATACTGAGCTGTACCCTGAAGAAGAGGAACTAGTAGAATTAATCAGAGATGCTATGTAGAAGAAGAGTTATAACTGATGGTCCTAAAATTTATATCCTCCTGAATTTCTTTACTTACTAACACACTGCTTTAAGAGAAATTAAATGATTCCCATTAAACTGTCCACAACAGTCCTCACTTGATCTGAATTTTTAGAGCTACTAGCAATACCTCCACGTAGACCTTAGCTCCTCATGTGGTAAGTGTCTGATAATTCATTTTACTAATTCTCTTTGCTCTTTTAGCTAATTCCAGAAAATGAAGCTAATTCCCATTGGTTAACAAAACAAGCTAATCAAACCAAACATCATAGATTAATATAATTCTACACCCATACTCAGATCCTTTAAATTTTGAGTGAGCTGATCAAATAAACTACATTGATCAAATTAACTCATTCTAAGGAAAACAATCAGATGTTTGAATAGACTAAGGAGATGTTAATTCAAGTTGCTATTCAAATAAAGTCAATATAACTGAAAGCAGTTCAATAATACAACTGTTTTCAGTCAGCACCATTTCTATCCCTAATGCTTCAGCAGTGATCCCCCACCCTCTGCCAACATAAACAGTGCACAAAGTCATCTGGAATATGGCACTTGACTTACTTTGAGTCCATTAAGATTAGATAGCATTGAAAGCTTACATGAAGATGCAAAAGAAAGGACAACTGGTGAAAAAAAGCCTTCTTTCTGTGCAAGTGCTACACATGCTGCATTACTTACCATTTTAGCTAAAGATGCAATAATCAAATAATTGCATACTAAAGGCTACAATTAAATGATATTTACTTGATAGGGTAGATTTGAAGATATCCACATACCACAGTGAAATGCTACACAACAATGCATATCATTAAGTAGAAGAAAGTTGTAGCTAACTTATTAAACTCTGGTTTTCCCTGTTTTCAAAGAACATACTTTTTTCCCACCAATATGCCATCTGTATATGATATGAGAACCAACCATGAGCAAATCAGGTAGATAATCCAAGCAATATTCACATATGTGCTGACTGAAAGAAATCTTTTTTCCAGTAACACAAACCCTGATCCTGCAGATGATTGCAGAAATGGAAGTCCACTACTTGAACACCAACGATCTTCTCTTTACCCAGCAGAAAACCAACAAGCCTGACTTAAATTATGGCAATCACATATATCCAGCATACATGGTTAGCAAGTTGAAGCACTTCTAAAAACAAGTCTAATATTGTGGAGAGTAAGATCATTTGACAGCAGGAACTGCAAACCCTTGTACTACACTGAAGGGGTGAATATCAGACATCTGCAGATAAAGGAGACACAGGAGAACAATGGGAAGAGAGAGGGAAAAGAAAAACGAACAAATACTTGCAGAGTATGCTGGGTTTTCCTCCTGCTTAGCAAAAGTCTTACAAAGAACAACTATCTCAACATATACCATGGTGCTAACTACTCCTGTCCTACTTGTAATCAAAACCCCTCTTACGTTGTTCTGCTAAAAGGCCAAGACTTGACATGGGATCAGACGAAATTGATTTAGCTTGTCTGGGATGAAACAGGTTAAGGAACATTCCTGAAGGTTGGTAAACTCACTGGCAAGCAACGGTTCGAAATTTCAGAAGCAGCAAAAAGACTAAAACCTAGAGGAATGATGAACACTTATTAGCTTCCTAAGAGATGCAAGCAGATCATCCTAATCATTCAAAATTTTAAGCAGTTTTGTCTTGCTTTTGCATTTTTCATTTATAAAAGAAGGGTTGGAGGATAAAGAGATCTAAATATATTGACTTACTGAACTAAGTCAGGCTACCTTTTGGATAATGCATATATTTTCTAACAGAGTCCATATTCCTAGACATAAAACAAAGATAACATACCCTGATTATGACAATGCATGACCATTCTTTTGAGTTCTTCACAGATTAAATACTGAGCAAGTTGAACATGCAAAAATTACGTTACCATTAATTTTAAAGATCTTAATCCCAATGTGTTAAATTCACCTCCATGACTGCTCTTAGCAGACTGGCCTTTTAGACACAACACCAAAATTCCACTTCAAGCTAAAGAGAAACTCAAATTTAGGGTCATGCTTGGCAAAATAATTCTGTCCAACCAGCTGACGTGCAATCTGCAGAAAAATATTTCTCCAAACTCCCTCTAGTGGTTCATCTGTAGGTGAGATTTTAACAATCAAAAGACAAAAATGGTTCTTAAAAGCTGAAGTGTCTTCTTCTAAGCTTTGCTGATCTACCTGAAAAGGGCAGTGAATTAAAAAAAATATTCTTCCAGCCTCCCTACACCAAGAAAATCTGTTCAGTCATGCAACAAAAATGGAAACCTGTGGCTAACATACTTTCTCATATTAAAAAAAAAGGAAAAAAAAAAAAAAGCAAAAGGAAAAAAAGTGGTTTCTTTGGGCATGATATTTAAGCAGGCACTGGTGACTAAAATATGTCACTCCTTCTGCTTACTGACACTGGTTGGAAGGAAGAGAAACACAGAAACATCTCAGAAGCCACCACTGTGCCTCTTGTCATCACAGCTCTCTTCCTTTAGAGCTTTTTCCTCAGCCTCAAGTGCCCTATCCAATAACAAAAATCCTGCTCTCCTTCCCTTGGGAAATGAAAGGAATGGCTGGAACCTGCTGAACTTGATGAGGTAGTAAAAGACAACTTTTATATTATTCTGAAGCTAAATATCATGACAGTTTAACCAACTTCAGCCTACCCTTTTAAAAGTACAACTAAAGGTTAGTCACTTGCTAAAAAACTACATTACATAATAAATCACTAATAGCTACTGCTTCACATAAGCACTGCCCGTTAAACGACTTAAATGAGCTTTTCTATATTAGCAGTTACTTTCTACTCTTGCTTATCTTACAGTAAAATAGAAACCATTTGCGGCATTTAAGGGAAAACCAGTTTAAAATATAGAGTCATTTTGATATATTAAAGTTTTATCAGACAATTTCTTAAGAGGGTGGAAAACAAAAGGGTATTTAAACTACGGACAAAGCGTCCTCTTCTTACCATGACCTGGGACAGATACTGGATTATCACCGGTCTGTACTAGATATGAGCCGGCAGTATAGTCCTCATCTGTATCAGAGTCCTGAACTGGCTGGCTGGCATTATTACTTAATAACCACCTCTGGTTGTCATGGAGATTGGGTGATGGAGGAGGGGAGTGTAAATGTTCAGTAACTGATGGACTAGATGAGGAGGATGGCATGGGAGGACCTATAAAAAAAATAAAAAGAATTTAAAATATGGGTCAAGATATCATATGAAAAACAAATAATTTATTTCTTCTATCACCAAAAGGTGAATATTCTACTTCAAACAAGAAAAAAAGATGGACAAAGAAAATATGACAATTGCCTGAAATAAAGTGGTTTAAGTGCTTTAGAAACCATAACACAATGCCATGGCTTGACATTTCAAGGAACAGTGTTTATCATACAGAACTGCTTCTTTTAGTGGGACACTCCTGCCTAAAATCTACTAGTCAAAGAAAGTAATACAGACAAGCAGGTACAGAGACAGAGAAATAGGTCCAGTTTTCCAAGCTCACACATACAGGGAAACTCACTGCTGTAAATTTCAACCACAGGAGCTACTCTGACAGAACTTTTAGTTTTCAGCAGTGTTTCTCAGACACATATGCTATTTAAAACCTATCAAAATGTTTCACCTGTCAAGATGTGTCCATCTGCACAAGTTGTTTTAAAACATGCATATGCAATGACTACATCCCATTTCTGCATCTTGAAAGTATCTTAAAGTCATCATGGAGGAAGACAGATTTAAATAAAGCCTTAGGATATCATAACAATACATTTAGTCCTTCAATGAAACAATAATTAGGCCAGAATACAGCAGAGAAAGAGTTACCTAATCCACCCTGTGAATACATGAGTTCTTTACAGACATTAGAGATCTTACTCAGAGTAAGACTGCTGGACTACTTTTGAATAAAGTGTTATGTTGCCATAGGTGGGGAATGTACCAGAATATGAAGAAGCTTTATTACATAATTTATGTTAAAACCAAATTAGATTAACCTGCATGGTTATAATTTGTAACTATAAATCTAAATTTAAATTAGAGGAAAAGGGGCTTTTTTTTCATCACGTAATGATTTGGTTTAATGGTTCTTAGTAGTATAGTTATGCTGGAGAGGTGCTATGCCTCTCAATGTTAATAAATCATATTGGCACCAGTAGAGTGAATTACCTTCCCTCCACCTCGACTGTACCCTGCTGAAATCATGCTAATTATTATTTTTTTTTCTTTCACATTCAGTTTATCCCATCATATAGTATCTTAAACATCTCTAAAACATGTTGCTAAGTACTTACCAATTGGCTTCCCTGGGAAGAAACCTATGACAGCCTCACCACAAACTACTTAACACTTCCACATATCATTTACCCCTTCTTGTAGTGAACAGCACAGCATATAATATTATAATTTAAGATGCAAGCTTGGTCCTGGAAGGAAAGTGAGCACTTGCTATTAGTCAAGTAACTCCCATGTAAAACTCAAGGTTTATAATCAGGGAAATAAAAAGGATGGGCAAATGACATTTTACAGTGCCCAACTTCTGAATTTAGAGGTAGGGAGTGGGCACATTTTCTAGTTTGAGATAAAATGCCAACAGATTTTCTTGCTACACCTTGATTTTTCACATTGCTTGCTTCAGTAATCCGAATTTGTGGCTATTTCCTGATGAAATATTTAATGCGTTATTTATGATATAATCAAACTGATTTAGATAGTCGCTACATTTCATTTTTCTGAATAGTTAAAAAAAAAAAAGTAAGGTTTTAATTTTTTTTTTTAATCTTGGAACAACCCCCCTTGCTTTGGACCTCTCTGACTAGAGAGAAGAGCTACAATTATATGTTCCAGATGTATATGTACTGTCTGAAGCAAGTCAACATGTTAGTAGTGTCTTTGGAGTTCATACACAACACTTCTCAATATGCTTCCTTTCTCCTTCTCAATTTACTCTCATTAACTTTCAGGCATAACAGAGTCTTGATTGCACAAACCATAACCATACAAAATGTGTTGCCTGAAAATGTGTCACGTCCAAGGTTCCTTAATTGTTTTGTAAATTCCCTCATTTATTCAAGTCTATTAATTGTCTCAGTGTTACATGGCTAGTTGACACTACACTGCACTGATGAGCAGCCATCCAGAACAGGCATCACTTGGCTGCCTTGGCCTATTGAATTTCTCAGTTCAGAAAACACCATGTGTCAGGTGTGGGATGGAAGTGCGAGGGTATTAACAAAGCTTCCACCACTACACTCAGCAGGGACAGATCTCTGCTACTGCAAAAATCAGTTGATTAGGGCTGTAACACCACCAGGAAATTATGCAACTTTTTATAAATAAACCTAATTCTAGCAGGCAGGTCTTACAATTATAGAATCATTTAGGTTGGAAAAGAACTTTTAAGATTATTGAGTCCAACCTTTAACTCAGCCTTGCCAGGTCCACCACTAAATCGTGTCCTTAAGTGCCACATCTATATGTCTAATAAACACCTCCAGGAACAGAGACTCAACCACTTCCCTGGGCAGCCTGTTCCAAGTTTTGATCACCCTTTCGGTGAAGAAATTTTTCCTAATATTCAAGCTAAAGCTTCCTGACACACTGCTAGGTCATGTTCAGCTGGTTGTTGACCAGCACCTCCAGGTCCTTTTCTGCCAGGCAATTCCCAGCCACTCTTCTCCCAGCCTGTAGCATTGCACAGAGTTGTGACCCAAGTGCAGGACCCAGCACTTGGCCTTGTTGAATCTCATATAATTGGCCTCAGCCCACTGACCCAGCCTATCCATATCCCTCTGTGGAACCTTCTACCCCCAGCAGACCAACATTCCTCCCCAGCTTGGTGTTAATCTGTGAGCTGGCTGAGGGCACATTTGATCTCCTCTAGATCATTGATAAAAAATTTGAACAGGACTAGCCCCAGTACTGAGCCCTGGGGAAATCCAAATTGATCAGCCACCAGCTGCGTGCAATTCCATTCACCTCTCTGGTCCTGGCCATCCAGCCAGTTTTAATACTAGCAAAAAGTACACCCATCCACACCACGGGAAGCCAGTTTCTCCAGGAGAATGCTGTGGGAGAAAGTACCAAGAACTTTAGTAAAATCTCGGTAGACAACATCCACAGCCTTTCCTTCATCCACTAAGTGGGTCAGCTTGTCACAGCAGACCAGGTTGGTCAGGCAGGAACTGCCTTTCGTAAATTCCTGCTGGCTAGGCCTGATTCCCTGTTTGTCCTGTACATGTTGCATGATGGCACACAAGGGGATCTGCTCCATGACCTTCTCTGGCACTGAGGTCAGGCTGACAGGCCTGTACTTCCCTGGAACCTCCTTCTGGCCCTTCCTGTAGATGTGCACCACCGTTCACCAACTTCCAAACACCTGGGACCTCCCCTGCTAGCCAGGGCTGGTAAATGACTGAAAGTGGCTTGGTGAGCTCTTCTGCCAGCTCCTTCAGTATCCCTTGGATTGATCCCCATAGACTCATGGGTGTCTAAGCTGCACAGCAGGTCACTGTTTCTTCCTGGGATTACAGGGGCTTTGTGCTGCTCCCTATCCCTGTCTTCCAGTTCAGGGGGCTGGGGACCTCAAGGACAACTGGTCTTAAAATTAAAGACTGAGGCAAAGAAAGCATTAAGTTACCTCAGATTCTTCCACATCCTCCATCACTGTATTTTCCCCCTTCATCCAATAAAGGATGGCTATTCTCCTTAGCCCTCCTTTTGTTGCTTTCTTGTCACAAAGTTACATGGTCTGCAGAGAAAAGGGAGCCAGCTATAATATGAGCCAGTTTTTCACAAGAACCCTAGGCCAACCAGCTGGGACATGTATTTCTGTACAGCTTCATCCAGTACTGGCAGATTTTTGCAGTGAGCTCCTCTTTGATTCCAAGTGAAAAGACATCTATACTGCCATTTATAGAATAAGCTACATATTAAGAAAAAAACCCACACTTTCTAGAGGAATTGTAAATTATGTGCATATTCCTTTCCAATTCTTTTTTTATATAGAATGAAAGGCATTTAAAAATATTTGGCAATATCGCCTATTGAAGTCTTAAGGAACTAATTTATAAATAATAAAAATCATTAAATATGATTTAAATATGATAAAAGCCAAATAGATTGATTATACCACTTTTTCCACACAGCTTAGAGGCATACAACACTAAGAATATTTCTTTTTAGGAAAACCCACAAAAACAAAACTTTTGATTTTCTTACCATTCTACTTCTATTTCAATATTCAGTTGTCCTGCTTTGACTTTCTTGCCCATATTTTAAAAAAGCAAAAGTTCTTATTTTTAATATGTGAACTTGATTCAACAGTAAGCTATTTTTCACAGGCAAGTATACTGGACTTAAGAGTATTTAAATATCATGTTTTAGGTTATTAGGAAAAACACACTTTAATTTGTTGACATTTTCATAATTGAAAAGATGTGACTTTAAATTATCTTTATGTACTTCAAAAAATTTATCTTACACAAAAATGCAAAATATAGGAAAACTCCAGTAAGTACAGATTCAATATAGCAATATGTGAAGAGATGAATACATTTGCTGAGGATATGGGTCCCCAAAGAAAGTAAGACACAAAGAAAACAGGTTGTAAGAAGAACATGAAAAAAGAAATACACCTGACCTAATAATGGATACATTAAAAACATATGTACGAAGTAATTATGTTAAAAAATATTGCAGTGTTCTCTGCCATGATCAGCACTGATCTAAAAGATGGCACAAATTAAAAGTTGGAAGCAGAACTGATGTCACACATGGAAAAATTCAAAGGGACAAGCATGCTAAGTGCAACCCATAAGAAGATAGCAAATAAAGAATGGGGAAAACTGCAACAATGGACTGGTAGTAATGTGTAGGAATTTCTATATCAAGTATATTAAGGCTTAACTAAGTCTAAAGCTGAGCCTCTGTCCATTGGTGCTGCCTAACACCACAGGTATGAGAGCAGAGAGGGAGAGTGGGGCTGCTGCAGAGTTTGGGAAGGACTGGGGGCAGAGCAGGGCAGAGCTGCGCCTTCAACTCCAGAGCCTCATGCACTTCCACCTCGCCACAACCCACAGTTTACACTTTTGCACAAGCTGCCTTCCCCCCCAAAAGAAAAAAAAGCTATTAGCGGCATTTAAATGGTATTACAAAGAATGAACCCAACAACTGCCCAGCTTTCATCCTCTACAGGTCATCAATTGCTAGAGAAGCACTTTGCTTCAACACCACCAATGGGTGGCTGGATGAACTGCATCTCCACCAGATGTATTTTAGAGAAAAGTGCTAGACACTTTTGGAACATGGCATTTAGGAGAAAGATAGGATGGGAGAGAAACAGTAGTAATGACCTCCTGCTGTTGCAGGGTGGGCAGGCTGAAATAGATGACCCAGAGTCTCTGAAGAGCCCTAAAACACGTGTGCACTTATGAAATCTTCGCACCAGATTCAAGCGCTTAAAGCAGAGAAATTTGGCTGCCAATGACATTAAGAAGAAAGAAAAAACCTTGTTTATTTTCTGTTCTGATTATAAATTAGATTCTTCTGACTATAATTCATGAAGCAATGAAAACTTTCCTGAGCTGAAACACAATCTTAAAAATGTGTAGTTTTCATTGTTTCATGAATTTCTTTAATGCAGAACTGTTGTTCATATATCTAGACTGTTCCTAAAAACCTGGCTTTATCAACTTACTTCCATAAGATGCATGGCAAGTTATGTACTCTGAAAAAGTAATTTCACTATAAAAATTTGAAGGGCCATTATTTTCATCTCAATCAGGTTGCAAAAATCCTATACCCAGCTTACCTACAACTTCTCACGGCTGCTTAAAGCAATACAGGAGTAGACAGCTCTGTTTAGGCTGTTTAGCTATGGCAGAACAGTGCATTTTTCCATTCACAGTGTTGGCAGCCCTTGTCACTGAGACTGAAGAAAAAAATTTCTCTATCTGCATCTCAAACATACAGAAGGAGAGTCTTATTTTGAAGCAGTAAAGAGATTCTTACTGACTTCAACGTCAGTAAGAAAATGGTATTAAATTACAATTTGCAAAGTAGATGTCTTTACTAAAATTAATGAGATTTTTGCTGGTGAGTTCATGGAAATGAAGATTTCATGTTATATTAAATAGCACTATGTCACATAAGCCCAAACCCAGACCCCATACTGTGAGAAAACATGTTATACATATGGATCACTAAGAATAACCTATATATCTCTATTTTGTACTTTGCTGCTCACAACAGGACAAGGCAGGCTGCTGGGGGTTTTTTGTTTTAATTTTTTTAAAAAATAAAACAGTTTAGGGACCTTTTAAAACTTGGATGAGACAGGTAGTGGTTTTTGAAGGTCAGAAATAACATGTCTTCTGGCTAAATTAATTAGAAACCGAAACACTTTCAAAAATGAAGGACACTTACAAGCCTTCTGAATCAAGCTGAGATGACTCTCTGCAATCTGTTCTAGGACTTCCCAGTGTGCAGAAAGCTGTACACACTCTTGTTAAAAAGGGCACCTATACCCTCCTAACAAGTTTACTGATCACATCCCAAAATTTCAATTTCCAGTATATCACAGATTGATCCCAAAAAACCCCTAAAAACCCCCAAACCCCTGCACCTGGTATGTACAACCCTTAACAACTGCATTTTAGATCTCTTCATCTCCATGTATCACACAGTAAGTTAGTAATTAGTGAGTTTAAATTTTAAACTAATTTTTCATTATGGACTTCCTGTATGCTCTCCAACCTGTATGACTTGGCATTGGCATTTATCTCTCTGCTGGATCCTGCAGCCAACCTGCAGTGACAGTTATCTCTTAATTAATACTCTACATGCAAATGGAACTACCAAAAAGTGCTGTTGCATAGCACACAAAGCACAATTATTTATAAGCAACACAGTTCTCTTTATCTGCTTATACCAGAGTCGGCTACTGTAGTTACTGTGAAGAACTCCCCAAGGAAATGCATGCACAGACAGTCTTCCAAATATATACACATATTTAAATAAGACTATAAATCCATCTATAGTGAAAAACACTGCAGTGAGAAGAAACTACATGCCAAGAACTCTTTTAAAAATAAATGCTTTCAAACGCATAGAAATGATGCTTGTGATCTACTGTGGATTCTCCATTTGTTTGTATTTTCCTTTATTTGTAAGCATAATATATAAAGACCCTTTTACCCATGAATTGGGAGGTGTACTTTTAAAGTTTCAAATCCTTGTGAGTGTTGATAAACTGTGCCTTCATGTCAGATGAAAACTTTAAACACAAATGACATACTTTTCCTAGATTTCCTCAAAAAGTTAGCACTTCTAAACAAAACAGATGCATTATATTCACATGTATTCTAAGTCACAAAGTTGCAACTACTTCTATGGACTGTGAAAGCTAAAAGTTTGCAAGACTATAATCAAAGGAAATTGATTTGAAAAACAAAAGTAATCCATTAGAAAGCAAGAGAAATACTGGCCTGAAATATTGTAATTTTGGTTTCTTTTGTAATATTGTTTTTTTTTCCTCTTGGAAGTGTAGTAAAATAACCAGACTCTGTAATATAAAACTGGTAATTATCTTCTAAAGAAGAGAAAGATTTCTTAAGAAAAATGGTTATGCCTTAGAACTAACATGCATTTCTGAAGCAAACACTTTATTTTGGAAGCATTTTGATTGTTTCAAAAAGTTAACAGCTGCTGCTCAGCAGATTGTTAAATGAAAAGGAGTGCCCTGTTCTTACAGGGGTCAGACTGCATGACCACAACAGCTCCTTCTTCAATTCTGAGCTCAGGCAGTGCTGATTTTTGCTTTAAATGGGAGTTTTGTCTGGAAAGAAATTGCAGAATCTAATCTGAGCTTTAACTGACAGAGTATCCTAACCAAAATGCATAGCTCTTACTTCTTGCTACTAAAATTTTTTTTTTTATTATTATTATTTTCAAAAGGAATCACCTTATAAATTCAGTCAGGTGCAGAGCAAAGGTCCACTCACCTAGGCAGAAAGTCCATAAGCTGAACTAAAACCTCAAGCATCTCTAGCATCCACAGTTTATTTTTTAGGAGCTATTCTGCTCAGCTCAACTGAATCTTCCTGTTTATTTGCCCAATATTAATTAAAAATGGGCATGCAAAATACTGGAAGGGAACAGAGAGCTATTTCCAGAAGAGTGAAAATCTTCATTCTACTCAGAAAATAATTTGAAGTGATAGGTCTCTGTATTTTTAGAAAAACATTCCTCTTTTTTTGGGGGGGTGGGGGCGCAGTTTTGGACAGAAGCAAGCTGAAATCAACACCAGATTGCAAAATATTCCGATCAACTCCTATCTTCACTTGAGATGTAGAAGTTCTCACATGAAAATGTCACCTCTCCATTTAGAGCATCTGCTGGGATTCAGACTCCTCTGCCTGGTGATGGGAGTCTCATACAGCACAGCCAGGAGAAGGAGACATCAGCTCCACCACCCGACCCAGCTGCACAAGTTGCACACTCGCAGTTTTGGCCCAGCCAGGTACCACTTGCAACCGACTTGCAGGCCCTGGCAGCCAGCACACAGTGGCTGCATCACCACAGCCAGCAGGTCTCCAAGGGCGCGTAGCACTTGGACTGTGCATGCAGGGAAACTCCTGGTGACCCCATCTGGGTCCTGTGTAACTTGGCCATAGATCTGGCCCTTTCCTACCACAGCAGTTGGTGCCTGCTCACGGCCAAGAGGCAGGGGTGCATGGTTGCTCTACATGCAGGCACACATGCACAGCTGTGCACCTGAGCAATGCAAAAGGCACCCGTGTATGTCCAATTGCTTCTGCCTCAGTCAGAGCCCTACATGGCTGGGCACACCTGCCTGGGCCTGCTGCTTCACTGACCACTACATGGGGGCAAAGAAATGGCAGGAGAGATCTCCTGGGTAGTGGGAATGTGCAGCCAGTCATTCTCTCTACTCCCTACTCATCAATTCACACGCAAAACAAACTAAGCATTACACAGTGCTGTAACAAAGAAACCAGCCCTTCTCAAAAACCTGCCAGGAGTTTCATGTTCAAAAACCCCAAACTATAAACACACCACATACACAAGCTAAAACCAGGGAAAAAACCAAACAGGTTTTTTTCCTGCATTTCCAGAAATGGAACCAAGCATCAAAACTGGAGCAGCTGGCAGATAGTATAATCAATGTAGGAAGAATAGCCACTCTGAGTCTGTCTTATATTCACCCAGCAATGACACTGAAGTGTTTACCAAGTTTCCACTCTCAATCCTGACCTTTGTAAAAGACTGTAATTTTTCTGGATGCTGATACTCTTTCAGATGGCAATTCATAAAGAGTAATCACCTATAAAAGTAACCTTTGAAGAAATGCTTCTTTGTTCTTCCTATCCATGACTTTTTATTATTAGAGGTGAAATGGATTGAGCCATGTCACATCTGGTTTATCATTCTTCCAACATGACTCAGTGGTAGTCAATGCACTTCGTATTTTCACAGTTACTTTGGGCTAAATTAGGGTGGGTAGAAAATGTCTTTTTGGAATAGGACAGGAAATGCATCTTGAAGAACACAAGACATAGTGAAGGTTTTTTTGGAAGGGAGTGGGAGAGAGGCTTCTTAAAGAGGAAATAAAGCTCCTGAAAATGATTCACAAACCATTCAGTTTTTAGAATCAGGTAATTTCCCACCCTCATTCCTCCCACCCCTGTAAAAAGCAGTCTAAAGAGGAATGAAATCAAATACTGATTAACTAAATTTGTTTTTCTTAATTCTGTTGGGTCCTCTACAAGAAAAGCAGTCTAAGTAATGACAGGGATACTAGTTTTGCCTACTTTTGCTCCCAGTGTGTCCACTGCCTTGCAGTTCACCATAAAGGCAACAACATCCTTGAAAAAACCATACAGAGAACCTCTTAATGACATCAAAGTGCTTATGCTTGCAGACAAAAGAACATGACTTGTTTTCTCAGAAGGCAACATAGCAATTTGAAGAGATTTTGATAGATGTGAACAAAGAGCAACAAACTGCTGAAAAACTGTTCTATAAACCTTACTTATAAAAATAATCCTATTTTTTAATATTCACAAGAATCACAGAATATTCTGAGTTGGAAGGAACCCACAAGGATCACCAAGTCCATCTCAAGTAAATGGCCCATATGGGGATCAAACCCATGATCTTGGTGTTATTAGCACCATGCTCTAACCAATTAGTTCTTTTAGTGTGGTTACTTACACTGCTGTGAGCTGCATTTTTTTCATCGCAGCTATTTCAAAAGACCGGAGCTATGGCATTGCAAAAGAAGAGGAGGAGAAGGAAGGATACAATGACTGTTGACATCTTCACCAGCTTCTGACTGCAAGCTGCCCCAGACACTGGCACATGCTCCCCCCATGAGCTCCATGTGCCTCCCAGCACAGCTCTGCAGGGACCAGCACAATGTTGAGCAGCCATCAGAATGAGCAGGACTACTGCCAGAGCCTTCCTTGTGCACTAAAGCATCATGCTGCTGCTGGCTGCCTTCTCCCAATAAACTGAGGCAAACCAATAAAATTTCCCATAACACTAAAGAGTCACGCCATGCCTACAAAAGTGCACATTTAGCAATGAGAAAGGAGAAAGCAGTCCTGCCAATGAAACATCAAACTTACCTAACCAGTGGTGAAGTCTTGAAGGGCCTGAAGGTAACACCACTGAAATAGGTATTTTTGTTAGTTCCTTGTTGCTTCATTTTCAAAAGACCTTCCCCCTTCCTGCAGCATTTTCAAGTATTATTTCTTGTTAGGGCTTTTTTCTGCTACATTAAATGTAACTCCTTAACAAAGGAATTCTGGGGAGGGGAGGAATTAGAGAATTACCAGAAAATTATTGACTGTTGTCTCACACAGTACCATTCTCACAAGCAATGGGACATGTACTGGACATTGATGTCTCATTACATCTAGCATGTAATTTATTTCTCTGCTGGAAGAGAACTTATCAGTTTTGCCCATGTGGAGAAAATGTTTCTACTTTAGAAACAAACAGACCACCACAGGCAAGAAGCTGGAAAGCTTAAATGAAAACCCACTGCATGATCACTGAATGCATGCTCACTACCAAAGCTGCTAAGCCAGCAGTGTTGAAATGGGCCAGAGGTGGCATTTTGGGGCAAAAGATTTTTGACAAAGCCTAATCTCATTGAGGAATTATTTAGAAAACTGAGAACAATAAAGTCTATAGGATACTGAGAACCAAGAGAAAGCTGGACTCTGTATTTAGGTCTCTCTGGAAATTCAGCATCAAACAAAAAACCCACAAAGATGCTTATTTTTGCCTGATTATATAAGCAATAATGTATTAGCTGATGAAAAAATTTTGTGAAGTGCTACAAAATTGCATATTTTTAGTCACTCTTCCCCTGTAAGAAATTATTGCTATCTAAAATAGAATATATTTTGACTAGTTATATAAACCCTTTATTTGATAGCTTTTAATTTTTTAACATTTTATCTCTGTTTACACTTGGCAGGACTGGATAAGTACTCTAGCAATATGTACAATTTAAAACCATAAATTTCAAACAGGGTTAGTTATCCATTCAAGTTCAAAAGAATACAGTCTTAGCAGTTCTTAAAAAAATATACAAACCCCTCACATTAGCTTAGGTAGGTCAAAAAATGCTGAATGGAGGTAAAAAAATACCTTTGGCCTCAGACTAAACACACAAAATTTCAGTCCAAAAGTGCTTTTCATAAAGTTATGAGCTAATGAACAAAAGGGTGTTCTAATAAAGTTTCATGAAATATTAGCTATAAAATCCAGCAGTAATACCATAATCTTTATTTCTTTGCCAACTCGACCACTTTAGTATAGTAAAAACCAAAGTAAAGTAAACCACACCAGTTAACTGTGAAGAGGTTTTATCTCAAAGAAAATAGAAAAGGACCAAAAGATTGGGCCAAAACACATTTAAGGAAAATTCCAAAACAGAGAAAATACTTGTTTATGCCTGAGTGGAGCCAAGGGTAACAAACCAAGCTGCTTCCAGAATCCTTGGGCCTCGTCCAGGGACAAGGGACATGCCAGCTGGGCCATCCATATCTGCCAGCAGGCAAAGGTTATCCATCTCTTTGAAAAGGGATGAAAGGAAATTGTTGTCTGACTGCTTTGCTAACTCTGAAACAACTGCTCTTCAGCTAAACAGCAGGATTGCCAGTAGAAGTGGTAAAAATCTCAGAGTTACTGAAAAATTATTAATGTTGACATATTCTACTTTCAAGATGTCCCCCTCAGTACCAGTAAAAGCTGCCAGATAAAAACCAGTTACTATACAGAGAGCATTTAGAAGAACTGGTCTAGAAGCCCTGTCCTGTAAAACTAAAATTCTGCATATACCTTACGCCATGTGCTTTCCAAGACTATCCACGCCCTCCCATTGGCCTTCATGGATCTCTGCTACCAAAATATCTACCAAAGTACTTACTGATAAGAAGATATGAACAAATTTCTTACTTGACTAGGTTTTTTTCCCCTCTGAAAAAGACACATTTTAACAGGTTCTCGGCCAAGATTTGTATACATTTGTATTCACACAATGCCTCTTTTATGAAAAGATGTAAAGTAACCAATTATGAGAGCAGCTCCTGGAAAAGCCAGCTAATGGCTTGACTTGGTCCACATTCATACAACACAAAATAACTAATTTTGTACAATGCTTGATAATGCAGCACACTATGTAAGGAAGAGATTATGTGGGAACACTTAAAATATGCTCATTCTGACAGGATCAGACCTTATAAAATGCAATTTATAAGCATGGTGAAAAAAAGAAGCATGGAACTGAAATCAGGTTTACCCACATTTCATAAATTTTGTCCTTTGGCATGTTAATGCCTAACACACATGCAGTTTTCTGGTGCAGTTGCTGTTAATACACAGAACTTAAATTAGCCTCCTACACTTGAAATGTCATGGTTTCTCCATGAAGAGATAAAGACAAAGGAACAGTCTTAGCTCTCTTGCTCATTTATCTGAGATGCCTTTTTTAGTGTTTTTTTTTTTTTTTTGTATTTGTTATCTATCTTTGAGATATGGTAGCAGTCCAAATATTCATTCATTACATGTTTTCTGATGCAGTTACCATCCATTGTATGCTTCTGAAGCTGTTACAGCCTGTAAAGTCAATTCTTGGTCAGAATCTTTAAATGCACAAGCAGAAAACAAATCACAGGATACTTCAAAGTCAGATGCTGTGACTAGAGGAGGGTATTAATCAATGCAGTTTAATACAAAGCCCTCTGCCGCACTGATGTTAAGATTATGCATGCTGAGGTGAGCAGGCAGTAATATTAAGAACTGTACACAAATTTCTTCTGAATAAAAATTATGTATCAGCAAACAACATTCATCAGCCTATACAAACTCTCAGGAATCCAACTTTCACTGCAAGTGTCTTTTTGGATCTATTTACTTCAAAAGATGTGATATGAACGACAGCATAAAAAGTTTTACTATGTTTTAGGCATAAATGACTCATACATCATTCCATTTGAAAGAAAAAAGATGCTAACATGCAATACGATATGTTACTGCAGCTGCTCCATGGGAGTAACACCATACCCATTTGGGAGGAAAATACATTTATGAAAATGCCTGATTAGCACAAAAAGCAGGAAACAATTCATTATAAACAATGATACACAACTGCTTTTTTTATGTTTTTATGGTTACAGTCTCTTGGATTATTGGATTAAAATGCATTCAGCTCTTCCCCTCCCGCCCCCAGCTCAAAATAGTCTTCATTGATGTTATACATAAATCAAAACAAAAAAACAGCCTTTGAAAGAGGGGTTGTCATGCGAGTTGAATGTAAAGTTACTGGACAGAGTACACCAAATTATCTTCTTACTTCAGGCATCTCCTACCAGGATCCCAGTTTGAGGGCAGAAATGCACATTCTCTTTCCTGTTTGCTTTGCAAAATGTTGTATTTTTATCTTGCATGCCTCCTATCTCCTGCAAAGGTTATGAACTGAATGCTGCGAATCCAGCAGGCAACGAACCAGTGAGAACTGCACAACGTATGTTAAGTCAAGGAAGTGCCACCCACATCTGTGACCTTTTAGAGACAAGGCTTCCCTATGTCTTGGTCTTCCCTTTTACAACTAAGGAAATCTCTACCTCTGCCTTCTTCCCTCTTACCTTAGTCTTTTGTTTACTTAATGGACACTCTTTTTATTTTCCCTCACATCACAATGAAAATGTTTCAGACACCTTTTCTCTTACAAATTCATTAATTTATTCCACTAAAAAATTACCAAGACAAGAACATGTTGGCATGTTGATTGTAGCATCAGTTAATGAATTATGCCATTTAATGTAAACCACTAGCATACTAAATTAAACTTAGGAATTATTTACGGCACTTTGGGACATGTACATGGGATAACATAAAGACACAGGTAATACTGGTAATGTCACCGCTCATTTTTCATGAAAGCAAACTCAAGATGTGTAGCGTTCGCCAGTCTCTCCTGGCGGCCGCTTCCAGGGTTTGGAGCAGCAGCCGACCTGCTAGGATGGTGGGTTCCAGGAGTCCTGGTGGCCCCGAAGNGATGCTTTAAAAAAATCAGCTAAGTGGACACAGTTGAGCAGTTCTTATGGACTGTCCCACAAACACTCATCAATACAAACTGCAGACTCTTCAACACCAGATGTCACCCAGAACTACCTTTATTTCCACCTGCTACTGAAGAGGCCCTTCAGATGGAATCCCCAATTCTGGGGTCATGTAAGGGAGACAAACCAGCAGAGACAGCAGCTAACCAGAGAAAAGACACTTGAATGTTTTGCCTGATTTAGGCCAAACGATAAAGTCTGGGTCTCCTACCTTCCAGGTGAGTGCCCCAGCTAATGATCCTGCAGCTAATAGCAGAGCAACTTGTTCTCCCTCTTTTTTTTCATTAAAATCTCTGAAGAACAGTGTTTAGTTCCTCATCAAGACAAATGCCAAGCTTGCTAAATTTTTCGTGACACTGAATTCTTGTTCTTCTGCCAGCCCTAGTTATGTGTGAACATTTCAGACTCCCTCAGGCATTTATTTTACTACAGAGTCCTGAAATACTTAAGTCTATTAAGACCTAAAATAAACAGGCAAAAAGGAGGAATCTGCTAGTTGTTCCCCCAGTCTACATTTTAAGGAGACAGTGCCTACACCACTGAAGTTCAGAAATTATTTTCAGTGTCACCAGTGAAATGATGGTACATTTGGCAACACAGGCATCAAGCCATGTCAGCTACCACAGTGGGGTTCAGCTCCAAACCACAGCAGGAGCAGCACTGTCTGCAGGCTGTAAAGATCCAGCCAAATAGGGTGGATCCAGAAAAGCTGGATTTACTAAACCCAAACACAGTGGCTATTCTGCATGTGCATTACCTCTGGGTTTGTGCCCAATGTAGTCCCTGCCTGCTCCCTTGCTGCCAGGAAAGAGGACAGCTGGGAGCAGACTATGACTGAAGAATAATTCACACTTCTTGGCCTTGGTTACCCTCCTCACCAAAAGCCTTTCTGGAGCAGAAAGCATGCTGGCTGCAAGCTAGGCTGACCTGCTGCTGTGTGTCGAAGAAGTGGGAGCTTGAGAAAAGGAGGCCAATCATTAGAAGACTTCAGCCAGGCCTCGAAGAGCAGCAGACAACTGACTGAATTAACCACTGGGATGCAAATCTTCCTATCACACAGGCTATGAGCTGTGCCTCCCTAAACTCCCTGAAAGAACACTCAGAAAAAATTCCCTACACAAATTATCTGGATTTAAGTCACCTAGTAAAATAATTTTACGGTCACTCCCAGTTTACCTGTGCATTCTGTAGCTGCTCTCTCCACAGGAGGTCTGAAAACAGACCTAGCTTTGCTGTTTATCATGAGGTCTCTTACTCCCTACAGAAACTCCAAGAGCACTTCCATCCACAATGCTTCATTATTATTGCTATAGTCATTGGTATTATATACTAAGAAAGGAAGTACTAGTGGCCAATTTGTGGCCAGAAAATATCAATCCTGATATCAGAGCTAAAGATCAACATTCTTGTCTTAGAGAAATTCCATGCAGATGTGAAAAAGTACATATGGATATACACAGTCTTACGTTGGATATGCTATGTACAAAGAAGGTAATGTTGGTACTAAATCAGCTGTCATGAGTTGCTGGTATGCACAAATCTACAGCTCATATCTGTCCCTGGCATATCCTCAGAAATCTCCCAAAAACCAGACCACTTTCTCCATAATGCCTCTTATCACCCATACATAAACTTCCACTTTTCTCTCATTTTTTGAAAAAAGTACTTTGTGTCTTCTTCCATATCTATTTTGTTTGAAGCAAACTTTAAAAATCCTCTTGTTGAACAGTTTCTCTTCCACACTTTTTCAAATTATTTTTATATAGATGTTAGTCCTTAGGAGACCAATGCTCAGGATTCCTGTAATGAACTAGATTTACCATGGTTGTAATATGTCTCTGTAATCCTGACAGGTGATGCTGCCTAAAAGCACAACCTAAGATGAAAGGCCTCAAAGCTTTTTGTCATTCAGAATTGGGAGGGATTTTTTTCCTCAATACAAAATCTGACAGCAGGGTCTTGCCAATGTCCAAGCAAACTAGAGTCCTGATATCCAACTTGCTCCTTGCCCTGTTTCTGATACTTCCAACACACTTTGCTGAAGACACCTTTCAGAAGGCAAAAATGAAAGGATTTCCCTAGACATAATGAATACAGTGCGGAGAGATGTGGGGAAGTCTTCCTGAAACCTGTAATTCTGTAAAGTACATGTACTTATCATTAAAAAAGAAGGTTGGATTAGAACTTGACAGTTCTTTTACAATGTATTTCCCTGTGCTAGTGAAGAATTATGATCGTACTTCAGTTTTCTGGTCTGTCCACAGTAATTTTCAAAAGTGAAAGAAGGAACAAAATCACTATCAAGCAGTTCTATGTAAGTCCCATATAAACAGTTCTCAGTTCTAATGTTCATTTAATCTTTGCCTGCCAAACTGTTTAAATGAAATGTACATCATGTTAGTTCCATGTATTATTTGTAATTCATTTCACCTCATCACCTAGTGATTTTTGCCCTGTTTTTCTCTCTGGTCACCTCACCTACTTTCACCTTGACAAACTGAAAACATGCCAATACAAAAACCATTTCTTCCTTTAATTGGCAAAGTCCTTAAGCATAACTGGAAAAAATGCTGTAATCCCAGTTACAGCAGCACTCTTTTCTCATTCCTGCAATATGAGCATAATAGGAGTATCATCTTGAGTGGCGTGTCTGTGATGAATCAGACCTCATGCCTCTGAATGCCCATGGCAGAAGACAAATGGAATAGTCATTTCTCCCACTGAGGACTGACAGGATGTGAAACACAGAGTAGAGCAAACTTGGGGGATCAGAGCTGCCAGTTTTTCCATCGCAAGGGACTCTACAAAGGACCACAAAGCCCATTTCTGTAAGATAATAACACAAGAATAATCTCTTGCTCTGTCTCCACGGACTGAGTGAGACAGAGCTGTCCTCAGCAGAGCTCTGCAGCAAAATCATGGCTACACTTCTGCAGACACCTGAGAAGCTTTACTACTCTTTGCTTTCAAGAAGCAAAAGGACCTGCTGTCAAGGAGTTCACCTGCAATATTCTTCTGCCTCATGGAGCGAGAACTCCACTTAAGGGAGTTAAAAGAGCTCAGAAACTTGATGGACTCAAAATTTAAGCCTTCTGTGACTAAAACTCATTTCCAACTCCCTAAAATCTGAATATATATATATTACAAACACTGACACAGCTTTGTCCACAGAAATGGTAGATTGTGACCCCAAAAGTATCCTTCATTTTTTTTTATTCAGCTTTGAATGGGAGCTGTGTAATGAGGAATGTCAAATGAATATTCCCCCTAAATGAAATATGACAAAAGCTTCACTCAGAAACCACACATGGTGCTGTCATACATTTATTAGCTACGAGCTAAAATTTGTCTAATGTAATTTAAGATTGATAATTACTGATAGAGGCCATATGCATTTTCAATAAAAAGAAATTGTCAAATTAAAATACTGCTTCCTTTCTAGAGGATCATGGTTTCAAATAACATCTCAGATTTATATAACTGAAATAATATCTCTATAAATTTTCAGGACTTAAAAAATCTTCTCTGTAAATGAAATCTTGCCCATTCTTCAACTGTTTGCATTATTCTCTCAAACAGCAGTAAGTAAAATGAAAATGTACAATATCAAACAAAGCAAAACATAATAGTATGTTACTTGCAAATAAGAACAGAAGACTTGTATTTTTAAAATCTAGCTTTTAACAACTGATCTGGTTTTAATTTATGATTAAAATTATTATTACTATGTTAGTGGGAACAAGGAACTTTGTTATGGTGGCTGTTACAGACGTATGGGAAAAAAACCCCAAATTTTTCTGTGCATGAAGTAACAAATGGCTGACACTAGGCAGCATTCACCTGAGAGCACAAACTGAAAAGGGAGAATAACTGAATTACTAATGACCATCCCTCTCCACAGTGCCTTGCTACTTGAGGTCTCCAATGTGGCTATGCGGCCAAATTCTAATGCAGGCTCCAGAGAAGCTCCAAGGGAACGGCAACCTGCAAAACTGACATCTATCGCTAGTGAAGTTAATAGAAACTATAATAGCAGAAAGACTAAGTGGGCCCTAAGTGGGGTCTAAGAAGAATCAAATTTCACTTTTCATTAAGTGAAGTCTTACAAAATTAACCCAATACTTTGAATACCTCAAACAAACATGTGAAACCAGTGATCCAGTCAATCAATTTCAAAAAAGCTTTTAACAAGTACTTTACCAAAGGCTTTTAAAGAAACTAAGCACCCATAGCAAAACAGAGGTCTCTGCACAGCAATGTGACTGGTTAAGAGACATAACCAGAAATTAGGGGTAAATGGTCAAACCTACATAGTGAAGGAAGCCTACCAGTGAAATACCACAGGTATCTGCACTGGGATCTGTTCCTATTCCCATACCTGTAATTGACCTGAAAAGGTAGCTGAGCACTGAAGCAACCAAGTTTACAGATAATACCAATTTATTTATGGCTGTAAGGATGAGGGCAAGTGATGAAGAATCACAGGACCTTATGAAATTGAGTGACTAGACAATGGAATGGTAAATTAAATTCAGTGTGGATAAGTGTAGAGTGATGCACATGGGAAAATATAACCTTAACTTCACATGTACAGTGATGGGCTCTGAGCTGAACATTATCGCTCAGGAGTGAGACCTTGAGGTTACAATAAATAGTGCCATCAAAATGTCAGCTCAGTGCTCAGCTGCCAAAAGAAAGCAGCCCAAATATTAGGTATTGTTAGGAGCTGAACAGGAAGCAAAGCAGAGAACACAATTATGCCACTTTGTAATGTCACTGAGTTCATACACTGTCTTTTCTTCCAGTGATATGTTTCTGGGACATGCTTCATCACTGAGTATTTTATGCTTACTTTTACAAAGATTGGAGCAAAACAGACAGCATCTTAGAAGAGTGGCCTGCAATTAGGGGAACAAAGACAGCAGTTTCAACACTGCATCTCAGTTTCACAAGAGCTCTCTGAGACTGTATCCAAAATTTAAGGAGACAGCATCTTCTAGGTACTTGCTGATAAACCATTCAAAAAAAGAAGTTGACAAATTGCACACATATAGCCAATGAGCTCTATTAGAAGGCATTGCTATACAACAAAAGATTAGCTACTGCTAAGTGCTCAAGCTTTACTCAGTACTTGAAATCCCTGGCAAAGGACAAGTTTGAAGACTTGCCTTCACTCCAGCAGTATACACCCAACTAAACGTCATTTTGCCGTGCCATCATGAAGCGACAAGGGCATTAAGGGCCAGTACAAGTGCCCACAAAACGGTAAATAAAACCAACTTAGACTAAAAATCTTCAAAGTCTTGTCTTACTCCCTGCTCTCTTTCCCTCATATTTTCTCAATCAGATAGCCTGCTCAAGATGCCGGTGGAACCAGTCTTTTGGTGCTTGATGACAGAAAACCACTTTTACCTACTGAGGTTCTGTAACAGGGAACAACTAAATTAAGTCTAGGCCTTCAGACTTCTAGCTAAACTCTACACATCTCTACTACAACATCTACTTCTTGCTTTTATGAGAAAGGGTTTGTCTGTGTGCTAATGGACTGATATTACTTGTATCTTTGTCTAATTTCATGAGCCATGAGAATATTCTGGTTTTCATTTGGATTGTTACACATCACACACAAATTCTGTCTATCAGTAGTGGCTACCTATAGTGTACCCTCTACTTACTTGCATAGAATACGGTCTTTTTACTTCACATATTACCACTCTTGTGTATAGGAGACATATCCTATCACCACAATCTATAACTAACCTTTGCAGTATCTTTGCCTATCACGTAATAGAATAAATACAGAAAGAAACAGAATACATTGGAAGAAAAACCAGCATTGTGATAATTAGTTATTACTTAATTTTAAACTCATAAATGTATTAAATATGAACATGAGCATTTTTCAACAAGAAACAAAGTTATGCAGGGTATTTAATTAGTTTAAACTGTTATCTAAGAGTTGCTGCAGATGGACTAATAACATGTTTAGAACAGACCAAGTTGCAAATTATTTTTTGCTTTTGTTTTATCCCTAAATTTCATTAAAAATCCCTTAGCAATTATTTCCATTCAAATGTTATAGTGTTACACTATGAAATAAGGATTTTTAAAAAAAAATTCTTTTCCTACAGCTGTAATTTTCTACTGTTGAAGTAATTGAAGTTTCTTTCTTTTTCAAAGACACTTTTCAATTTGTGCTGTCCAAGCATGTTTTAAAGACACATCATGAAGGACACTCAGCAGGACGCACTCTGGAAATATAAGTTTTCTCAACTAACAAAAAAGCTTCTACAGGAATAAACAGTATGATTTTAATTAAAGTAGAATGAAGAAAGTGAAGTAAATATTAGCTGGTAGCAACGCACTAAAATTTTCAGTCACCACAAGTAAATGAGAGTCAATCAAACCTCTCACAGAAATGCCTTCAGCATTCTTAAGACAAGGCACAGAATTGGTGAAGCCGTGACAGGATGCAGACTGAAAACTAGGCAGACACACCAAACTAACTCAAGCTCTACGTCCATTTATCAGATGAGATGACATTTTCGGTAAGACTACTGTTACTTTAGTTAACCAAAGAAAACCAAAATCAGGCAACCACCACTTCTCTCTCTCTCTCTTCTGCTGCCCACAACAAATTAAGTCACTATCTGTCTCCTGAAGTGAGAGAAGAAACATTAATTAATCACAGAAACCCTTGGATCACCGGATAAATCATTCTGTTGACCCCATGTTGTTTTCAAAGGGCAGGGCTAAGTTGTTGCAGCTACAGCTGCTGCCTTCGAGCACTGGCAGTAGCACTGGGCAGCTACAAATCACCGGCAGAACAGGTGAGGTGCAAAACAGCAGCCAGCCCTTTAAAAGTCCTAAAGCCCCCTGAAACTTTAATTCTGTCATGCAGTTAGAAAACACTGAATAAATGAAGTTTTCAGAAAACCATTCTAACAGAATTCCTCATTTCAGGTCTAATTACAAGCTATCTTTATAATGTACACCTGACAACACAGCGAAAAGCACTTTGCTTTAAAGGTCAGCAGAACTAAAAGAACAATTTGCTATTTATAGTAACAGCTGAACTTTTCTTATTTGGCTGCTTAAGCAGCCAACCCTCGAGTTTAATGTAATTGGGGAGGGGATATTCAATTTACAGTATCCACAAGTAATGATAATTACACTGTTTCAAAAAAGCTGTTGGTAAGCACAAGAAACCTTTGTAATTACATCCCGTTTCCGAAATTACTTGAGCACTGTGAACTTGAAGCATTTCGGCAAATGAAGGCCAAGGCACATAAAGGAGAGCTACGGCGCTTTAAAAGCTGCACTGTTTAACATAATGAGCCGCCCGACCGGAGGGAGATCGCAGAACGCACTCCATAACTCACCCCGACAGCCCACGCCATCTCCTTCCTGCTCACAAATATCCATTAAGAAGCTCCCTCACTATTTCCTTGCCATCCTTCGCCAGCATTGCTCAGCTCCCCTCGCAGCGCGGCCCCGGGAGCCAGCCCAGGGAGCTGCGCTGGGCTTCGGAAGCCTGGCTCGGGCTCCGGCTGCCGCTCCTGCCGCGCTCAGGAGAGCGCTGGCGCTGCGAGCAAGGAGACGTCGCCGTGTCCCCCCCGCCGCCACCCCGCGCGTGCGGCAGATCAGCTCGGTCAGCAATCCGCCAGGACAAGGTGAAAAATAAACAAATAATCACGTTCACGGCAGCTGCAGCGATCGCTCTCCGGAAAATTATTCAGGCATTATGAGGGAGATGGTATTAAACGCTGCCACTTGCAGCTTCACGGCTCTCTGCGTATTCGCTTCAGCCTGGGATGAGCACTTAAGGAGCATCATCAGAGAGCTTGCCCAGCTGAGCATCTTCCATTATGTTTTTGTCTTAAAAGGAGATAGCAGGAACCTCTCTGCCTGACAGGCAAAAGGCTTGTCATAATTCATTAATAACACAGCCTTGCTCAGGTTTCCTTCAATGAAATCAGGCAGGCGTCCTATGAAGAAAATGCTGAGTGAACAACAGCTTCTCCAGACACAATGCAATAAACTTGCCAGTACTTGGCACCATTTGGTGTCTGAGACAAGAATGACCAACGCTATTCGACAAGACCTGTCAGAGCCCCTTAAGGCTCCTAGTGAAGAAGCTCAAAAACCCAAACAGTAATTCCTCAGCAGGATGCAATTCACTGCTTGGCAGCAAAAACTTCACGTTTTAGCTACAGAGATAAATGTACTAGTCTGCTTTTGCTATGCTCAGGGTAAAGCTGGCAATTTACTCTGAGGAACTGTTTGCATCCAAAGGGAAAAAAGCAAGAAGAGGTTTGGTAGAAAGCAACAACTACAATATCAGATAACTGCAAAAATTAACAGGACTATCGCAAGTCTTCCATCATATAGAAAATACAGCTGAAGTTATCTGAAAGGAAACAAGCTCAGGTTAACTGTCAAGATAAAGTCATTAGCATGGCATCCAAGTAGGGAGGACAGAAAATTACTTACTTTTTTCTTTTTTTCCTTTGTCTAGTCACAGCCATTCATACAGCACTAAAATGCACCTGTTACATTTAATTAGGTCTCATGTACTTCCTCCTAAGAGATCGGTTCCATCACAGAAAAAATGAAGAAAGGTACTCTTACTTGTATTTGATCTACTAGCTCTTCAGACACTCACATTGCTTCACATGACAAAATAATCTAGTAATACAGTAAGTACATGCCATCCCAGCATACAGCATTTGTTATGATCCAAGTTTTAAACAGCCTTCATCATAAAAACTGGTACTACAAATTTTATATTTACTAACACAGGGTTTCTGGGTTTGCATTTGATTTTTAAAAGATGCTTTATCATCATGCAATGGAAGCCATCCAAACATATATAAATTAATTTTGTACAATTAGAAAAAGCAAAGAATGCACTGACGATGGTTAATTAATGATTTTAGAATATCTGTGTCACAAAATAATCTTTTTTTGCAATAAAGTAGGCTCAGGTAATTTGCAAACAGCACAATATTATTGCTTCCCTAAGCTCCTTTGTGTTTTACTTAGGCATGATAATTTATTTTGAGTGCAATATCTGTCATTAAAACTGTGGCTTATAAACATTATTAGAAACAGCTCTATTAGCATGTCTAGAGATTGCTGTATTCGAGCAGAATGCAACTGATTGAACAGAAATCAATAAAGGTATTCAACGATTTCATGAGAAAAATAAGTGACCCTCACACCCCTAATGGATTAATGTCACTTATGTGCAACACACTGCATAATGCTGACATAAAGCTACTGAAAGCAGTGTCACTTTTCATACGAGTGCCTTAAAACCTTATCAAAGGGAAATTGGGTTTTAATGCTATTTCAGATGTCATTTTTGAGAGGATTTTTACAATCCCATTTCATAAAGCAGAAAGCATGATCTGAATTGTTACAAGTAGCTTTTGTCATTGGCACATGTACTAGGTCACTCTCTGAAGTTGGCTGGTGAATGAAATCCTGAACACAGGAGGAGGGTAACACTTTGAAACACTACTCAAGCAACTTGTTTATTGTGGGCTTTCATCTCTCAATACACCTTTACCTACATATTTGAATCTTCCACTAATTACCAAGAGCATGCTTTGCTAGGGAAGGGAAACTACTCCTCATGGTCCTACAGCATAAGATAGATGGGATGCACAGCTCCCCAGTACGCTTCTTGGGAATCCAAACGGAGCCAGGAGATAATCTAAATGACAGAGTAAATGCCATCAAATAAATGCCTGCCCCTCAGCCATTTAGGCGATCTCTCAGATCTCTAAAGAACACATGTGTCTGCCTGTCCATCTTCAATACAATCTTTTGTATCCTATTTTATATCTATTCACTAAAAAGAAACTGTGGGTCACAGCAAACCGTTTCACGGTCTTGCTCCTTTATTTTCACTTTAACAGACTGAAGACAAAAATATGTAGTATTTACTTGGTATTTCTTCAGTGACATGAAAGCTGCTTTTTGGGAAAGAAACAATTCAACATGTCACCATGCACTAAGCAGGCTTTGCCATGACCAGGCTGCCTTTACAATTCCTTTAGAGTTAACTCAAACCTAACTGGGGGGAGCTGATGTCTGATCTTTGTCTTCCATTTGCCATATAATCTATCATAATTTTTTGTGCAACATAAAGAAGTAAAAATAACTTAAAAATCCAAATCTTTTTCCTAAAGATAATACAGTCCCAGCTTTCAAACACAGTTTTCACCTGAAGAAATGGGAAAAGAACTCTGTTCAAATAAAACAGGGAAGCAAATGCAAAAGCTTTTTCTGACTGACTTGAATGTTTCCTTATTTCTCCCCAAAGGATATAAAAACTACTCCAGTAAATGTAGCGTCATAATTGGCTATAATTGACTCCATCCTTCAATTTTTAAGGCAATCTATAAAATATGGATCGTTTTGTCAACTGGGAGACAATTTTGTGACACCACACTGTTTATCTCGTTACAGTGATCTCAGCTGCACTCGATATCATTTGTTCCCACTCAGACTACCTTATTTTGGCTGTAATCCTGCAGCTCTCTACATTTAATGCACGGCACAATAGTTAGTTCTAACACCAAACACTTTGAGTGCTACCAAAGGGAATTAATTGATGAAGATCATTGTCATAGGGGTAACAGCAGCAATGATACAGCAGCAGGTGAAGCACAAGCAAGTAACCTCTGTTCCAATCTATCAGTGTACTTCACGCTATTCTGTCATTAGTCCACCTCACTACTTAGTGCACATGAATCAGAAGGGATGGGGGACAGAAGAAAAATGCAAGGTTTAACTGCTTTGCTGCTGTTTTCCTATTACACCTGCTATTTTATTGAATTTGCAACACTTTAAGGTAAACTTCCAACACTCTGGCCGTACAGACTGTTACGACATCATGACAGGTTTGCATCAGACTCTTAGTCACAACAGTATGATCACCACTGAATGGAAATGACTGCATCTGGCCATTCCTAATAGCTAAAATACTGTGAATGTCTCACAAAGATATTGGCTTCAAACACAATCTCTGAATGACAGAACTGGCTTCTCTTTTTTTTTGCCTATGTCTTCCAATAATTATTTTTATTTATATCTCCCTTTACGTGCTGCTACACTTCAACTGAAAAACTAAGTAAAAGGAAGATAAAAACTAAAACCTAAAAAAATTGCAAATACAAATAGTCACAAAACTGCAGCAAATGATTGATAGAAACATTGATGTAATCCTGTCCATAGCAACAGTTTAATTATGAGCATCTTGGCAGTGAGCCTGCTCTATGTGTAGATTTTCCCCAGCAGAGAATGCCATACAATCCATCTTTGTGTTATGTGCTATATGACTACATGGAGAGGCCAATCAAAGGGGAACAAGGAACTGAGAAGTTGTAGTAAATTACCGGGGTGATACAAGAGTGAGTACATCGACCATGAATAATTCCGCTCCTGAGGATAAGCAAGCCTGAGAAAAAGGAGGGGTAGGGAAGAAATACCAGGAGGCTGCTACCCACAACAAAATAATAGTATATTCCTCAATTACAGTGATCACAGCATACAACATGAATATACCTCTCCAACAAATGACATGAATTACTGGTACCCAGCTTAAACTGTCCCCTCTGAAACTGTTCTTCCCAGGATCACAGTTGTGTGGAGGAGCAGAGAAGCATGGTGGTGCAGTAGGAAAGCAGGTACCCCACCAGGGATACAGGGCTCAGAGGCCATGGCTACACAACACACTGAAAAGCAAAGTTTGCCAGAAACAGCAGATCTGCTGGGTGGAGCAGCCACTGCCAAGAACCCAGTGGCCATGGGATTTGTGTTTTAAGGGTTTCACTCCTGAACAGCACTACAAAACAGCTAAAGTAAGCCCGTCAGAGGGGATGCACAACATCATGGGTGAGCTGCAGAGCTCACTCTAATAAACTAGAGGGCAAGGAAGCAACAGTGGCAACTGGCAGGGACCTTACCAGGAAAAGGCAACAGTGCAGGCTTAGGAGGCTATAAAATAAATGGTGAAATCTGACTGTGACTGTTTCTCAATACATGTGCAGGTAATTTCTAGAGAGAAACAAAAAAATATAACAGAATCATATTTTATAGTTAACCTTACTTCCAATGTCTATGTTGGAAAGTTTGTAAAAAAAGCCCCAACAAAAACGAACACAACATGTATCAGTCTATATACAACTGCAATCTACAGTGCTTATTTGGAAAAATAAAATAAATTTTAAAATTATTATTTTTTTTAACCTATTTTTTGAAGCAACATTTAGGACAATGTCTCTGAATCTTAAGATTATTATCTGCTCTTTACTTTAAGGAAATGCTCTGGTAATTTTTAAGTGTGTGAACAAAGGTTCTGTGAAATCCTGTTAGGCTATTACATGTGGTAAGAAAACCATCAATCATTTCTGCAGCCTGGTGTCCACATTCACAACTTAACTCAATAAAGACTGTTTTTAGTTTCTATTAAGGTATGAATATTTTATATTTGTAACCACATAAATCAGTAAGAATACCCATATATGTATATACATGGATCATACCATGTATATGTTTCTTTGAAGAACAAAACCAAAACAACACAGAAATTTGAAATAATGGCACTCTAAAAAGATTCCTAAAGTTTACTTAAATTCCAAGAGACACACTGAAATCAAACACAAGTGTTGTTTCACTCAAAGTTGGGGCTTTTTGGCAATTGTGTTACTATTACCATCTCCAAGACACTGTGGCTGCATCATACCATGAAAACACACTGGTTTTTCTTAATACCAAATGTATGTGCATGTTCTACCTACTGTGGATTACCTGTCTGAGAAATTGCTTTTAAACACGAAGTGTTAGAATCTATGCAACTCTGCTGTACCTTCACGAGCTCTTCCTCATTAGAATTTACTTTAGACATGGAAGAAAGGGATTTGTATATGTGTGTGGGTACAGCTTAATGTTCAAATCAATACATTATAAAAATCTATTAAATCACTGCACTAAAACTGAATTAGTTATTTAAGCCTTGAAAGCCCAGGTATTTTAGCTCTGAATTCAGGTCTCATATTTCAGCTCAGAGCACTCAAGTGGTACTCTGGATTTCTAAACAACGATGTACTACAAAATGTCTTTACCTGATAAAAACTCCTTTTGTGCATCAGCTCAAAAAAGTACTGTTTGATTGTCTCTTTACCATACATTCTCTCATAATAAACACATCTTCCAAAACACCTATGTGACTGTACTGATCGAATGATTACCTGCATAGAACACCCAGCTGATTACATTGAATATTCAGGTAACTTATTTACCCTTCAACAGCTAGAGAATACAACACAAGAGAAACCCAGAGGAACTCCTGGTAAAGATGTTTTGTCAAGATATTAATCAAAACTAGAGTAATATGAACAGTTACATCAGTCCTCAGTAAGTTCACCGTGATGTTTTCACAAAAAGGTCATTTGCAAAACCTTCAGAAAAAAAATTATAATTGACATATCACTGCATCATGCCAGGGTTTGTGGGAGTGAGGGAAAGTGGGAGTCTGCTCTCAGGCAGACAGAAATCCATAGCTTTTACAGTGCTTTTGAGCCAGGTGTTTTAGTGGCACTTTTTATTTGTGAAAAAGAACTTTTAAATACAAGTGTGACTGTGCTTTGTAAAAAAGGTTGCATTTGAAAATGCTTAATGGAACCTCTGACACACAGGACATAAAAGTTTTGCAACTAACAAAATAATTTTTAAGTTCCATTTCAATTGCAAATTAAACAACTACATTTTTTAATAAACCAAGGACGGAATTAATGATTACAGAATACCTGAAAGATCTTAATGACTACTAAATCTGACACTAAAGTTTATGCCCATTTAATCTTTTATTACTTCTTGTGCATTATTTTAGAATAAAGCACACAAATCTGGCTGAAAGTATTTTTGCCCTATAATTTGTACTATAACTTTTTCCCCCTAATTGAAAACCTAAATAAAAAAATCTCCTGAAATGAGATGACTACATATCAAATCTCAAAGCAAAGAGGGTGATTTGCCACTTAAGAGTTCTCAGCTATCAGAAAAGGCAGCAAACATCTAGTTCAAAACAGTTATTTTGGTCAGTCTCCCACTGGGCAGAGTTGGGAAGCTGAGACAAAAAGCCTTGTGGAGGACATTAAGAAACATTAAGCCTGGAAAAATGCTACTGATAAAATTCGCTAAAGTTGGACACACAACTGTCCAGTTATCAGCCACATATCTAGGTAGAAACAGTGGCTCAAACTAAAAGGGGCTATTCAGTGAGAAACAAGGTGCCACTCCATATAGAGAACTGCAGTGAAGTTTGGTGACATTTTATTCCCAAAAAATCTTAGCCCAAACAAGCAAAAAGCCCCCACAAAACCAGAAAGCCCTATGCACTAGTAACTCCCAGTGCTTATGATTTATTCATTGCTGTATTGAAGTCCAATAGCCTCTTTATCTGAAGTCTCAGAGACCCAAGGCAGGTGCAGATGTTTCACTTTCTCTTTGCTGAAGCATAGTTTCAGAGAGTTCCTGAGTCACTATCACCCACAATAGTATCTGATTGCTGTGCCAGAGCTGGTTTTGATTAAAAGGTTGAGAAGCAAGCAGGAGAAAACTGTAGTAAATGATAGATAAACACTGATTCAAAACTAACCTGTAAGACACTTCCCAAACCACGTTCATTAAGCCTGACAGTTAATATGGAGCTTCTTATTACGAATCTACAATGAACACACAGCCATGGGCTTCACTTATTGCAGCCAGGCATTAAGAAACAACACTTTCCTGTGCATCTTCTGGTTTACAAGATTCATCTTTTAGAATATAAATACACATTACGTTTGTTTTGGCAGAGTACAGCTCAGATTCTCAATCAAAAATCAGTTATTTTGGACCACAACTGTGAAGCTTTTCATATTTACATGCTCTTGAATTAAATATTAAAATGGAGGTGAATGTTCTCAATGGGCAACAATTGTCTGAACTATCTTTGATCATTTCTACATTACAAAGGGCTGTGGCACAAACAGTAAAAAAAAGGCAGTTTGAGGGAGCCAGTATATTTCTACAATTCGTCACAATGCCAAATGTGCCAGCAGTACTTTGCATCTTGGGATCAGTTTAAGTGCCTCACTGCAGTACTGAGCACAGGCTACTAAGCCTTGCTTCTGACTACCCCAGGCACTGAAGTGAGCTCATATGGATGCATTACTTTGGACTGGGGCAGTAGCTTGGGTACTTCTACTCCAAATTATCAGAGGATTAATTGGATCTACTCAGAGCAGCAATGTGTGGACAAGCAGCAGCAGGTAGACATGTATCAAGATTTATAAATTAAACTAGCTAAATTAATGATTCTACACTAAAACAGAGAAATAAAATTAATTTAAAAATTCAAACAAGAATAGTGGAATTATGTACTCCAGTGCACTTATTACAATAAATAAGCATGTACTTTCTTACAAGAATTGGTAATATTAGAGACTTGGACCTTGTTTAGGCACTAGCCCCTAAAGGAGAGGGTATCAAAGATTTGTGTGAACTGAAATTGTGTTCCAGCTAACCAGTGAACATGAAAGGATCAGCTCATCTCCATTATAAAACAAGTACTTAGACTGAGGGTCTCATGCCAATTATGGAAGCCTGCTAAAAATACGTCTGATTAAATAATAAGCTTTCCATTCTCCCCTTCACAATCAGAGAATGATAGAATGTTTCTGCTCTCTCCAAGACATTCCATCTTACTGCATTTAAATTAAAATACAAATTTGAAACACAAACCTCTTGTTTGAAAAAAAACATGCCTGTGATGTGTTGGACAGAAAAGACATTTATAGACTACAAACTATAATACTGGGACTGTGCTCAGAAAAAATCTGACTCTGGCCCTGCACATTCCTACACTACTCAATCATACTGTCAAATTGGCAAAATGTCGAAGAAGATACAGATATCCATTAAAATACCAAAAGAAACCAAACTGAAACAGTACAGTACTTAAGCACTATGCTTGTTGCTATTTCTAAATTTTAATTATACTTCTGGAAGTTGGTATATTTGATGAGATTAGCTATCATTTTTTTTTTTCTTCATTAATATCATCAATGTAGCATTGGCTTTTTAAGCCACACATTTATTTGCCAGATACCTATTCACTTGAGAAAGCAAAGGAAGCAGAAGCCTTTCAGCAAGCCTGGTTTACCACATGACCAGACAAAATGACAAAGCTTGAAAAAAATGGATTACTTTCTTTTTCTTCAGCAGGCTACAAAGCCTGCCTGGTTCTGGTTATTCATGTCCTTTAGTCCAGCAAGCCAGAACAGAACAGTTTACTTTCAAGGTCTCATTAGTTTGGATTTACCATCTTAGGTAGAGTGTAGTCAGAAAATATTTTATATTGGTTTCTGTTGAATGGACTGTAAATGTCTAAAACACAAGTTCTTCAAGGCTTTAACAAATTATTCTTTTAAAAAGTGCAGCTGAAAAGAAAAAAATAGCTTTCCAAACTATAAAAGTCAGGCATAAATCTAGGAAAAAGAATGGAAATAAAAAGCTTCAAAAGCAGTACTGCCTCAATCATAAGCAGAACAATTCTTCCTCTATTCTGCAGACAGATCTGAGATCCTGTTTTATATATAAACACATCCCATATTCCAGTCAGCTCTTCAACTTCTAATAAAATTTCTTAACACAACCATCATAATAAAAATACTGGATAATCAGAGGAAAACTATATTGCTCTTAGAAATCATTAGTGCAATTTCTGTTTTCATATGTGAGCCTTCCTGCTTCACCTTTGCTTACATGCTCAAAGATCTGAGCATGTATGCTCACACAGATTATCTCCTTCTAACAAGGTAATTGTAGGTTTGTTCACAAGACTGGGTAGCAGTGCATTCTAACTTAGAGGAAAAAGGAATCCTGGGAGATGTCTGTGTGAGCACAAAGAAAATGAAAAAAATACAGTGAACAAAAATGTAAAAGGAAAAAGAAAATTAATATTCGAAATCTTCTAGCTATGAGTCAATCCCACATCTTCTTCCAAGTGGCCAGATCTCTGTGCCTGTAGGGAACTCCATTTAATTCAGTGGGTTACACAAGGCTGTAGCCATTTGCAGATGTACTGTCTGTATTTCTTTTCTTTCTCTTTGTCAGTGCATTGTGAAAAAAAAAAATGAAAATTTCAACACAAAAGAAAAATCCTCCTGTCCTTCCCTTCCCCAAACCCGCCACCCCTGCCTATTTTAAAGCTCAGGTCTGTGAATTCTCCACTTACATCCTCAAGCCATTTGCCGAAGATTTGGATTTGCAAGGACTAGCAAATGATTTGCAGCACTAGGGAAAATTTCTAAACACTGCTCTTGTGAGTAGGTATAGTGAATTTTAAGGATTTTTTATTTTGAAAGCAGTGATAACTAGGATTTAAATCTCTTCCCTTGGTCTGTAAGCCTTCATTCTGACAGGATTGGCTTTGCTGTGAAGTTCACTTCTTGCTTTACTTTCTCTGGTGAATAAGAACAGCCTAAAGACTAAAGAATATATATAATTTTAATTCACAGAAATTGTATGCATGAGAAAAATGCTGTTAAACAGAACTATTACGTTGTCATTGAAATCCCTGAAGCAATAAGGCATATAGACGGGCTCAGTTCAATTAGAGAAGCAGAGACACAGGTCTAGATGGTCCTGATTGCTTTTTTCCCTTTTTAATGCCATGTAGCCACCACACCAACTCCTACCAACACATGTGAAGATGTGTGTGGCCAAGTTGTTAAAACTGAAAACAAAGGTTCAGGTCAGCTCAATCAGTTCTGTCTACAGCCTTATATGGAAAAGATACAGATGTGTCTTGTTAAACTGAAGAACAAATTCTTCTGTTACACAGTCGACAAAAAAGATTGAACAAAAATTCAACAAAGTATGAAGTCTGTAATGTTAGAACAAAAAAATAACATGTTTTACATTTTCTTACCTGTAAATCATTATTTTTAATATTGACCAATATTCTGCAAGTGGGGAAAAATAAAAGTGTCAGCCATGGCTCAGTCTGACACTGGCTCCTGCAGCTCACGTGCACAGCAATCCTGGTGGATGCTGCTACACTAAGACTGTTCCCTGAAGCCACAAGAAGCCACTGGCCTGCTGCCATACCATAAGCCTGTCAGACAATGCCAATACTAAAATAAAATAAGATGACTGTTACTGTAGGCTCAGTAGACCTAAACAAACACTGATGGGCACTGCTAAAAGCTTGAATATGAAATTGCAGCAATACGCTCCCTTAAGAGAGCAGCTTTAGCAGAAATGCCTTTTCCCCTTTTCCCTGTTCCTCTTCTTCTTTCAGTAAAACAGAATTTAGATAAATAATCGGATTTGTTATATCAAAATGTATAGAAAAACATGAATGTTTTTAAACACATGCATTTTGGTATACAAAAAGAAATCATACAGTGTTATCCTCTTACTTGCAATTCTCCCCCAAAGTATCAAAATTATTCCCTACATGGATGCAAACACACGCTGACATAAATTTGGTTTCAACCTTTGAAACTCAGTGTAGTGTGACCTCTCTAAGCAATCATCTAAGTATTATGAAGGGAGACACTCTAACTGACAAATATATGAAATGAATGGATAAGAATCCTCCTTTTCACCTCAGCATTCAGTTGTGGTTTCTGAAGGTAGCAAGCAAGTGTGCACCTCTCACGTAAAATCACCTTGGTAAAGGTAATCTGCAACAGCCAGGTAAGAAGGAACTGGTTTTGCTTTGTTACAGTCTGAAACAAAGATGAGAGAAGTGATGCTAAAACTACATTGCCTGCTTTAAGAACAGATTTTTTACTTTAGCTGCATTTACTATAATTTTATATCACTGTACTTAGAGCACTTATAAATCAGAGTAAAAAAAAATGGAGGAGCAAAGTGAAGGGAAAAAACCCAATTATCAAGTTCCAGTTATGCCTTTTTTTTTTTGAGTATGGATTCATTTCTGTGCCAATCAACCCATCACATATTCTGAAACAGTATTTCGTAAATCTGCAGCTTTAGACAGTATGTATTTTGAAATTCCCCTATATTAAAAGAATGGCATTGCAATACTTATGTCTTGATTTTTGCATCAAAACCCTTTTTCCAGAAAGGATTTAAAAGTCCTAAATGCTATCCTCAAGAGCTCCTTATCTTTGGAGGAGTCACTTCACTTACAAAGCTTTCTGGAGGTGCTACAAAGCTGTGCACTCCAAAGCACTCCTCAGTCACTACTCTGAAATATCTCTGAAATGCCCTGATTTGCCTGTTTAAAATATATTGATTCCAAATGCAATCCAATCAGCATTAGATTTTATATAGTTTAAACAAAGAATTTCAAAATTATCTTTGGGAAATGTTTCTAAGGAACTAAAGTGAAGTTGTTTGGGTTCTTTTTGTATTGCCAATCATGAAAATTTCAAAGATTTCTATTTTGTCCTGATTTGGAATGGAAGTATTTCTCCTGAACCCTACAGCTGTTTTTTCTTTAGTGCTATTTAGAATAGTTATGCAGATTATTTCTGTTGCCTGATAAGCATGTAACACACTTCAAATTGTAATGAAGAAGGGGAAAATGAATTGTAGCATAGACTGCTTAGAACTATATACCTCAGGCACACAGTTATATCACAGTTAAATCACCTGCTTATACACCTGATAGGACTGCGACTCAGGTGAGAGCCATAAAAACTTGCATATACTTACAACGGGAATTTCTGCGCCTCAGTGCAAAAAACCCCTACCTTACATGCATGAGAAGTCACAGAGGTCCAAGCTTTCACCCGCAAAACTGCAAAAGCTTCCTGAGTTCTGCTACTGAATACCTTAGCATTATCTTTATCTTACTCTTACTGAATATATTGCATCTCCAGGCCATTTGCTACCCATAAATGAGACTGACCAAAATCCCTCGAGGCTCTCAAGTCATAAGAAAACTCTGACTGCCTGAGGGCATCAGCAGATGCATTGCCCTGGTTGCATCAGAGTGGGGTGAAGAGGTCATTGCTTCCAGCTGCTCAATGCCCAGGGAGCTGGTGTCAGGGGCAGGGGGGAACAACACTCCTAAACATCACAACACCACACTCATATCCTAGCCCCCAATGTCAAAATCACAGGCCAAAAAGGCTTTGTTATCAGAAATGCATGAGGGACTGTTTGGACAGTCCAGGTTAGGGAGCAGCTACCTGGGCACTTAGCTGGCACACACAGAGAAGGCTTGGACAAGCAGCTGGCAGCAGAAACCTCTTATGTGGCTCTGCCGCTGCCAGCAGGGCTTGTCTGACTACAGCCTTCACTGCCAATGACACAGTTCAGCACAATTCCCTGTTCATTCAAATCAGCACCATGAGAGGAAACACGGCCCTTTTTAATTATTAAAAGAAATCCTTTTCCTCCTAATAAAAGCTGAAAAAGCTGAGACACTTAAGACAGTGCTAAATGCAAAATCTGTAGGACCTTAAAATGACAGTAAGACAGAACATGCCCCTGCCATGCTACGGAGAGCACTGTCAGTGACAGGAGAGAAACCGAGGGTTGGGGCTGCTTGCGTAAGCCTTTGGGAGGATGGAAAACCAAACAGGACAGCCAAGGTCAGAAGTCACCAGCAAACGAGTCAGCAAAATAACCTAGATCTGAATACTGCCCCATGCCAAAATCAGAATTAATCTCTTTTTTCATTTTTTGCAAGAATGTAAAAATTAATATATAGCTAATCTTCACCAGAATTAAAAAATATTTAGAAACTGGTAAGCACCAAGGTTTATGTTAACAAATATTAACAGTGTTAAAACAAACAAAAGATTTTCACATGCACTGACTATTATTCCACGTTTTATTTCCTAAATATGGGACACAAAATCTTTGCAGACAGGCTACAATTATGACCAAGTATCTGTCAAGATCAGAAGCACATAACAATGTTACTATTTATTGTCTGCAGTAATTTTTAGTGTGACACTTTCCTAAAAACACCATCTGACTTTCTGTTAATTTGTTCGTGGTATTATGCACAACATGGTGTAGAGACACTACAAAATACCATAAATTCTGTTTCTGTAATGACTGTATACACACAACAGAATAGAAAAGTGAGAAAAAGGCAGAAAAAAGGGGAAGAAAATAAAATTAAGGTACAGCTGTGAAAACTCAATTATACATTTCAAGAGAATAAAAGCTCCCAAATTTTCTCACAAACTGATGAGGGAGATGAAATAGCATCACAAAGACTGTTATATAACCTACCTAAAGATTATATTAGAGCAGCAAATATCCATATTATATGAGACATTCTCTAACTTACTTGTACTTGAAAATTAGGTTACATTCAGTCACCATTTTCCATACAGTAAGATAATTTTTTCTCAGTAATTACCTGAAAATATGGCAGCTGGGATTTTAACTGAAATCATACTTTTGTTCCTGAGAATTATCAGACTGTAAATTCAATGTAGTGCTAGAAGACTCCCACACTCTCTTTGGGCTGTAATACTGCAGTGGCTAAGGAGTTTTGACAAAACAGGCTCATTATTATTTAATTCCCAGAAAATGCAATTTGGAAGATGAAAAGGGGCCAAAGAAAGAATAGGGGAAACCCACAAAGGTTGGTAAATATCTTGAAATTACTTTATAGACATTTTCTATTTGAAAAGCAGATACAGCCTCAAATATTTTATGAAGCTAATACAGAAATGGTTGCTGAAATGCGCTTTCAAAAGAAAACACCTTTACAAAACAGTCATCCCTCTAGGCAGCAACTCCTCTCAACACCTCCAATAATCCTCCAGCTCTTGTTCAATAGCCCTTCTCACCTCTGAGCAGGAAGCAAATTGTGAAGTTGAGCGGCACTGTTATGGGACACTGCCTGCTGTGCTATCAGCAGACTTCAACAAATAATTAGAGCTGCCTGCAGCCATCCAGCACTGTAAAGGCTGCCACCAAGTCGTGTTGGTGACACTTCCCACCAGCAACTGTGTGACTGAGAAAGGGGCAGCTACGAGAAGTTTCCAGACTGCTGCCCCCTTACCTTGTTCAGAGCATGTTTCTGTCGCTTTAGTTACAGTAACAATGGTCCCTAAGGTCCTGCTGACTCTGGTAATGCCACTCTTTTCTACGTCAGTGCCCTTGAATGTGTAGTAGCAACAGTGGGAGTGAAAATGTCTTTACGTAGAAGGAAACAAGTTTTTCTTTCATTACTCTGTATGAATTGCACCAGCATCTAAAGCACTGCATTTATTTGCCTCATCTAAACACAGTCAAACACATACAGAATCTAATGCCAAAGGTCAAGTTATGATTCTTACTTTTAATGAGCATGAAGTTGCTGAGCCTTCTAGGGTAGGATTCCTTCAAAGGAGCCATTCAAGTCTGCTGTGCCCAGAACACAGGACCTAATTCACTCCTAGCCTGACGTCTAAGCATATTTTGAAGTCCTGTTAATTTAATTTCACCCACCTGCCACCAAATTAGAGAATTTAATGACTTGAGCACTATGGCGGATCTAGACAACAACATTGGAAATCAATTTTCAGCATTGATAAAGGTTCTGGGAAGACTCCTACAAAATTTCTGTATTATGTCCAGTGTCAACATTCACAACACGAGAGGGAAGGAAAAATGCAGAACCACACACAAGGGTTTATGATAACTGCTGATGCTTGTTTTCTTTATTTTCTGGCCTCAACTTTTTATTTTCTTCAAAATAGCTGACATCTGAAACTGTCTTTCACCATTTCAGATATAAAATTTTCTCTCAGGTTTCTTTGACAAGGATATTCCTCTATTCAACTTCTTTTAGCTTACTCAGAGAAATCATCTCATCTACTTGCATTTTACTGTGAATTTCTGAGGTAAGGTACTCACTGAATTTCTACAAAGCAGAGTATCAGTCATCAGAATAAGTTAAATTCATTCAAATAGAAAATAATTTTAAAAAACAATGTCAAATGACCAGTCATAGACACGAAAATGTCCTCTTTTGAATACAGAAATACTCAAATTTTGGCCAAACTTGAGAAAACAGAATGGAAAGTTAATACTAGTAGTAATGTTATGGAGATTTTAAATGCAGTTGCTTAATAGTTGTGTTACTTAATAGTTACTATGCATCAAGATAGCAGTTTGAAGCACAGAGATGTTAGATAAAAATATGATCAAAATTTTGTACTTGTAGCTTAGCAGAGAGGTTCAACAGCCATTTTGAGTAGACACCACAAAGTGAAACACAGTATTTCAGTCCCACAGGAAAAAAGGAATACTGGGAAAGACTTGTAGCAGGGAATGAATACCAGACCTTGCACAGAGAAATACGAATGCTCACATCAACATACAGAAGAGAGCAGCCAGCAATCCTCTCGACAAAATCAAAGAAACAGAAGCATGAGAAAGCTTCATTAATTTGGAGTCTGCATCGTAAGATGCTGTGGTTGAGTACTGAGATCTGCATACATGTCCTCTAAAATTTTTTATAAGCTTTCTAAAACAAAACTAGAAAAGTCCACAAATACAGATAAGAATAGCTTATGAAAAGCCAGATGTTCCAATGCACAGCAACATAGAAAAACAGAGCAGAGCTTTGACCCTCAAAAACTAAATAATACAGAAAATGTAATCTGAATATTTCACCCTATGGGGACAAGTTAAAAAGAAATCTTCAGTACATATAGATATTGCTGGTAGACAAATTTAGCTCCCTTTTGCAGCCAAATTCCAAGACCTCTACTTTCATTTCTCCGTTTGGGTCAGAAAGTACTCTTTGGGATAAACTGAAGTTTAGTACTTTTAAAACACACAGTGACCCAGATGGCAGAAGAGCAATGCACTCCCTGGCAACAGTCAAGGCTGCAGTGATGCTCACTAAGAACACAAGGTGAAGAGTACAGGAACCTGCATGCAGTAGATGCATAGACTGGTACAAAATCAGGTATAGATTTCCCAAGATTGAAATCCTTTTTCAGAAAAGAAGTAAGACTTCAAAAGGGAAGTATCTCATTACGTACATGTTTAAACCATATTAATGATGCAGACTAGAAGGCTAACAACAAAAAACCCCACCAACAAAACCCCCAAATCAAACCCAAGAGTTAAACAAAAAAACCCCAAACCAAAACACCAGAAACACAACTCACAGGATTCAGGTACCACAAAGGTTTGCCATACTTAGGCAAACAGAACTTAAAAGAGCTTACATCCATCAGATTTTCCTGAAAAACTGAAAAATGCTTAAACTAACAGGAATTTTTCTATATCTGACTCACTAAAAAAAGATTCAGCTTCCCATTGCTACTTCACAAAGAGGCATAAGGACAAGCGGATGTGATAAGGCACCCTGTCCCTTCTGAAAAACATGACAGGTGCAGAAAAAAAAAAAGCGTAGATAAATACTTAATGAGATGACCAAGTCTTGTATAAGAAGTTCAGTGATTTGAGTGATTTGTGCTGATCCTTTGTTGCTTTTCAGTGGTTGTAGGTCTCAAGACAAAATAGCCTTTATATTTCTGATTAACTCTGAAAAGGGAAACAAAAGCTCCAAGAAGATAACCCTTAGGGCACTAGTGACTGAGTGATTCTCAAGAGTAAAAAGTTCACTTGAATTGTTTTATAGCTCCTTGTTCAAGCCAATAACAAATACATGAACACAGCGTTCACCTACTCACTTCCACACAGTGTCGAAGCGGCTGGAGGAAGACTCCACCATGGAGAAAATTAAAGAGGCAGCAACCCAAGAGGTAAATAATTTTGGGGCAAATCAACACATTGTGTCTCAACAGCTACAATGGTGTGATGGGTTTCCAGTGAGCTCTGCCATACTCTGTGGAGTTCAGTAACATTATTTGATTTGGAGATGACAAGAATACGTGGAAACACATGAGGGACACCATGGAATTGTGTAACGCTATAGTAACAGGAGTAATGAAAAGAGCCAGAGAGATTGGACCATGCATATTCTTAAGAATTAATGAAATGATGACAACCAGTCATGGAAACTAAAGCAGAGAAGCATGGTAAAGTGACACCATGATGAGCAAGTGTGGCTATGCACACTGCATAGCAGGACAGAGTGGCCCTGACCCTCTTTGGCTTTGAGAAGACATCAATTTGAAAACATGGCAGTTTAAATATTAAACCTTATTTCCTTAGTGATTTATTTGAAGGACTGGGGCAGCAAAACCAGAGACCACAAAACTCTAAGTTTTGCAATAATGTATGGATGTAAGCCGATGTAAAACATCAAAAAATGCCACAGTCTCATGTTGTCATAAACAACTAGATTATGAAACATGTAATGCTTAGAATCGCCAAATAAACAAAGTACTTAAACATTAAATAGTGTTTTCATGAAGAGACTATCCTTGAGCACAGAATACAATACGTTGACTTATTTAATGCAAAAAGTGATGTCATTATGCAGTTGCTATATATAGAAGATGTCTGATTTAATTTAAAAAAATTAGAAAAACCTAAAACCCTTCAAAACCAGACAACATCTGAAGTACTAATATGTGGAAAAATAAATAGTATCTACAATAAGACACTGTATTCAAAATAGCACTTTTTTGTACTTAGGCTTCCAAGAAAGCAGAAACACTTCAAGAAATACTCACTTTTACAGCACTGATATGAGAGGTTAAGGTTAGTGGGAGAAAACAAACATGACACTAAATGGAGCATGCAGAAAAGCCAGAAGCATGGATAGACAGGGTGCCTTTCTGACCAAGAGCACAGGCTAAGTGCAATACAAACCAGACATACCTGCCAGCAAGCCAGGGAAACTGGTCAGGAACTTTTGATACTGTCATAAAAATGCAAAAGGAAACAAGCCGTATTCTTGTTAATTTTACGGAGCAGAATGATTCACTTTCTCATGGAGTGTGAGAGGTACTTCAGGGAATCCCAAGCAAGGAGACACAGAAAGACAACACCTTCAAAGCCACACACACACTGAAGCAGACACCAGAATATGTGGGCTAAATAACAAAGTCAACTAGAGCTAAACAGCAGAAGTGAATCATCCACCCACCTCTACACAGCAGCTGTTGCAGATGCACACACACTGAGGTACTCCATCAGAAGTAGGAGAAATCCTAATGAAAGCCAGTCTCTGCTGTCCTTCTAAGGCCCATGTCCCACCAGTCTGTGATACTTACTGGTGTTGGTGTATAGATTTCTACTGGATGTATATTGCGTATGACTGAATTCAGCAGTTCTTGCATGACAGGGATCCTTGTTCATCAGAGTGCATTGTGAGGGTTTGTGTATTAGGGACCATAATAATCTTCACAAGTTATTACAAACAAAGAATTTCTCTTCCCAGAACTGCTTCTGCTCAGACAATACTACAAAAAACTGGCTAGCCTCAGGTAATCTTATATAAACAGATTTTATTCCTGATCAGTGCAACTGCAGGCAAACACAGCCCAACTTCTGTCTGTCTACCCTGACAGAGCCTCCTCCTGGATGGGGCTCCCCAAGGCCCCACTGATCAAAACAAGCCAGGATGCAGGGCCATCCTGTTGCAATGGCCTCCCCTCCTTGTACCTTGGCCCCACTGCCTCTCCTGTGCACCACAAATGGCACAGCAGAGGCTTCCCTTGGAGCAGTTCACTCCACACCCAAAGTCATCCAAATCAACGCGTTACCACCAGACAGCAGCACTTTAATTCTAGCTGTTAAATGCAGTAATTTGAATCAGCATCTGTTTTCAAACAGTTACAATAAATTTGGATCCTCGGTCTGGAATCAATTTGTACTGTTGCCAATTTGACTAAAGTCAGTAAACTTTAGCTACAAAAGGCATATTTGCAGCACTGGGATACTCTTGACATGGTAAAATACAAGACAGGGGCAGCCAGGAACATGACCTATAAATTTCATTCTCTTTAATATTTTTGAATATTGCATCTGAAATTATTATTTTTTAAAATTTAGAAGTGACAAGCTTCTTTAAATTAAAGAAATATGTTTAGTTTTATGGGAAGGACAATCAAACTCAAATCTATGTCTACTTGCAGTTTCTCCTTCCAAATCCACCAACCAATAGATTGGCTGAAGAGAAAATAGAAACATTTGAAGCTTTACTCATAAAACAAAATCAAAATATATTATAGAGGTATGTGATTAAGTCACCCTTCCCTGTTTTTCATGGATTATTTTTTTATGTTACAAGCTCTTCAGGACAGGGCTGTGCCTCTATGTGGTTGAAAAGTGCTCAGTACAAAGAGGCTCTAAAGATGTGTAGAGACTTGTCTGACTACTAAAATATTAATATTTTATACTTAATTTTAATATTTAATATTAACAATATCAAGAACAGCAACAAATATCTCAGTGGGGCTGTCATAGGTGTAATCTTGGCAAGGAAGGGAATGCTCAGAAAGATGAAAGACTGGATTTTCAGACACTCATACTTGTAGACCCATCCAACCTGCATGGAGAGGGCTCTCTTGGCACCCAACCTGCTGTACATGGCAGCTGCCACTGACTGCATTTCACACTGCAAAATGGAGGCTTGACAAGGTCTGCACTGGCACTAGACAACTTGAAAAATTAAAAAGGAAAATAATACCTATACTCAACTGCACCATATACTCCAGTGAGAGGGTTCTCATAGGTTTGATGCATGCACTTTCTTACCATTAGGTTCAATCCTCCCCACTCATAACTAAAGTTTTTATATTGAATTACCATAAGGAAGTTATTGAATACCCTAATTTGATCTACCCAAAGCAAGGGAGGGTCATCGTGTGCTCCCAATTCACAGTTCAGGACGTGGTGAAGCACATACTGTGCTTAAATCTATAGCACAGCTTCCATGTTCAACTGAATCTCACACAGAGGCTACAGATCTAAGTTAGAGGCAGAAAGACACTAAATTACCCCCTTCCTCTCCTCACTTTTATATGTGTTATTTCTCAGTGCTGTGTGCAGTCTACTGTTAAAAAAACTTAGGACTTAGACAACTTTCTCCAGAGAAATGCTATTCTTAGCTTGTTCTCCATTCTACACATTTTTCCAATATATACTGTAATTTCCTCCCTTATTTCTAGCACTTCAGAAAATTTTCTTTCCTTTTCTGCTAATTGCATCTCTATTTGCCAGTTTCTCCATGCTAGCTGGTCCTTCTTCAGCATATGGACTTCTTGCAAGAATTCCTCATAGCAAAAATATGCTTATGCTGAAACACAAGACATTGCAATGAGGATCAAGAATTATAATGCTGAGTTCATAAAGCCATCCTTAATCTCAAACACATTTAGGAATAATCATATTCACCATGAACACAAAATGCACTAAAATTATAAGCCTGAGTTAATATAGACTGTACTGAATTCTTGACTTAATTTTATAGCAGAAGACAACAACTACTGCATGAAGAAGAGTGCACTGACTTTAACTTACTAAATGTAGAACACAATTTCCTTGTAAACAAATGAAACTCACCATAAAAGAACTAATTATTCCCACATCCTATGCTGAACAGCAACCTTTACGAAAATAATTTCCCAATAGTCCCTAAGGGTTCCCCAAATGTCACTTCATAAGCATAATTAGAGAAATAGTACAAAATGCCTCAAGGTTGGACACTGAAAAATACAAAAAGAATGAAAATTTCCTATGGTGAAGAGAGTTGGTTGGGATGTCAGACAGATCTAAACCCAGAAACTTCTGTTGCATCATCTCACTTACTCTATATTACATCTAAAATCATTTAAGTACACTGGCAAATTTAGATTGACCAACTAAAAACTTCATCTTTCATAGAAATTGCAAGCTTCTAGGATATAGAAGCACACTTATACAAGATTTAGTATTTGAAATATGTGACTGACCAGACAAGAGTGGAAAGCTGCACAAAAGATGGAAAGATGTTCATTGCATTAAGAAAAATGGAGGAAGTGGCTGAATTACAAGCTTCTTCTTTTATTCTTGTCTTTTTCTTTGTTTGTGGGCAGTAAAATAGTTAATTTTAACTTTATTCTGAAGTTCCTTGACTGAAAAACATCACTCACTAATTTCCCTTATGACTTGATAATAGAACGAAGAGTTTTCAATGCCTCAGTATTCTGTAATCGATACAGTGCCCTTTCCATCAAAAGGAAACAATGGCACATTTAGAGAGCAGTATATTCAATTCAGGTTTTGGTGTGACACAGAAAACACCCTGAAAACTAAAATAATAATAAAAAGCCAAAGTTATAAGTAGAAATGGAAAATAAGCATATTTGTTTTAGGCACATATTGCTAGGTTTATTTATAAAGAATGTAACCGTGGCAAAAATAACATTTTTAAGATCACAAATGACAAATATTACTTCCGTTTCCAAAAGAAATGCTTCCCTCAATGTTTTCTCCAAACATTCAAATCCCAGCTTAATAAAAACAAATGGCATCCCTCATTTCTTCAAAATTGATATCCAAAGGTTTGCTGTTCTAACAGAATACAGGCACTTTGAAATCCCACAATTACGTATTCATGTGCTAGAATTCAGACACCTTTTTTTTTTTGGCAGATGTGGGGAATATAATAAATACATTTATAATTCTAAAATTTCCAGACCTTGCTTTTGAACCATGAAAATAGCATAATGGCAGATATTGAAGGCCACTGGAAAAATCACAAAACCATCAGAAAGGTGAAATTTTATTCCCTTGGTATGTAATCTCCAAAGTCATTCGCAACCATTTTCAGTAGCAACAAGATACTAATTTTTCAGTTGTTTGCAATCTTATTTACACAGTGAAGCTACAGGTGATTTCTTACAAAGAAAAGCATTTAAAGAGCAGCTCCAGCAGCATGTAGTTGATGCTTCAATCCCAATTACAAATATTGTACACTTTGAATAACTTGAACACATGAAATTCAATATATTTATCAGAGGAAAACTTAAGGTGCTTCCAAGAACTAGAAAACTGAACAACACAACTTAGACTGCACACAGTAAATGTTCATTCACACACAGCCAACTAATTCAAAGGCCCTAAGAACCTATGCCTTAAAATGACTTTTCATTTCCAAAATGACTCAGAAAAAGAAATTGAGTTATTTAACATTAATAATTGAAGCCTTATTGAATTTACCAGACTAGAAGGAACAACGTTTTTTTTTTTATATATATATATATTAGAAAGCTTTACTAAGAATATCCCTGGGGTGTTTTTTGGTTTTCTTCATTTGACTGCTAGGTGGTAGTCACATGCATCCACATCTCTCAGAGAAACATTTATACGGAAATCACATTAGTTTTCAGTTCAAAGTGAAGATACATCTGGAATTTCTTACTTAGCATCATTTAGTGTCACAACTATTCAGAAGTGAGATCTTTCCTACCACAGATCATTTAAAATAACACAATAGCATGATGACTACTAAAAAAAGTCTCAATTTGTTTCATATATCACTTAGGAAAATAGTTAAGTATGTATTTGATAGCAGGTATTTAGCATAAGAAGTCTTCTAATATGCATATGTAGATGGTCTGGCATAACATTTACATCAGACATTCTCAACAGTGTGTATATATATAGCAATATGACATGAGATGATCACCATCAGCAGTCTGAATTTGACATTTAGGAACACATTAATAGCACCACAAGGAGCACGACAAAATTGGGCAACAATAATAGAAAAGGAAAATGATGCTGTTATAATTAGGTTTCCCAAAATAAGTCCATCTTTCAGTCATACCCTTCTGCCACTCCACCTACAAGCCCTTCATAAAGGACTATGAAATTTGTTGACTGTTTAACATGCGACAATCAGGGCAGTTAATAGCAACAAGACTAGAGTTCCCCATATTACTCAGTTCGCTTTACCTTTAGTCCTGCAAAAGGCCTTCACCAAACACTGCAGGATGACACCCGCTGACATGCATTTTCCCTCTGGGGATTTATGTCACGACGGAGCGCTTCAGGAGATTTAACTTCATAAAGTGCTGAACTCAGTAAGATGAACATTTAACATGGGTAAAGCACAAAATAATTTCAGAATATGTGAAATAATGAAGGCTATGTGTCAAAACGAACCTCACAAGCCTGCAGTGCTGAGCACCTGTGGGGCCCAAGATTCACACTCTTCACCACCATTTGGGGCCGCAGCAGCAGCACTTGGCGTACAACAAAAACACGGCCCATGGAGGCACCAGTGCTGTACAAAGACATTCCCTACTGACAAAAGAGAATATTCAAAGCCTTTTGAAGGTACTCAGACTTGAGGTGGTTACGGACACTGTCTGGGTGATCTCAAGTGCTGGCAGGAAAATTTAATATTTTTCTGATAGGGAAAGGCCTTAAAGAAATGTTTATCTGGCAAGGCCTTCCACTTTCTTTACAATATGGCCATTCCGAACCTATGAAAACTTCTGAACCCCCTCTCCTTTTTTTTTTTTTCTTTTAAATGTGGCTTGACAATACACCCAGTGATCCATTCCAGAGCTGCCATTTCAAGGAAATGGTGCACTCTTCTTAAAATGGAGGGCAACATCTGCTTCTGCAAAGCTGCTAAGAAACAGCAGTGAAACCACTTCCAGCACAGTAAAATATTATGACAGGGAATTTTTGAGATTCTTCCTCAGATAACGTTAGCTCTGATTACAAAAGAAAGGCATCAAAAATTATCACGCAGAAATTTAGAGGGGCATTGGTACTTAGTAAATGCTTCATGTAGTGGATGTGGGAGCATTTCTGAAATACTGCCTTGCCAAAAACTCCCCGTAGGTCAGCAAAAGGGTCTGCTAAGAGCTCATGGATCTGGCAACCTTCACCCCATGAAATAGCAACCAGCATTTTTCATGCTTGGTGTGAGCCTGGAATAAAGCCTCAGAAATGAAATCACCCTTGTTTGATTTAGCCTGGTTTCCCAATCTACTCTCAGCAAAGATTAAGTAAAAGGCAGGCTACTGTGAACCTGCAGTTTATCTGGATTATCTACCCTCTTTACAAATATCTCCTGTTTTACAAAGAATTAACTTTTACACATAAAGTTGCCTTGTTCATCCCACACTGAATTAAAAGCAAGAGTTAATATCTATGTTCTACTGAGAAACAGTACAAACAAGTTCAACAAGAAATAAAATGCTAAAAACCCCCGCTTTTTTCTTGTTTCTTAATTCTTCCCCACTCCCCCACTTGAATCAAGTTACATTTTAAGTTCATTATTTGACAGCATTTTGTATTAAAATTGGGAAACAAAGAGTATTGTGGAAAATACAAAATTTTATCGGCTGATAGTAATCTTAGTTTTATCACTGAACAGGCACCTCCCCATGCACTAAAACTGGTGTTTATCTCCTATTAAATTCTGCAAAACAGTTTATCATATTCTTTACACATGATATTAATCTCAGCAAAGCCTATGAAATGCAAATATTGCACCGAAGATACTCCTTCTGTTTGCAGAAGACGGATCCACATCAGGTATTTCAATGCATTTCTTAATATTATTAATAATACACTCTCCAAACAAAAATTAGTTTGTTTGCTGACATATCACACTCATTCTCCTTTACTGTCAGTAAAACTAATTAAATAGTTAAATGATACCTGAAGAAATTTGCTTCTTTGGGCACTGTCTGTTTTGAGACAAACTGGACTTGAAGATGGGGACATTCATGCACTTGTTCAAAACTCAAGCAAGTTTCAGACCCAGCACCAGCACAGGCTCAGTGCCCACAGGCCATGTGCTGTCCCTGCCCCCAGGGCTACAGGTGCACATCAAAAGCATATCCCTGTGACACTGATAACATGAGGCCTTTTTGCAGGGATTTGCTGCCTGAAAAGGCTGTACAGCCTCACGCCACATTTAACAGCTCTCACTCTTAACAAAACAGCGGAACAAACCTGACCTCACAAATCAAGTTTCCAATCAATTAACACGAGCCTGCAGTAAAACAACTAAAATGCAGAATGACCTAATAGAAATACTGTTTATCAGATAAAACTTATTTCAAACAGCCATGGTAGGTTTGAGCTGATGTTTTCCACTAATAATCTCCTCTTTTAAGTATCCGTTTGGTTGGCAAATAGCAAAGCTGCATTACCATAAACGAACACATCAGGAGCACATGTAATCCTTCTGTCCAGCCTTTCCTCTCTGGCACACTAGAGGATTACACATGGGATCTTCTCCCTGAATTTTGGCATCTCTCCATCTTCTTTGCAAATTCACACAAAACGAAGCACTAGGAGAGAGCTGGGATGACTCGACATAAACCTTTTTGCTAATGAAAAAAAAACTTCAGAAAAATTCAGTAATGAATTCTTTGTTGCTTGACTGTCCAGTTTTGCTCATCATTCCCCAGTTTGGTTCAAGAGATTATAAAATCTTCATAGCACTTAATTTGAGGATCCAACAGCAAAGAGACTCATACATTGAGAGCAAAGCATTTTGTGTTTGGTTTGCTGGTTTTTTCTCAGAATAAAGTTCAGGTCTTTAAATTCTCATTTTTTCAAAATACTTCCTCATCATCTCTAACTTGAAAGTCACCAACAGTGGATACTGTATGACACCTACATGGCATCTAGCTCTGCCAAAGTGATTGCAGACTGTCCTTTTCCATAGGGATGTATGCTATAGAGAACTGAGAAAACATTCAGGTCTGTAAAAATCAAGAAGCTCATCTCACTCTGCTCTGCAGACTAGCTATTAAAGGAGCTGTATTACTTAAAAGTGCTTGCCTGTATGCATCTTGTGCAGCTGTTTGAGAGGTGTTTTTAAGGAGTAAATAGTCTCTGAGAGAAGGCTGGCAATGAGATTGAGCAGCATAGCTTTGGGTAGAGGACCAACTGCAGCCCAGGTTGTACTGCAGCATGTTTTTCGGGCAGGACTGTGCTCCTGTGCTGCCAGGGCACAGTTGCAGCAAGACACTGAGAGCAAACTCACAGGGTGTCTGGGACAGAATACTATCATTTTTCTGTGGAGAAAGCCACTACAACTGCTCAGTTTTACAGACTATTGTAGGGATTTTTTCTTCAGAGCAATTGCACAAATGTGCACAGTAAGCATACTGAGGCTCAAATAAGAGCAGGACAAGCTCACTCTCATATCCCACTGGGTATCCTAAAAAGTAAATAAAGGCAAATACATTGCAAGTCAGCACTGAAACCTTCACTTTCACTGATACTGCAATCACCAATAAACATGTTTAACTAATACATCTGTGCCCTACATACATCCCAAGTGCAAGGAAAACACCTTAAAGAACAGGTGACTTAGGTGGAATGCAGAATGAGGTACCTCTCTCCAGAAACTCAAGCTAGTCTGCCACCACCAGTGCCTTCACACCAATGCCCTGAATGCTAAAATAGATGTAAAACAGGATGCACGCTTTTAAAAGATCACAGGTATTCGACATCAGTGCTTCAAAGATTGAAGTTATTGTTTAAGGCTGAGCTATTTGTGTTGCCTGCCAACAAAAAGGGGTCACCCCACCCTTCCTTCCACCTACGCTAGCAAGCCATTCCCACCCCCTCCCTCTGCCCTTTATTACCCACCTGTCTGCATGGGGTACTGATTTGACTTGCTAACCCAACAGGAAACTATGCCCTTTCCCCACCACTGCTCCCCCCACTCCCCTGCCCCTCTTTCTGTTTCCTTTTGTATTATGTTTTTTTCCAGCAGTGAACTGTTGGCTCAGGATTGGCTACAGTCTTAGAGAACGACTCTACCCCAAGATTTAGGGTCGCAGTGGCAGGAACAACTTCCATTTGTAATCCTCCCCTGAGTACAATCATTGAAAATCTTGTCTATTACACTTATATTAGGAACTTCTGTGTAATGGAAAGGCTTTGAATCCTTGACAAAAGCTTGTTCCACTCGCAAAAATTGTGCCCTTCCAAATTAGGGTTAGTGATAAACTTGTCTGTTCTAGTACCAGACCCTATGGTTTGCTTTCTTTACACTGCCAGTGTAAGTGGGTTTTTGCTAAAATTTGACAACAGCATGAACCTCAATTCCTACCTAATGTTACCAACTGGCAGGACAGAGTAACAGGACAGTACATGGTAAATCTAAAGCCTTGGGTAACCTGCGTGTCTGCAGAGCAGCTAGAAGCAGAGGATGACAAGCTAGAAAAGCAGTTACAAACTAATAAATAGCAATCTAGAAACTAAAAGATAGCCACCTTAAAACAATATCCTCAAAGATACTGAAGTATGAGGTTTTTGTTCAGATCTATGCAGCACTGCAGTTATTTGGGGAACAAGCAAAGTTCAGTTGGTGTTCTTCATGTTATAGCACATCATCCACCTTCATTTGGTAACAAGCCCCATTATTTTATTTTATGCAAGTCAGTCTACTGCTCTAAGTCAGGTTTTGAAGCAAAAAAGGAAGGAATAACAGAGTAGTTCTAGAATTGGGATACTAAAATTGTATCTGCTCAGATACATGCCAATCATTTATGATTATTGCTCTTCATATATACAGACTTTCTGCAAGAAATCCTTTCTTTTGTTTGAGGAAGGGAAAGGTAGCCAGTTACAATGCTAACATGGAGTTCTCATAATTAGTCACAACATCCACAGTATCTCTTCAGATATGGTCATAGGCAATTCAAAAGCATTTTGAAGTCAAAAAGTATTACTAATTGAAATATTGCAAGGTTCATAGCTTTCCTGTAAGAATGCAAATTTAATCTTAGAATAAGTTACTTAGTAATTATCTGAAATTTTAAAAGGATTTGATCCTTCCTCTCACATTAACTTGAAAGTGCAAAGAATAAAATAGTAAGCTCCAGTGCGAAGTGCCAAGGTCCTGGTTCCTCAAGATAGCAAAGTAAGCTACCTTTCATTTCCTAAATCAACATTTTCCAACCTTGCTGTCCACACCAATACTGACTCTGGATTAGGAAATGCCAGCTCTTAGCAAAAGAGCAGTAATGGTAAAAGGAGATGTACCAAACATCCCATCAGCAGCTACTGTGGATTAAGTAGTGAGAAACTTCTTTTAAGTTAATCCTGCAATCAGTCCTGCTCTTGCTGCAGCCACTATGTACAACTCTCTGACGACAGCCTAAACATGGCTTATTATTTGTGTCTGCTGACATGCACTGCACCCAAACCAGGGTCTATGTGGATTTTTGCAGTCCCATAAATTAGTCTGTTTTCTAGCAGGGCATTGAACTGAAATGCAGTTTGAGGGGGTTTTCGGAAATTGATCGAGCCTGTCCCTCAAGTTTTCACTGAGATTGAACCAAATTAACAAAAAAAGTGATTATCAACTGAGAAAAAAAGAAATGGAGAGGCAGGCTAGAGGAGAGGAGATGTTGCTGCTTATATCTCCTGAAAACCTCGAGGTGCCCCATATCTTTCTCCCTTTAAACCAGCATAGATTGCTCCAAAAATATGTCTAGTTCAAAAATATGTTTCTAGATTTTTTTTTTTAGTGTATGTATTTAGTCTAAACCAGAATTAAGTGATTCTGTGCAGCCACAGATAAGCCACAGCCAAAAGCACTGCTGGCTCCAGTGAGATGGTAAAGAAGCACCAAAAAGGATTCCAACTCTGCAGTGAGGAACAGAAGAACACAACTCACTAACCAACCAAGCAACCAAAAAGTCCACCGGAAAAAAAAAAAAAGGAATTAACAAATCAGAGCAGATATGAACAAGAATGGATAAGAAAATTGGGAAGAATTCAGAACAAGGTATGTAGGAAAAAGCACCCTGCCATGAGGCCGTTTCAAGTGAGCTTCTGGCATAAGTATGCTGGGCTGCACCTCTCCTCTTGTAGGGTTGTCCCTCCACACTGGCAAAAATGGATAGCACAGTTAACAAAATGCAATCAGGGAATAAAGCACAGCTCAGAAATGCACAGTTAGCTGCCCCCTAGTGAAAAGTCATCCGGCCCAGTAAGACACCAGTAAGGAGAGAATACAAAAGGAAATATGGTACCCCACAGGTAAAAAGTAGTGGGGAAAGTAGTGTAAGGTGTTTGCTCTTCCTGCTGTGTTGTATCTGGAAATTTCTGGGCTCAATAGGAAGAAAATACAGAAGTTATTTTGATCTTTGTTATACAGATGGTGTTTTTGTATTAAACTAATGAATGCATAGCACATTATCATATTCAATGTAAACCATAATCATGGAAGAGGTTTTAACTTGAAGATATATCGCTATTTCTTTCCATTTTAAACATATTTTAACAATTTTCACACAAATACAGGCCAGCCCACTGTGCTACAAATAACTATACAATCTCTGAAATAACATCTTGTTCTAGCTACTTGGATTTGTCTTGGTTTGGATTTCTTTGTTTTTTTGTTTTTTTTTTTAAACAATGATTTAAAGAAATCAAACACAGACAAATCCTGCCAGAAAACGTTTTCATAATAGAGGCAAATAATCCCCACACCAAAGACATCTGAAACAGGAGTCTGTCAGCAATGCCTCTCTCATCTGTGTCAGCCATCCTGAGAAACAGCACACACAACACAAAGCAGCAACTCAGTGTCCATGGATCACCATTAGATAAACCTGTAAACCCAGATACTGCACCCTTATTACAGCACAGCAATACAAACTTCAACTTTCCTCTTCCTCATCCTCCATGTGCTACAGCCCTCCACCTTACCTCAGAAAGCCAGCTGAACCACAGTTAAACTAGGATTTAGCTCAGAGGAAGACTTTTTGGACTGAAAAGCTTCAAGGACAAAATTTAGTTTGAACTGCCAATATAGTGGATATAAGACTTTCAGGGCTGGATATAACTGGGGTAGTGCATGCAGGAAAAAATACAACATGCAAAAGCTCCATTTTTCTGTGCAAGCACCTATTTTAAGCCACTGGAACATCCCTACAGTAAACTCAGTATATGTAAGGAGGATGGGGCAATACCTTTTTGCTTTGACAATGTCTCTCCATGTGGCTACTATCAGTATTTTCTTAGTGTAGCCAATTAGGTTTTTCCTTGGTTAAAAATGCCACCATTGAGTTTCCAGGGAAAATACTAATGTGAAACAGCTGACAACATATTTATGCCTAAGAGATTACTATTAGTTATAAAAACTGTAAGAAATTGATGATCTACATATGATGGTAGACCTGTTTTCTGAACAGAAATGGAGAAAAAAAAACCCTAATGACATTTCTAAACAAATGTTTATGGCAGTAAATGTTCTACCACAGATATAACTGTATCAGCAGCAGAACTCGTTTGAAACAACAGAAGCCAAAATTATTTCCTTGAAATAACAGATACTTCTACCACTGTGAACAGAGTACAGGGCTTGCCAATACACTTACATCTCTCCTGCAAGTATTTCGGAAAAAATAAGCTCATAACTTGTGTTCCTGTCACAGCCTTGGTCTACCACAAGTGAGAGCAAGCAGCTTAAGGGTTTTTTTCATTGTATGGTTAACATGTTTTATGCAATACTTCCAATCTTATAACTTCATACAAGAAATGATCCACTGTTCCATTATGAAAATCTATCTGCACTAGCCAGTGAGGAGGTTTTACAGGTTGAAAAGATGCCAGAGTTTTAACATGTTCTTGGTATTTATTATCTCTAAGTTTGTAATCAAAATTCTGTTATTCCACATAGTAGCAAATACATAATTTTGCACTATTGATGTAAATTTACACAGGCTACTAAACCACAGATTCTTCAACAATTTTAAGATTGTTTTATGTTATATTCAAGAATCCAGTGTCTGTAATTCCACTCAGAGCTCTACAGCATGAAGAAAAATATTGCCTACTCAGAATAGTTCAGTTGACTAGTCTGACTTTCTGATTAGCTGATCTTTCATACCTATTCTTGCAGGAATTTTGGCATTACACACAGTCTTTTAGAAATGATGAAAGAAAAACATTTTCCTGGTCCTTGGAGACCTACACATTTACATTCTGTTCATTACTAATGAACATAAATTTATTACATTTTCCGTTCATATTATCAATGATTATTTCTTTTATTTACTACAGGTGTGAGTTTTAACATCTTAACAAGTAAGATTTAAGTTTTAACATCAGTCACAGACAAGTAGGAAAGCAACTACTCAATTTACATTTAAATTTTAGTAGGAAATACAGGAGGTATGCTCCCTATCAGGCATATCCCATAATATCCATATTTCTAACTCTCTTGGGATTAAACTGTTCAATATTGTCAAAGGGACAGCAAGACTACTGTTTTCCACATATTTATTGTCATAAATAATGTACCTATTTGTGATTTGAAAGGCAACCACGCTTGCAATCTATTGCTATCCAATGAAACTAGCTTGTAGCCAGTTGCCTAATAGTGTTGATAGTATTTTATTATTTGCACATTACAATGCAAGTAACAACTTGAAACACCCTTTTCCCTTATGTGAATGAAGGAGTTTAAAATACTCCCATTACCTTGTTTTCTGCAAACCTGCTTTCCAAATCCTTTCTTCATGAGTGTTTCATGACAGCAAAAAAAACCACAAACCCACATTTGTGTGCTTGTGATCAGTTACAAAGTGTGGAAGACAAAAGACAATGCATCTAAAGAACGCTAAGAAGTCTCTCAGTAAATGGCTTTTTCCTCTTTCTCAAGGCTTTCATAGAATGAAAAGGGTAACAGTTCTCAAATGCTGGCCATCTGAAAGGTACCTGCATTTAACATCACGTTAACATCTAAAATAAATAAACATTTTATTATCTTATGATTTTAAGAGCTCCTGACCTGAGAAGGCCCCAGCAAGGCCTTCAAGACACATTTGATACACACTAGACATCTGTGCCGGGGAATTTTATTCAAGTAGACAGCACTTCAAACTTTACAGATACTTGTAATAAAGATATAAAAAATAGAAGAAACGTGATTGCTAGTTTCAAATGCACTGCCTCTTTAAAAACAGATTTGCTCTTGTGGGCATGTAAAGACCTGCTAGTGCTACAGCTGCCACATAGCAGGGAATTTGTCTACAAAAGAAATGTGTCTAGTCATAATCTCCTGAAACATGAAGGTGCTTATTTCTGGTTTAATTGCATTTATAATATTAAGTTATTATAGCATTCCTGTGTTGGATCTGTCATTTCCACTATGCACTCCGTTTGTCAGGCATTCATAACTTAGTGGTTTTAATTCACATCTGTCTGAAATTTGGTGCATTAGTTAGCTTGCATACAAATTTCCTCTGAAGAGGTGGGGGAAATTAAAAGCTTTGGATTTCTTCTTGTGAGTCCAAGATATTTTACAAATATGGATAATATTTCAACTTATTAAGAATATTTTATTTCAATAAGCCATGCCTTGGTCTAATAACCTGGATTAGTGGATTCTAATCCAAACTGTACCAGGACTATGCTGGCCCTGTGCCTCCTTAGGTAGCTCTGTGCTGCCATGTGAAACTAGGGACACTGAGGGTATCTCTGCAGACATGTGAATTGCAACAGGGATGGCTGTCAAGGAGAGGGCATATCTTGAAATAATTCTGGCAGGCAGTAATCCCTATTTTGCTATAGGATCTAGAAACTACAAAGATTCAGACCTCAGATCTCATCTGTGACCTCCAAGAGGTTTCCTAATTTAATTCAGGTTGCACAGGGAACTTTAGCTGCCACTTGATACACAAGTATTATGACTAGTTTATTACATATATCAAATAACTTGTAACATATCCCCGAAGTATGAACACATACAATATGGTCTAATAATGTCTATCACTTTCTGTACCGAAAAGTGAGTTCACTAAACTCACTGGAACTCTAGGTGTAGTCTGAATGACCCAAGAACTCTTACTTTATGAGGCTGTATCTAGATTATGTTCAGGTTTGCTGTTAGTAGATACTCAACAGCAGATATTTAAGTATGGGTATCTGAAGTTACAAGTAGTTAACAGTAGCATCTTTCATTGACTTCTTTTTGGCATGACTCAGAAAAGTACAACAATAAAATATCAAGAAAATAAATTTATGCAATTGTCACCCATAACATATATGTGAATTGATTTGATCCTGGTTTCCTTATATGACAGATGTATAATTACACTGATTCCATGAACACTGCATATACCATCAACACTGAAAATTCCAAAATTTTCTATACATTTTATTACAGATTAAAAGCTTATGTTCTTCTTCAACAAGGTTATACTGTTTCCCTGCACTGGCACATCAACTTACACTGCATATAAAGGGAAGAAGCACGTTTGACCATGTGGAAACGCAAAGCAACTTAATAAAATCTGCTTCATTAACTACATCACAGATACTTGCAAAACTCAGGTATTGCAGAGAAAAGTGTACAATATTATTGTTAATTTGTATATCTATATAAAATATGCTACTGTTACACTTTCCCAAATGATCAGACCAGCAAGATAACCCTTCTTCCACTAAGTCCAGGAAACTTTTATCATAGAAGTTTCTTTTGAAAACACCAGCCTGTCTGGACAGAAGACATGTTAACAGTGCACGTGCACACACATCTGCCTCAGTGAAAGACCTTGTGTCACCTCAAAGCATGACACTGCCACCATGACAGAGAATTGCCTATTACCTGTCTGTCTGTGAAAAGTAAACAAATACTTTCTTTCTACTTCATATTAATCCTACTGAGGTGAAGAGCTATCCAGAATTATGATAGGCAAAGGTAGAAGGTCTGTCTGTAGAATTCAAATCAGCATTTGAGTGAAAGGGAGAGCACAGATTACTGATTAACAGATCAGCTGGCAGAGTCCACTGCTTTACAAAAATCTGGCTTCTATGCATCAGTGCTAATCATTTTCTTTAAACAAGCAGCAGTGGCTTTATAAAAGGAGATGTACTTCCAGCCAAAGCATAAGCTAGCTAGGTCATTCCTCTGCCACAGAGAGACATTTAGTGTGAGTTATAATTGACTTACAACAGATGAGTGCATTTCTTTAGACCCTTCATATGGGTAGCCAAAAGGGACTAAGTACACGCTTTTCAATCAACTTAAAATCTGATTGTAGCAATAGGAATATCATGGTACAAAGGTTTATGACTTTCAGGATGTTGAGTGCTTAAGGGAAGAACTTCTGTGAACTAAATAACCATATTGTATACATTTACATCCAGCAGAAAACACATCAAAACATGTCTTGTTACTTAGTTGTCTCACTTTAATGAAGTGTGACCACTAACATGAGTTAGAGTATTTTTACTTGTCTCAAAAATGTGGAAATGTACAAGAAAATGAGGTAAAGCTGAATATTTTTCAAGCTGATTTTACTGATAAAGGAACAACAAATCTGGCAAGAACAGGTACGTGCAAGGTAGTTATGCAGGCAGCCTCTCAACTAGGCTGAGTGCTGAATGGGAACTGACATTTCATGTTCTTGTGCGGTTTCCCCTTATTTTTTTTTAAAGCAATTTAAAAAAGTTCTCATTATCCTAAATTAAAAGCTATATGATAAAACCACCCTGGAAGCAAAGGCATCTTTTAAATATTCTTAGCACAGGAAGTGAATGTGTGGAATCAAGAATTAGTAAAATGGAGGTAAGTACTATCTTTTAAGAAGAGAATCTCCAGGTTTGTCAGGATCACATTTTAAAGCATTCCAACCTGCCCTGGCCTGACAGGCTCATACAGAAATCAGCAGAGAAGAACAAAGAAATCCAGACCCAACTAGAATGGTAGCGTGAAAAACATTCTGAGACAGATACACTGGGTGAATTTGCTGTTAAGTTTGCAATGTTATGCTGGAAGTGTTAATGGCTTCTGTCAAATACAAATTTGTTTAGAGCCACAGGTGTGTCATTTCTTTTACCCTTTTCCTCTTATCCCTACCATGAGCCTCAGGCTCAATGTTTATTTCTGCACTACCTCAACAGGAGCAGTTTAGTGCAAGCTTGAGAGTAAATACTGGCACAAAATCATCAATAACTTGTAATTGATAGCATTCTTCCTGCCTTAGTTTTTGGCTAACAACCAGTGCTCTCCCAGATAACACCCACACAGTTCAAGGAAGGGTATGAATCACGGACTGCTCACAGGAGGTTGAATGAATGAGGTCCCCAGGATGTTGGTGAAGTGCTTGTGCACATCAGTGATACTTGAGCTGTAACAGAAAATGGACCTTGGCTTCTTCCCTTTGCTACTCTTACACAAAGACTATGCATCTATCTCTCCTCTACAATCTAATTTTTCTCTCTACAGTGAAAAAGAAAGTCATCTGGCTGGTTTCTTCTTTCCCTTTCATTGCCCTCTTCCACCATGTCACAGAATTTGGGAAACCCAAGAAAGGAGGGAACACCTCATGGCTGTAGGTGCTAGCCTGCAGCACACCACTCTGAGCTGCAGGCATTTCTCAGCAGGCAAGCACAACTGATGCTTTCCAAGACTTCTCAAGTATTACTGCTTGCCAGGCTTCTGGATTTATCAACACCCATGGCCTGCTACATTTCAACATTCGGGTAGAATGTTAAAAGAACTTCTGTGTTAATAGTCACGAACACAAGTGGAACACCAGCCAGCTGAGTGTAGGGGGCTCCTTCCCTTGGCTAAAATTCAAATGATACATTTGCATGCATACGCTGTTTCAGACTAACACAGCTCAGTCTACAAATGATAGTAATAAAGGTTATAATTTCTATACAGACTATACCAAATAAACCTGCTTTCATGGAGTGATGGTAATTCAGTTTGCTTTAGGACTCAGTAAATTTTTGTACTTCTTAGTAAAGATACCCATGTACTCTATTGCATTCTGACCACATTTGGCTCAAGAACATACCTGAGAACTTCACACACTAAAAAACTACACACAAAAAGAAAGGGGAAAAAGGAAAGAAGAGATTCTAGCACAAGCTCTGCTGTATATTGCAAAGTAAAACCGAACACTCAAAATGAACAATTTGTTACCCGTTATTTTATGAGTGACAGTTGCACTACAGGAAACAAAATTAGACAATATACAAGTGGAATGAAGAATGTTCAGCTCTGCCTGGTGTCACCAAAATCACTGCAAGCAAAACCAATTGCCTCAAAGGCCAAAACATAACTTTGTCTGATGTAGGCTTAATTTTTATTCTTATTCTTTATTTTTTACTTCAAGTAACTGGTTCTGCTGCCATGGTTCTGATTAGCAGTAAATTCGGTTTAGGCAGAAAGGACTAGGATGAGGGGGCAATGTAGAAGCTGGAGGGCAGAAATGAGAAACAAGAATTGAAAAATAATACACAGGTCTCTTCTGTGAGAAGCTGGCAGAACTGCTGAGGAATAACTCAAAATACTATCCAAATGCCACTGATAGAAAAATCATCAGGGGAGAAGGGTTTATATCCAGAGAGCAACCTACTGACTGAAAAGTCTGTTTAAGATTCCTTGACCTCAGGGGAAAAAGAGGGTGGTAAACACTGGGTTCTCACACAAATGAGGAGCAGCAGGGTTTGCAGAGTAAGACTGTCTGAAATGCTCTGAAGATACCCATTCAGTGTTATGAACCTTATTATATCCTTTGGAGAAAGCACAGCTATTGAAAAGAAACTCTCCTGGCAATAAATTATGTGCTCAGCTCCATAAACCAAATTTGTCAATGGAGGAGCAAAAGAAAAGGAAGACAGGGTAGGAAGAGTTCTTTGAGGTACTTCCATTCTACAAACAAGACTTCAACATTGTCAGTACTTTCAGCATACTTGTCAAGGGACAGTGAGATCTTCTTCAGCCCAAAATCCATCATCTTACTGCTTGTCTCTTACTTGGTAGGAGAGATGCTAAGATTCAGTATCATTACAAGACAATGGATAGGCCCAGCTGTGTGGCAACCTTCCTGAAGTCATCTAAGGAAAAAGACAGTTTGACAGAATTACATTTTCAAACTCAGACTCTATGTGTCTGCCTTCAAAAGGCTTGTCTGCTGGTTGGGCATATGGAGACACACACACACATACATCCTGCTTTATGGCAGAACATGATTGACAAGTACAAGGAGAGAGCTGAGGAAGAAGCAAGAATAATTAAATAGAAAGAAAAATGTAAGAGAATTCTTTAGACTACAAAGGCAAAGGGCGCTTTTATCATATAGGCAAGTAGATCAACAGGCAAGTCTGTGAGGAACAAGGGGAACTTGGCATGAGTGAAAAGGGAGATTCTCTCTCCATCTGGACTATGATGCTTCATACTGAGTACACACTGACTCTACGACCCTGTGCTAAAGGGTAGCAACACATTGCTGGCAACTGGCAACTTTAAAATCTTAAGTGCCCAAAGTAACGTGTCCCAGAAAAATACTGCAAACCCAAGGGTAATGTGCTTTCTTACTGCCATAAAACTGGTGAGGAAGACAACTATGAGATGCTCCAAAGACAGAGGTAATGATGGGAAGAAGAACCCTGCTCACTTCTTAGGAGATTACCTATGTGTTGAAGAAAAAGAGCTCATAGGTTACAAAGTGGAAGTTAAAATAATCTGCCTTCAAAATGGCAACATATAATCAAAGCTTAGGAACAAAAGGTGTGACAGCCACTCAACACACAACCACAAAACAAGTAATACTTGTTCTTCAAAAAATGGAACTTCTATGAACTGTGCTGAGATAATTCCTATAGCCTCCAGGATGTTACCATTACAAAATATGTCTTGATATGCAGCTCATTTTTTTGGTCCCTAATTCATTTTACTGCATCTATACACATCATACAAGTCCACAACGTCTTTAAAAATCTTGCAGGTGGTTCTTCCATGTAACTATGCTGCACTGTTTTTTTCTTTGTTTTTGTATTTTCTTATAAATCATTCCCTCTAGTCTCCAATATTTTTTCATGCTCTGCTGTGAGTCTCAGTCAAATTAACCTATACCTTCAGGTGGTCAAATTTGGATCCAGTTTTCCTGTTATTGTCTTTCCTTGTATTTTGTGCACTTGTTTTAAATTCCCTTAACAATTATGCCAATGTCACGATAGGGAGCACTATAAAAAGAAAAAAAAAATTGCACTAAATTCTTTTAAAGGCCAAAAATTGAATATTACCCTGTTTATTTGAAATCAATGTAGTTTTACACAAATGAAAGAAATCTTTCTTGAATGAGAAAAGACAGTTAAAAAGGAAAGAAGGGAAGATGGAGAGATTATTTTGGTTAAATATTTATATTACATATACTTATATGCAATAGCTAGAATAATACTTTTACCAGCTTTTAAGACATCAATACTGACTACCATTACAAAACACAAGTAAGATAGAAATGTAACCATTAAATCTATATTTTCTAAACTATTTGTTTCCAGCTTAGCTACAGGCTTCCCAGGGTTTGAGTATCTTTATAAAAACATAAATACACACACATTCAAACAAATATTGTCCTGGCTGCTATGGCTGGAAGTTGGCTTGTCTGTCCTCATAGTAACTTAAAAACCAGTTTAAAAAGCAGTAGAGTAATGAATAAAAACCAATGATTATCAATGAAATACTTAAAGGCAGGTATATAATAATTAACATAAAGGTCACCTTATTAGTAAATTTAGAGACACTTCTAGATCTCCCAAGCCAAAGGATCAACTCATAAGTACTAAAATTTGCCATTATTAGAAAAGTTCACTTCATTGTTCTCATTGTTGAGCCTCTAACTCGTTATCTGTAATTAAGGAAAATCAGGTTTCAAAGCAACAAGAGAAGACTTTGATAAAGCTATTTGCAGTACACTCTGGCAGGGATAAAGCCAGCAGAGAGGTGGCTGTCATAAAATAGCCAAATGGCTTTTTCCACCTCCATCAAGGTCACTTTACTGATGATGTGCTCAATAAGATGATAATGCATTTAACCACTTTCCTTGCATCTGACTTCGACCTTACTGCAAATCCAAATGGCCTTGTTTAACTACCCTGGCCTTTCAACATTTCCCTGAACAAAGATAATTAAGGAGATATACTGCCCCCTACTATCACAGGAATTGAAAGACAAATAAACTTTTAAGAGCACAGCCAGGTGTCTATTGCATTAATGTAAAATGTTTAAGCAGGGGGTAAAATGAAATAATGGTTAAATAATTATAAAAGGTTAACAAAGTTAACTTTGCTACGTAAGGCAATTCTGTCCTATTTAAAAGAAAGAACATAGGAGGCTTTCCAGGCTACTTTTTACAACTCCCTGGACAACAGTCTTTTCTTTAATGCAGTTTCTGACTTAAGCGGAAAAATGTTCTGCAAAAATTAACAACTCTGAAATTTCTGCAGATTTGAAACTAGTTATATTTCATACAAGGGTACAATAATGTTTTATGAAAAAGCAGGTCTATACAATTAAACCAAAAGCTGATCTAAAAAACCATTTCTGTTCCTTTTTTTTTTCCTTTGTGTGTGGTCAGTAGCTATACTAGAGGAGAAAATTAAAGCATTTTAAAAACTAGTTTGCAAGTTATGACAATTTGAAAGCTTAAGGTAGCGCTTTTTTATGATTTATACAGTTATGAAAACCAACCAAATAATATCATTATATAATAGCAGTTGCTTTCTTTTCCTTTTTTAAAATTTTGATTAATATATACTCTTATATTCCAAATATCTCTCCAGGACACTAATTCTTCTTGATACCAAGAAAAAAAGCCCCATGTCAATAGCTCTTGGACTAATAACAACTGAAACAGAATAAAAATAAGAAAAAAGATGGTAAAACACTTGGATTTTAGTTATGCAGAGATGCAAAAGATAGTATTTTAATTAATTTTTTTTTCTTCTAAATATGTTTTTCTTTTAATCATAGAAATATTGCTGTATAGGTCTGAATCCCCTTCAAAAGCGAGAAAGTGCCAAAACAGCAAGTATCAGAAAGATAAAACCACATAACCCACTGCTGATGTGATACTAGATATGTTAGCTTACTGCTACTGCCAAAATTGCTGTTCCTTTGCCACAGAAAATTTAGCATGCAGAAGTTCTGTCACGTGTCTTTAATCAGTTTTATCATAACGCAGTCCTTCAGAAATTACAGCCAATCTACCTCTGCCATTTTGTCAGGCCACCATTACTGTGAGTTGTAGATGTAGTTTGTGCAAATTTCAACACGTTCACGTATTTGGCTTAATCTTTTGTTGTAATACTTCTTAATGCAGACTCAATGCCTGAATTCTGAATACACCAGAAGTTAAACCTCCTGTAAAGGCACCTCCACGTAGTAAATAAAAAAATGAGTGATTACAGTATCAAACTCATGAAATTTGCGATATGGAAAGTCCCTTCTGCTGTTTATAACAAGCCATAAATAAACCTTTCACTCTGAGTTAGAATGATAAACTGTTTCCAGATATGAGAACTCTGCCTTTTTCTTACATCTAAAGGACTTGCTTCAAAAACAATCTACTTTACAGCAGTTTACACAAAACAATTATTTCATTTCAAGTTTGGATAAATGGTGGCCCTAGTGAATCGCAAGAGATGACTACACACCTTGTTGTTACCTTGAGTGAGTCCTGAGGTTTTCATGTATAATTGCACTTTGAATTCCTTAATCTGACACAAAGAAGATGAATGACTATTTTCTACTCTTTCAGAGTATTTCAGCCACCTACCTATTCTGTTCAGAGTTTTTAACATGGGCGATGCTTTTTAAAGGAACACAAGAGCCATTTTTCCACTTTTCTCTAACATGGAAAAGGTTAACTGGAAAACTACAGAAACAATTTTTTAATCATAGTTGCTTTATTTCATCCTTGTTTTGTATAAAAATCTTCAAATGTAGAATGATATATACATTTTTAAACCATCAGTGAGGTCACCAGCTTGCAGCATCATCCGCCATACATTACTGAACATACAAAAGCCCTCTTGCTATTCTGAAATGCATAAATCTGTAACCAGCCCTGGAAAAAGTCCTTCAAACCCACACAGAGAGAAGCTTATAGATGTATTTAGAATGAGTACAACCAGCAATAAGGTCTTTGAACACATGCAGAAAGGACAGGAAAGGTATTTTTTTCTTATTTTGAACAACAATGCAGTGAAGTCCTGTTTTCTGATATCATCACTCAAATGTCTATGTTGAACAAAGCATACATATTACAACCTTTTCTTCTTCCTCGTTTAGTTCAACAAGTGAATTGGGAGGCAATACAAGTTACAGGAAAAAAAGTTATAAAGTCTTATCTCACAATTGCTTAACAGACCATTTTGGTAATTTGGAAAGTCATGTCAAATCTTCACAGATGCAGATTAGAACTGAAACAATACAGCTCAAGACAAATTCTTTAAGTTGGGTCCATTTGCACCATACACCGATATTTACAGATATTTCTGCATCTCCCGAATGAAAGGATAAACCCTTCAGTACTAAAATTTTCCATTATTAGAAAAGTTAATTTCAATGTTCAGCCTTTAATTTGCTATCTATAATTTAAAAAAACAGACTTCAAAGCTGATGGGTGTATGGCAGCATTCTTATTGTGGACTTGTAGAATGAAAACATATCTGACATTACATTTTATGTTTTTTTATTGCATCAATTACCTATTTTTCCTAGACAGCTACCACATCGGCTGCTTTTCTTCAAATGGAAAAAATATACCCTATACTGCATGGAACATGTAACTTCTGTGTTCTCAATTCTAATACAGAAAGCAAAAATGACAAGCCAAAGCCATCTAAACACAAAAAGTTTTTTTAAAGCTCCTATTGCTGTAGGTTTCTTGCTAAATTGTAACACACCCTTTGATAAATCCCTGAAAGGAAAAAAACCCTTATACTCTGAAATATGAGGCCACTCTCCACACAGGATTGCAGAGCAATTAATCAAAAAATTTTGTAACATCTCATTTGTAGTTACTGAGCTGCTTGACAGTTTTGAACCCCAATCTGATGGATAAAAAAATGGTAAGCCAGATTTTTTTCTGTTCTTATTTGAGAACTTTCCCCTTCCCAGGTTTTGCACAAATACTTCCACCTGAACTTACTGAGGATACATGAGAAGATTTACCTTTTGAAAGAAGGAAAAGTGCACTACACCAACTGCGTGCACTCCACCTAGAAGTTCATGGGAATAAACCCAGCCTGTTTAGTGCCATTATGCAAATAACAAATTCTTATCTTAATGATAGGCTATACCTAACACCAGGCAATTAGATCCTTTTGTCTATTAAGAAATTAATACACTGTCCAACATTTAGTGGACTCTTGCCATCTTCAGTAACTTTTCTACACATTTTCAGTGGATTTACTCTGTGGATTTGAGATCTTAGGGAAGAGAAGATTCCCTTCCTCTCCCTCCATTGTTCTCTACCTTCAAAGCTGCTAACATACAGCTCCAGAGCAGCTCAGTCTTTGTCTGCAAGTTTGGTAGTTCGCATCTTAAGTTTCTTTCCCCATTGCTAAAATATTAGAAGGCAAGGTTGTTGAAAGCTTTCTACAGGATCAGCCAGAAAACAGACACAAAGTTAACAAAGGGCAGCTATCATTACAAAGTGTCAGGTTTGTTTACTGGAGCAGATCAGTATTTCCCCAAATCTTCAAAGTTCAGACTGTTTTGTTTAATAAAGTGTTAAAAAAATGGCAAATGGGCTAAGTAAGGTGAACATAAGTGAAGATAGTTTAAAATAAAACACTCCACAAACAGATGGGTAGTTCAAATTCAGATTCATGCGGATGAACAGGAAAACTAAAACGTAGTGTGCACAAAAGCTGCAATGGTATGTTCATGCACGGAAATACAGACATTATTATTTTAAGTAAATTTAATTGCTGACATACCTTTCTCAGTTTTTTTTCCCCCAATCCTTCCTTAAAGTCTACTCTAGCAATTAACAGAGGTCTCCGGATGGCTCACTGAAATATTTAAAGCTGAAGAACAAAAGGTTTATTTTAAAAATGAAAACCTTGGCTTGTACAACTCCAGACATGAATCTGCTTTCAATTACTGAAAGTATTTCCACTTCAGTGAAAAAGGATCAAATCTTCAACTACACCATCTTTAGGCAATGAATTTGATTATATTAAGCTTTAAGAATACAGAATGACTTTGTGACACTGCTGTATATTCCAAGCGTATCGTGTATTAGATATACAAAAAAGAAGGAGCTGGCACTTTAAATGAGAAGCAGACAGAAATGTGTCTGCTCACAGCAGCACTGTACTTCCATACCAAAGCTCTGCTTTAGGGCTGTTTTTTTTTTTCAGGTGCCCACATAAATGTCAAAATTACACTAAGCTTTAAATGAAGGATTTTACAATCCTTTAGAAATGAATCTGGGCTGATTTCCCCCCATACTTTTATTTGCATAATTTGCACTGTTGTAAAGTTACATTTTTCTTTCTAGACTTTTGAACGAGCACAATCTCTTCCACATCCCCCCCAGTGCAGCAGGTATCGCAGCCCCTAGGAAGCACGATAACCAGGAGCACTTTCTACTTTTCCCATAACGCGACCGTAACAGAGTCAGGCGAGGGAGCTCGAAGGCTTCACTTCGCAGCGAGATGCGATACCTCAAACGCAAATTATGCAAAAACTTCTCATTTCTTACATCTCCGATTCCGCAAATCTCTCCTACCGCATCCCAGGCAGACCCCGGGTCGGGCTCTTTCAGCAGCACGGCCAGACACAGGACGCGAGCGGCTATCTCCCGGCTCAGGCACACCGCTGGCAGGGCGAGCAGTGCGGGCCGCCCGCGGCTCCTCGCAGCGCTGCCCGAGCCGGGGAATGAGGCGGCGGCACCGCCCCCCGCCCGGCCCGNCCGGGCCCGGCTCCGCCTCACCCTTGCGGGCCGCGAGCGCGTGCGGTCCGGAGCTCCGGGGAAGGGCAGGAGGAGCCTTCCCGGAGAGCGCGGAGCCGCTGCCGCGGCGCTGTGCTCGTACGGCTCACGGGCAGCGCGGGGCCGCGGGCGCTGCGGGCACCGCCGCAAAGCGGGGATTTCCCCAGACACAAAACAACTCCCTGCCACGCAAGGTAGTTGGTATATTAGCGCAAAGTACCTGCGTGCTCCCTGCCGCCGCAGCCGGGAGGCACCGAGGGAAGGCAGCTCCGCTGGCCGCTGGCAGAAGGCGGGCTCGCGTCTGGCCGCGGCCGGTGCCCGAGGAGGAGTGCGGGAGCACACGGACCGGGCCGGGACCAGAGCGCAGCTGTGAGCGCGCAGATGTGACACCGGCCCCCTCAGCACGCACCACCTGGGCTTTAATTGAAACAGAAACATCTCCCCCTCCATTTACCGCCCTAGGAGACAGTTTTTCTTCGTATTTATAGAGGCATGATTATAATACACTGCTTACTTCAAAACTCGGCAATCTACGATCAAGTCCTCTGCTAATGAAGCCTTTGGAGTTCCAGCTTGATCCGACTGGATGCATCATAATTGTCAGATAAAGCTATCAAATAATAGATACAAAATACAGCATTCATATGACTCACCATTAATTTTTGAAATACTGTAGAGCGCAGGAAGAACTAGATGCCTACAAAATATGCAGATACTCATTCAAAATAGAAAAGCCTGTTTTTGGCTGGTAATCAAACTGAAGTTAGTGCTTCTGTCTTTAGTAAAAGAACCAGATTTTTAGTATTTTTCTTTTTTTTTTTTTTTTTTTTTTTTTCACTACCCCTTTTTGGAACATGAAACTCTTTTTAAAATGTCTGTAGAAATGATATCTCCAACTTCATTTTTAACATCACTACACAAAAGACCCTTCTGAGCCAGCTTAGAAAATACAGTAATATGTAGGAATTTCTACAAAACTTCTATTATGGTTTTCTTTTCACCTTGGACCTTTGCTAATAATAACTAACTTAACTCTCTCTCACTCTGAGATCCATTGCTGACACAGGCCAAGTTATCACAGCAGCTGCCCAGAAGCCACATTTTGCCAAAAATCAGATCAAGATATTGTTAATGATTGTATAATACTTCCAGGAAAAATAATACCATTCCACAATATATTTTCAGGACTGTTGTGTAGAAGGCTGCAATAAAACCACATACTTCAGATGTATTATTCATAAGAAACTTAATACTATCCAAAAAGCTCACACTATTAGTGCTCATTTGCAACTTTCTATAGAAACAAAGACTATACAGATTGAAATAGTAGAAATTCTGTGAAATGTGGGACAATAATGAAGTAGTCCGGTCCTGATGAGGGCAGTTGTGGCTGGCAGTGGGGAAAAATCCTGAAAAAATTCCAAAATAATAGCATTAATACTACATCTTGACCTGAAGCTCTTCAAGTCAGATATGCAACAGACTATGTGCACTCTGACTTCGCACAAGGGAGAAACTTTAATGTAGTCACCATTGACAAATCTGCTCGGGTTTGGAGGTAGTTTGAAAAAAATGGGAGGCTTTTTGCAGTTCAAATTCTGAACAGATTCCTATCTGTGATAGCTACAAGACCAGCCAAAAAAAAAAATAAAAGCTAGGAGATGAAATAATGAACTAATATAGTAAGTTTAAGGAAGCAAGTTTCTAGCAATTCCACAGCAACATTCATATTCTCAGCATCTCTTCCAAGAGGTCCAGTTGCAATAAATGGGGTATTAGATCACACAAATACGATTTTCCATACTGCTTGAATGGAGTACCTATGGATAAGCACTTTCTACCACTGAAAAACGTACTAAGTAATTAATTACTTCAGGAATATATCCTTTCAGATCTTACAAGGAGGAGGAAGGGGAACTGGATGCTTGGAGTTAGCTTGTGCAGAGCTTTAGAGCCCATCTGAATTTCTGCCCTCACCTGTAATTGCACCCCCACTACAGAAGGCTTCTATGGACCTGTGAAGGAAGCAGGATATTGGGTCCTCCAGGAGCCAGATGCTATGGAAGAAAAGACATTTAGATAATCCCTGTTTTCAAAAGAAAACTATCCACACTTATACGTTCTATATAATTTTTCTACAAATATGTATCACTCTACATTCAGTAAATTAAGACTGCACCCTATCAAAAAATAGGACCTGAATGTCACTGCAGTGCATCCACTTCTCTCCATTATCAGCCAGCTGGAATGGAATTTTCCTTTGGTATGATGCCCCCTGTGCTGAGATTCCACTGTCCCATTAATGCCAGCACAAATGATTTATGAAATCTATTAGGTGCAACACTAAAGACATCTCAAACATAAATGTTTGCTTAGGAAAATATTTCTATGGAGTAGACATATGGGGGTTGAAGCAAACTCCAGCACAGATATCACACTTTATGCCAACATAGCTCATGGCCAAACAGTAGAAAGAAAGATCAAACAAAACCATGGGGGTAGGTGGAGGGGGAAGAATAACATATGTGTTTCATTCATACAAAAAGGGAGAAGCACTTTAAAAAAAGATATTTGGTCAGAAGGATTATTGCAATAAATTATGCAGAGCATTAACCATTGAATTTGAACCCATCTTTAGTTTTTCTTTATTAATAACTCATTATAGTCCTTTTTCGTAATGTGGAATAAATTAGAGCCATGTTAATCCATGCAGCTATCTGCAGGTACATTTATCACTACGGCAGTCACTTTTACTCTCCTTTCTGGAAGCTGCATTTCATGGGCAGCAAACACTCATCCCCTGCTGAACTCAAGTCATGATGGCCTTTTCAGGGCACCAGCAGGTTTCCCTAAAAACTTACCTTTTTTTAAAAGAACTGAAAGGTACCACACAGCTGGCCTTAACATATGTGAAAGAATTTCTCTTCTACTCTCACAGTCTCTCTGTCATATTGCCAATATTTGGATCAGTGAAAACAAGTGAGCTAGGGGCCTTGCTGGTATAAAAGGGTGAGGAACTGCCAATAGGATGTTCTTTGTGGGAACTCAAAGCTTTTGGAACTGATTCCTCTTCCCTGATCCAGAAGAGCTCAAATTTTATGGCCTTCATAGCATGTTGCATAGTTCATATTTTTCCAGAGTGCATGAAAACAGGAGAATTGTAGATGTGGTTAGTTTCTGGAGGCAGGGCTGTGTTTCAGCTTTTAAACTGGCTGGTTTGCATTTTTCTGAGGAGGGAGGCCTATCACAGCTCAGTCACAATGATGAATTTTGATGTTTGCATTTGGATTTCATCAGGTATTCAGGAATTTAAAGGTAGTAACAAACATATTCACTCTCTGATAAATATAGGTATTATCACAGAGAACTGACATATTCCATCACTCATAGCTGATGCCTGGAAAGGACTTAAGAGGTTCCACTGGAGGTGACTCTGGGGAGTCATTAGACCAGAGCATCCCAGGTAGAAGTAGTTGTGCTCCTTGCAGCACATAACACTTCAGTCCTTACTGTTACCTTCTCTGAGTGCCAAAGTAGAAAACTTTATTGTACCTGTTTTTCATATGGCAAATGAAGGCACAAAGCTGACTTGTATCACAAAAGTAGTACCATGAGAGAGGGAAAACATGATGCCTCAGGTAGTCTTCATGGCCTACCCTAATCACTGAGCCTTTCTTCTCCTCATCAAAATAATTTCAGCTATTTATCAACATCCATGATCATCAGTGACTTTTATTAAAAGGAAACAAACACCTTTTTAGCCAAATACTCATTCACCTATTTAAACACTAGTAGCCTAAGTGCCCTGTTAAGACATCTTATCATAAATAGTTAATTAGTGTTACAACCACTTCTGCTGAGATGTTAGGTGTACTTTAAAGAGATAGGGTTGTATGCATTACAAAGAAGTGAAAGCAGACTATCCACCTAGAAGCTGAAATTGCACAGCATCAATATATCACTTTGGAAACCTGTTTTTATTACAACCCTACAAAAAACCAGGGTATTAAGTTATGAAATTTAAACATTGCCTAAGAGATTTTTGTCAGATAAAGTATCATTTATAAAAGCAACATATATTCTCATGTCTGTTATACAAAACAGACTTGATCAAGCAAAATAGTTATAATACAGCTTTCCAGTTCCTGCTGGAAATGTATTTTTTAAAAAAAGGGCAAATTCATGTCTAGAAATTAAAGTCTTAGGAATACTATCTGATATCAACAGGATTAGCAGTATAATGTGTTCCCATGAGAAAGCACATGTGCCCAAATGTATTTAATGGAGAACAGCTTGTAGTTCTTAAGCATTTAAATAGTATGCTACATTGACTAGTCTTTTCTCACAAGTGAGGATTAAGATGAGTCATTTTTCATGCAGTAATGATGCTGATTTAAATGAGAACAGACTAAGACCATAATGAGCTCACAGATTCCGTGTTCAAATCTGAAAACAATAAACTTTTTTACATTTTTATGTTCAAATCTGAAAACAATAAACTTTTTTCCCCTTTTCATTTACATAGATAATGCTTAACTATTTTTTATAACCCCTTCCAAGACTACATTAAGAATTTTGCAGTTTCAGATCAGTATCTCCCTAAAAATACAAGTGTAAATTGTAAGCAAGTGGATGTAACTGCGGTAGGACAAGAGTTATAGCAAAAATACAGTCCTTTAAAAAAAAGTAGTAGATTATGATACATTTCTTGAATGTAAGTGGGTAACATATGGGGGTTTTTTTCCTAAGAAGCAATCCTAAACTACCCAGTGTACATTTGTACTTGATTTTTGAGTGCTGTAGATTCATATATTGAAGTAAATAATGTTCCTCTGTTCCTTGCTAAATTTCCCAGCAAGCTCAATGCAGTGCAAGGCCAAGTATAAACTGCAAAATATTTATGTTCATCAGTACCTAGGTTTTTGCTCCCTAACAATACACTGCCCTGATTAGAATCATCCTACTCTACACTAATTGGTCATATATAAAGGTGTGGGAAAATACAAATTTACAGATGGAATACCTCGATCTCCAAAATCTGAAATATCAAAGACAGAAATATTAATCATGATGCTTTTCATAGTACTTATATAGTTCTTAGGTACTTTTTAACCTAAGTGTTCAAATACCTACAGTACCAGCCAGCCAGCAGAGAAAAAGGGCACATATGCTTTGAATGATTAACACAGTTCTTGGAAACACAAAGTACACATGCTTTCCTTATCTTACAGTACAGCTAAGTGAGGAGAAGGATATTTTCATGGAAATTCTGGGGGATTAGATGATGTATAAATGAGCCCTTTGAACAAAATATCTGCCCTCCAAAAAAGAAAAAAAAGAGGTTAATTCTATTTGTTTCAGAAGAACTGCTATATGAATAACAGCAATGAGATGAAGTGATAAAAAATACTGCTCTAATGTTTTCATGTCATTTTAACTAATTCTTGAAGAAAAGGCAGTAGAAGTTTAGGGAAAAGTTTAAATCCTTCACCAAAAATAGAAAAATCCAACTGTAATCTAAACCTTGTATCTCTCTTTAAACTGAACTCTCTACGAATCTGAAACCTGTTTGTATTTGTGAGACTCACTTCAACACATCATCAGGACCCTGAAAGGAAATACCTAAAACACACACTTGCATCCCTTCCTCCCTCAATTTATCATACTGTTTTCCCATTTTTCTCAGTAACATCTATCAGCAGCTGCTACTCACTGCTCTTGTCTGTAAAAGAAGGCAAAGAGGCAGTTGCTTCCACAGCTAATGCCCTGAACTAGAGACTGAGTGTCAAATCTTCATAATAAGCAGCTTCCAACTGACTAAGTTTTGATTTACATTTAATACTTGGGTCCACAGCTCTAAATCCCTCTGGATTACTGGATTACTTTTTTAATTAAAAATTTACACCTTTTTCCAGAAAGAAAAAGAGGAAGATATTTACTGCAAATGAAAATGACATAAAAATGTAACTGGAAGGAAAAAGAGGTCAATTTGGTATATAAACTCATGAGATATGGGACACCTCATAACAAACAAGGTATGTATAGGCTGTTTGAAACAATCCATTTAGAGGAAAATAGTCTTGTATAGAGGTCTGTCAAAAAGAATTGGCTTCTGTGAACAAACTACCCTATTGTGAATCTCTTAGAATTGGTAAAGACCACCAGCAGGGCAATCCTATCAGTATAAGAGAATAAATTTTAAGAAAAACCACTCTATGCTTAATGATAAACCTGGAATTTTGTACCTCTAGAAAATTTTAACTTATATTCTGATCATATTAAGAAAAAGAAAAAAAAAG